>JAJOZX010006797.1:0-175000 GCA_023014485.1 Bathynomus jamesi | reverse complement strand
TAATGATTGGAATAATGCTTCAGTTTTGTTTCACTCTAGCAACATTGTTAATAGAAATATTCTTGAGTCTGCTATTATCCAACTTACAAATAACTTTAACATGAGCAAAGGTCTTTTTCAACTCGATCCCGTTGTTTTGAATTCGTTCAGAACATATTTAGACAAGAAGGGCAGAGTGCTAAAACTTTGGTAATTTTCCTTATAAATTTGTATGCTCCTCTTACAATTTTTATTTTATTTATTTATTTTTTATTTTTATTTTTTTGTGACCTATATATCATTCAGGCATTATCTATAAAATTGGTTGTAAACAATCCATTTGATCTTGTGTTGAATTCGGGCAAAGTGCTAAAATTGGTAGTTTTCCTTACAAATTTGTATGCTCCTCCACAATTTTATTTCTATATTTATTATATATATATATATATATATTTTTTTTTTTGGTAAACCTATATATAGTTTTGAACTCTGACGATGTCATTAGACGAAAGCGCTTGAGCACCACTCTGTGTTCCCTTTCCTTTGTGGTTTTATTCATCATATATATATATATATATATATATATTAGACTATTAGACTGGTTCAAGCTTATAGGGGCAATTTTGAAATGCAACTTTTACATTGTCTTACTCCAAGAAAATGTTAAGCATATTGACAAAAAGCCATTAACCAAGTTTGAGCGAAATCAGACGATATTTAATAGTGCCGCCTGGATGCCAAAATTTGTGTTGCAAATTAAGATTCACGAAAATTCGGGCATTTGTAATAGGAATATTTTATAGGTTAAAATGCATATAAAATTTTACACAACAACTTTCCACACCACCCAGGAGGTAGTTTCCCAGCGGTTTTTTACTTTACTTTGAACGAAGTCCTCAATCATGGTCAGTTTCTTTGCATCAGGAAACTGTTGTTGGTGTCTCTCCACAACTTGTACAAGGTACTGAACCTGATCTTCGTTCTTTGTTAGATGATTGCTAAAGTTCTGAATCAGTGCTACAGCCTTCTCTGCGCTGTCATTTACGACATTCATTGTCTTAACGTAATTACTAGCGATCTGGTAGTCATCTCTGCTACTCCACTCCGCTGGATCGACTTCAAGAAAAGCTGACGGTAGTGATAGTTTATCAAAGAACTGGCGAGTAACGCTAGTGACGAAACTGGCTAGAGTTTTTTTCATGCAGATCGGATAGTGTGTGATCCAGGGTTTTTCGCTTGGGTGGTTTTACAGGACCCTTGGCATTTAATGCCTGAACCATTTCTCGCTTCACTTCCAGTGACGCGCCATCATCAAAAAAAGAAAGTGGAATGAGCTCCTCACTTAAATATCATACATGACGGCAGAGCGCTTTAGATGCAGCTACTGAGATTTCTTTATCCTCATAAATTTTTAGTTGTTTGAAAAGTGCCAAATCGTTTCTAGGAGCGGAACAGGCGAGAGGAGCCGCAAACCAGGTAGGTGTGTAGTGGCGCATGGCATACATTGGAAAATGTTTCATCCCAGTTTGCTCGTATACAGTCATTTTAAATTGTGAGCTAAAAAGAACTATCTTAATGGCATATATAACTCGCGCCATCCATCTTGCACGGTGTAGAACTCCTGGTTGCTGAAATTTTACGTCCACGGGATGGAACATCGCCCATGTAAATCACTGTCAACTCAAGAAGCTCCCTATAATCTGCTCGTGGTTGGATTTTATCGATGATGTTTGCAGATGGTGACAATCTCTTCTTTCTCTGGTATATCGACATCTACGATATTGAAACGCTCCTTGTCTATCGCCGCCCAGGACTTCTTGAAGCGCTGGAATAATATAATATCGGGTCCAGTGGTGGTACCGTAACACTTATCGAAGACGGATGATATTACAATTTCAATGATATGGTGGCGGCAAGGTAGTCCTAATAGTTGTCTTTCAAGCTTGTTTTCAATGATTGTACAAGCTCCATTCTTGATACCAGTGTTGCTAGCAGTTGTATCGAAGCACATGGCCTGCACACGACCGCGCAAATCCCAATCATCTAAGCATTCTATTACAGCTGTTGCAATTTGTTCACCTGTTCCGGAAACTAGCCTAGGCACTGCCAGAAGCTTAGACATTCCTCCCCAGAAACAATAACAGGTAGTCTTTCTGTAGTATCATTTCCTGTGAGATCTGGAACTAATTTACCATCCCAGTGAACAGTAAGAGAAATATCAACATTAAAGGACTGCTTAATTTCGTCAGCAATCTTTTTGCAAATTTCAATCCTTCTACGTATTGTACTTCTGCTGAGAACGATATCGTCAACATCATGTCCAAGAGAAGTAGCAGCAGCTGACAGTACGACAACAGCATTGCGATCACTCATTTTTGTTCGGTCCAATGCCATAGACAAGTCGGTGATACGATGTGTTTACCTCTACTGGACCGTCTCTGTTTATGCAAAGGTTGAGGGATAATGACGTACTCGGTTCTTCTTCGCTGCTGCTGCTGCTGCTGCTGCTACTACTATAAGAAACAGCTACGCCCATTTTCTTTCGGTTTGCCTCTGCTGCCAACCTTTCATTTGCTTCTCTCTGCCGTTTTCGGAATCTTGACGTGCTAGCTTTTCGTCCACATTGCCCATGTAGCCTCTCCTTCCTTTCTCTCGCTGGGCATATAGGAATGATTTATCTTTATCTATTGACATCATCTGCAAAGCATTTGCATGGGCAATATCGAAAAGATCATCTAAACATTTTTGAAAAGAAGTTTCTTTTTCTACTTGATTCTTTGTACACTTAGATTTTGATTTCTGAAGTGCTCTGAAACTATCGTACATTTTCTGAATCTTTGGCAGTGCATTGTATTCAGCTATAGTAGGTATTTCTGTTCTATTTCTTGTCATTGATGAGCTCGACAAAATAAACAATTATTTAACAGTAATCTTAGATGAATGAAAGAGTGGTAACCACACAATGAAGGACACAATGGCACAACAACCTCGCTTGCCGTCTAAGATCAAACTGAGTCAGGTCTACCGCGTGATAACACCCTCACCCCCAACACCTACACGATGGATCAGTATGACCGTATTACTGAACTGATTAGGCCTGAGTCTCCAGTATAGTGTGGGAAAGTATTGAAATTGCATTTGTAGGCAACCTGCGACCTCAAGCGTAAATTGAGTTCTTTACTAATTATGACATTAATTTTGGGTGGGGTGGCGGCACCCCGCATAATATTTCAAATTAGCTCAAATTTCTGTGGTGGCCTTTTCTTAATAGTGTTAACAATATTAAAGGGCAAAGACATTATAATTAAATTTTTTTTTTTTTGGACCAGTCTAATATATATACTGTGTGTGTGTATATATATACACTGTGTATATATATATATATATATATATATATACTGTGTGTGTATATATATTATCTGTGTATATATATATATATATACTGTGTATATATATATATATATATATATATATTAGTGATGGGACGATTCATCGCAATCGCAATACAATCGCACATTTTTTACAATCGCAATCGCAATTGCAATCGCATTTAATGAGTGCGATTGTTGCGATTGTGAACAAAAGATTTAAATCTCTACAAAAGTTGCTATGAAAGCTGCTCTTTCATGCGTACTTAAAGGAAAGTTTAGCTAACAACAATACGGAATAATAAATAAATAATAAATAAGTCAAAAACAGAAATGAAAACGGGTTGCGAATTAGTTGAAAACAGAATAAAAAATTGGTTTAATAATAACAATAAGTACACCTCTTTATTTGCTCTATGTAAAATTGGAATGTTAAAAAATCAAGCTAACCCTATGGTAGGTAACGCGTTTAGGTATATTTAAAGCATAAATGAGCGTTATGTGAGGCTAAAGCTAAAACATCGCAATCGCAATCGCGCGATTTTCAAATTCTGACAATCGCAATCGCAACAGCGATTGTATGAAATATGACAATCGTCCCATCACTAATATATATATATATATATATATATATACTGTGTGTGTGTGTATATGTATATAATATATATATATATATATATATATATATATTTTTTTTTTTTCCCTTAATAAAAAACTAGCCGTAACTTAAATTCTAATTTGTTTAAAAATTATATTAATGGTTTATTATGTTAGAATTTAAAGACAAATTTGTATATTGCCGATGGTTGTGGGGGATTGTGAGGTAGTCTGAGGAGGTATTTTGGCGGTTGTGCGGTGATGATTCTAAGGATTGTTTATATATTTTACTATTATGAGAGAACAATTCTTCTTTACATGCAACTGTTTATATACGAAGTGTGTATGTGTGTGTGCTTTTAATTCAATATTTTTTTATTTTTTTCTTTGTGGGGCGAGTATTTATTCCATTGATATATATATATATATATATATATATATATATATATATATATATATATATATATATGCACACACACACACACACACTTCTTTCTAAACAAGCAAATTACGCTTTCTAAGCCAGATTAAGCCAACTGGCTGATTAAGACTTACAAGCCCACTGAGGCTGCCAAGAACTTTAGCATCCGATGAGATATGCCTGCGAAAACATTTCTCCTCTCTCCTCTCTCTCTTTTAGGCTACCTTCCTAGATCAGGGTACCCCGTTTTGGGGAGGTCATTCTCCAGGACCAACCCCCTCTCCCCAGGGCCTGCCGAGAGCTGCCACGGGACCCGGGGAAGATTGGTATATGGGTCCCTGTGTTTACTCAGTATTTTATTATGAATGTTTTTCTGTACATAACAAGCAAACTGATTATATGTCCAAGTCGCTATTCAAAACATACAGTATGATAATCTCTATAAAATGTATGTTCATCAATTATATTTCCTCTCTGTTATTTAATCAATTGCTTCATTAATATTTTTAGATTTTATCCCCCCTCTTTCCAGGCCCTCTAGAGGTTCGGGCCCCAGGGATTTAACCCGGCTTTCCCGCCCTCTCGGCGGCCCTGCCTCTCCCCCTTCATGCAGCTTTGGGGCTAAACACCCTCCCCCTTGTTTGTATACCCCCATGCGTGCTAACCCCCTTATCCCCCATTGGTGCCAACTCCCGCGTACCAACCCTTCCCTTCCCCTTTGCGACAATTGATCAACATTGCAATTGATTTGCACTACTATTTTGCAGTCATACTACTACTGTACATGGCGAAATATTTAATTACAATTTTTTTTATGCAGGAAGGAGGAGCCAAGGCCAAATGTCCGCAAAAGCGCCCCTCCCATAGAAGAAGAAGAGCAAAAATCAATGGCCATAATTTTCGAGAGGCATGAACACATGAACACTCTGCGTTTGAAAGATGGGAGGTCACAGACAAGAGGAAAGATGGATTGAGGAAGATTATTCCACAGTTGACCGGTTGAACAGATGAAAGACTTAAAATACCGATAACCTTTGCATTAGATAGTTAGACAGAAAAGGAATGAGAAAGTGTAGAAAGTCTGGTACTGCGTGCTCTCCTTAAAGGAGGGGGCACGCAGTTAGAGAATTCAGAAGAGCAATGTCCGTTATCAAAACGATAATAAAGAGAGAGAGTGAGGCAACATTGCGGCGAAGAGAGAGAGAAACTGAAGATAATCAGTAAGAGCGAGGAATTGATGAGACGAAAAGCCTTTGATTCTACCCGGTCAAGTACGACTGTGTGGGTTGAACCACCCCACACATGAGAAGCATACTTCATACAGGGGTGAACAAGACCCCTGTACAGAGACAGCACCTGAGTTGGGGTGAAGAAACTGCGGAGGTGGTACAGCACACCTAACCTCTTAGAAGCTGTTTTAGAAAGAGAGTATATGTGATCTTTCCAGGAAAGATCACGAGAAAAAGAAATGCCAAGAATGTTAAGAGAAGAGGAAGGATTGATTTTTGTGTTGTTCAAGGTAAGGGGATAGTCGTGTGGAAGATTGTGACGAGTAGACAGATGGAGGAACTGAGTTTTTGAGGCATTGAAAGCCACAAGGTTTTCTCTGCCCCAATCAGATATAGCAGAAAGATCAAAAGTCAGGTGTCCCATAGCCGTCCTACGCGAATCATGAAGCGACTGCTGTGAGGGACGCTTTGGGAAGCGGATGGAGAAGTGAAGAGTGGAATCATTCGCATAGGAGTGAATAGGACAGGAAGTGCGAATTAAAAGATCATTAATAAATAAAAGGAAAAGAGTGGGTGACAGGACAGAACCCTGAGGAACACCACTGTTAATAGTTTTAGGAGAAGAACAATGGCCATCTACAACTGCAGCTATAGATCGGCCAGAAAGAAAATTAGAGATGAAGGCACAGATAGAAGGCTAGAAACCGAAGGAGAGAAATTTGGAAATCAAAGATTTATGCCAGACTCTATCAAAGGCTTTTGATATGTCTAACGCAATAGCAAAAGTTTCACCGAAATCCCGAAAAGAGGATGACCAAGAGTCAGAGAGATATGCAAGAAGATTGACAGTAGAGCGTCCCTTGCGGAATCCGTCCTGACGATCTGAAAGAAGATTGTGAGAAGAGAGGTGTTTAAATTAAGAATGTTCTTATTAAGGATAGATTAAAAAAACTTGTGGAAAGGCAAGAATCAAAGCAATTGGACGATAGTTGAAGGGTTGAGAGCTGTCACCCTTCTTTGGGACAGGCTGAATGAAAGCGAACTTCTAGCAGGAAGGAAAAGTACCAGATAAGAGAAAGACGAAAGAGTTTGCCTAGGCAGGGTGTCAGCACGGAAGCACAGTTCTTAAGAACAACAGGAGGAACACCATGAGGACCATACGTCTTCCTAGAGTTAAGCCCAGATAGGGCAGAAAAAACATCTTTACAAGCGAGTCTAATTTCAGACATAATAAAGTCAAAGGGGGTAGGAGATGGAGGGAACAGCACCGGAATCGTCCAGGTTTGAATTGGAGGCGAAAAGTTTGAGCGAAGAGTTCAGCGTTCTTAGGAGAAGAGACGGCAATTGTGCCGTCAGAATGGAAAAGAGGAGAGAAAGAAGAGGAAGTAAAGTTGTTGAAGAGGTTCTTAGCTAGATGCCAGAAAGAGCGAGCAGAATTAGAATTGGATAGCTTTTCACATTTTTGTCGGATGGAGGAATTTTTGGCGAGTAAAGAACATATTTTTCACGATTCCAGGTAGAAATATAAGGTGAGTGAGAGTCAGGAGTTGGATGGCGACGGTACCTTCCGAAAGCCTCCTCTCTGTTGCGGATAGCATTAGAACAAGTAAAGTTAAACCAAGGTTTTTTGCATTAGTAGTAGGAATAGAATATAGAATGTACGCCTCCATGCCCGAGAGAATCACCTCTGTGATGCGCTATGCACACCCAGAAGGGCCCCGGCCACGGAAGCAGTACTCATTCAATGGGAAATCACAGAAGTACTGCGTAAGGGCCTCCCAATCAGCGGCACCAAAGTGCCAAAGGCGCATCCTCTTGGGAGGATCCAAAGGCCGAATTGGAGCGATAGGGCAGGAAACAGATATAAGAGTGTGATCAGAGGAGCCCAACTGAGAGAAAAGTTTCACAGAGTAAGAAGAAGGATGAGAGGTAAGAAATAAATTCAGAATGTTGGGCCTATCTCCAAGGCGATCGGGGATACGAGTAGGGTGTTGTACAATCTGTTCTAGGGCATTTAGGATAGAAAAGTTGTAAGCTAGTTCACCATGGATGTTAGTGAAATGGGAGGAAAGCCAAAGGTGCTGGTGAACATTGAAATCGCCTAAGATGGAGATTTCAGCAAAGGGAGAACGGGAAAGAATGTATTCTACTTTGGAAGTGAGATAGCCAAAGAATTTTGGATAGTCAGTGGAATTATAAGAAAGGTAAACAGCGCAGATGTATTTAGTTTGAGATTAGCATGTAAGCAGTAGCCAGAAGATATAGAATTCGGAAGATTCGAGTTCGGGAATACGAAAACAAGTTAGGTCATTGCGTACATATACGCAACAGCCGCTTCTGGAGTGAAATTAAGTATAGAAAAAGTAAGAGGGTACAGAAAAGGGATTGCTGTCAGTTATCCCAGACACCTGAGTTTCAGTGAGGAAAAGGAGATGAGGTTTAGAGGAGGAGGTGGTGGTGTTCAACAGATTGAAAATTTGAGGAATGGCCACGAATGTTGCAGAAGTTTATGAAAAGTGAATCAGACAGAGGTTCAGAACATCTCGAATGGGCGGTAACAGATCCAGCCCCTCTGCCAGGGTCTGCGTTCCCGGTATCGGCAGGGGGGGGGGGAGCCAGAAGTGGGGACATTTATGGTCTCCTCCCCAGGGGACTCCGAGGCTCTTGAAGTTGATGCCATTTTTTTTTAAATTTTGAAAAGATTATGTAGTGTGTAAGATGCATATATATATATATATATATATATATATATATATATATATTAGGGTGTGACCGTTGCCCTCCAAAAATCAAAAAATGGTCCTACAATGCTGTTCAAAGTTTTAGTGTTGTGTATTTATCTAGGAAACACCCCTGTAAATTTTCTTGGAGATCGGTGCATGTTTGAGCTAGCACCGTCGTACCAGCAAGTATTGCTATTTCAGCTTATGAACTTCAAATAAAGTGTGTGAAAATAGCACATTTTATCAGATTTTCATTTCCGGGTCTGGAACGCTGACCCACAAATTTTCCACGTATTATTTTATTGCATTTAATTTTAATGATGCTTTTTCTTTTCCCTTGACAGTGATTTGATGTTGTGAATAGAGAATTTAATCATGGATACACGGCAAGATGATGAGTATGTCAGGATGTTATTGGGCACCGTACCCGAGAAGAAGAAAAGGAAATAAAGGGCTGCAAACTGCCAACTAATAGGCAGGTCTTACTATGTCTGTTAGCAAACCTTCGGGATATGCATTGGGACCAGGCTTTATCTGCCACCATTGACAATGTGCTTTTGCATTACCAGAAGGCGAATGTCCCGACCATTACAGGCAGGAACAATATTGGCCGAGTGATTAAAAACTTACTATGACAAAGACTACATGATGCTTATGAAAAAGAATGAGGATAGAAGACGGGCTGATGATCCTGGAATTATGAAGTTTAAATCAAAATTGAGCCTGACGATGAAATTTTATAAGAACACAGTGTTGAAAGACATGGCAGCTGCGAAAAAGGGGAAAACTCAGGCCGAACAAGATGCCATCGATACTGACATACTCTTTATGAAAAGCATGCTAAGTGACAGAGTAGCTACCTACTCTGGGGTAAACAAAGTACTCACAGAAAAGGTTCAGAAGCGACAGAAAAGGCAGATGCGAGAAGAGAAGCGACAAGAGAGAGAGCAATGTGATCATGCTGAGAATGTACAGGCTGATATTGATTCACCTATTAGCTCTGATGAGGACGATGACATTGATGAGGCCAGCACTGCTGAACCAAAGAGAAAACATCGGAGAACAGTGAAAGAGGGAGTTTCAATTTTTGTGCCCCATGATATTCTGAAGTCGGCAGAACTTGTTTCATGCAGTGTTCGAAACAACATCTCGCCGACCCAGCTGAGTGCAATTGTGTACTCCCTTGTATCTGCATGTGGTGGAGATACATCAAAGCTGAGTCTAAATGCAAGGACGGCCCACCGATACCGAGCTTCCATCGTGTCAGAAATAAGTTTAAAAATCATGGATGAATGGCAACCATCAGACAAAGTACTGGTGCACTGGGATGGTAAACTTATGGACACGCTGGATTCCAAAGGCACTGATGACCGCCTGCCCATTCTTGTGTCTGGTGTCAATGGCACAAAGCTTCTTGGAGTCCCCCCTCTTCCGCATTTGACTCAAAAAGCTGGCCTGGTTCAAGGAGACTTGATATCAACAGCAACCAAACAACTTCTGGTCGATTGGGAGTGTGAACAGAATGTCGTTGGTATGGTTTTCGACACAACTTCATCCAATACAGGTAAACCTATTTCAAACATCAGCGTGAATTTATCACGACATTAATACCAAAATACAGTGAATGATTTAACAGAAATCTGCAAAAAGCACGTGCCTGAAATGGTGGCCTTAAACTACAATTACATTTTTTTTTCAGGACAAAAAACAGCTGCTTGCGTCTCCCTCCAAAAGGAATTAGAGCGTGCCGTATTCTGGTGCGCCTGTCGCAGGCATGTGGGCGAAGTCATCCTAGGTGTTTGCTGGGATTGCTTGAAAGTGGAGGGCTCTTCAAGTCCAAACATAATGGTTTTCCAGAGGTGAGTCATAAGCTTTACAAAATAACAAGGAATATTATTATCTAATGAACAAATTTAGTGGAATTTCTTTTATTAGACTTATAAGATATACTAACACCAAGCAAATGATCGATCATATCAATCTTAATACCCCTAAAACAATATTATAGATTAGTACGAAATACAATAATCCCAATAATTGCATTTCTAGGTTCAAGAACCATTTCTCTCAACTGGCGTACAATTAAAAAAAGAAATACTACTACCCCGCAATGCGTGGAGTGTTTGAGGAGCGCCAGCAGGAGATGGCTGACTTCTTCCGTGAATCTCTAGCCCAACCATTTACACGTGGCGACTACAAGGAGCTGGTAGAGCTTTGTCTGCTGCTTGTAACTAAAGGATCCGAGCCAGTGAACTTCACAATGGTCTACCCCGGCGCACTTCACAAAGCAAGGTGGATGGCTAAACTGCTCTATACCTTCAAGATTGTTCTTTTGTCAGGCCAGATCAAAGAGCAGTTTCCCAAAGCCGAGGTTGTGACTAAAAGTCAAATCAGCAAGTTAGAACGGTTTGCTGTGTTCACAGTCGCTGTTTATGTCCCATGGTGGATTGTTTGCCCCGTTCCAGCAAGTGCGCCACTGAATGACTTGAATTTGGTCGAAACCTTGGCTGAATTTGCCCCATATGACGCCACAATAGTTGACAAAGCACGTGTGGCACTCGGTAGACACACTTGGTACCTACCTGAGGAGTTGGCCCTACTGGCTTTGTTCTCGTCCCAAGTACAAGAAAGGACAAAAGAGGAGATGAGGAAGGCCCTTCTTTGCCATGAAGGCACTGAAGTTACTAAGAGAGTGGGGCTCAATCATGGGGGCTATGGAAAGCCATATCTTCCCCCTGTCCCAGAAAGTGGCACTGCCCTGGTGGACCTAATTGGGCCTGACTCAAGCCGGTTCTTCACCATTTTAGGCATGCCCTATCAGTTTCTCCACAGTCCAGCCAGTGAATGGGCGGATCATGACGACTACCTGAACATGAAACGGGTTGTGGACAAGCTTCAGGTCGTCAATGAGGCTGCAGAGCGTGGTGTAAAACTTTGCCATGACTTTCTTAATGTTGCCAGGTATGAGGAGCGCTTTCAAGAAGTCCTTCAAGTAGTTGAAAATGACAGACTCCGCGTTCCTAATCAGCGCAAACGATCATCTGTTTCCGAACAGAAATCATGGTTTCTTGCTCTAGAGAAATAATACCTTGTGAATATATGATAAAACCCCTTAATGTACCATGAGAGAATAAGAATGATTAACTTTTTTGTGTTAGTGGTAACAGCTTTTAATTAAGACAGGCAAATGATTTGTGTTAATATCCCTTATGATGGTTCTGTAATCTCATATATAGGCGCGTATGCCGTATAAGCAAAATCGCTATTTTTCAAATTGCTGGTGCTCACTCGAATATGCATGAATCTTCAAAAAATTGCACGTGGGTATTTTTTGTCAATATGCAACACCAAAATTTTGAACAGCATTGTAGGACAAAGTTGGGGCAACTGTCACACCCTAATATATATATATATATTATATATATATATATATAGTGAGGACTGAGGAATAGGGAGAGAAGTGTGTGTTTGAGAGCATGCTGGACTGCTCACAGGGTACATAAGACACGGAAAAAGATCAGCTAAGCAGGACAGTGACAGGAGAAACGGGAGTTCCAGCACTCCCTATCTTCTGTCTAACTTCCTCCCCGGAGTACTTCCCTGGTCGACTGGTGTCTACACTCTCCTCCTACAATTACTTTGTAAAGAAATTAATTACAATTACACTTACAAAGAATGGCATTTTTTCATAAATACACACTATTTGATTTATGTCATGCTTTTCTACCTACGTATTTCAATTCCATTTTCAGTTTTGGCCATCATCTTCAATGAAAACTAAATAATATTAGGTCAATAAAATCTACTCTGTTTTTAACATTGAACGGAACTGTATTTTTCATCAATCAATTCTTACTATGGACAATTGGACATTGGATATACAGTATTTATGTGATATGGCCCCATTAACTTTAATATTCATCAGTCTTTGAAACGTAGTCACTCATTCTGCCCAGGTCTAGCCTGAAAATTTTACCCCTAATATTAAACACGCGCTCCACAGGGGCAGAAGAGGCAGGAATGCCAAGGTAGTGCTGAGCAAGAGCAGCAAGACAAGACACTGTAATTGAAAGTAATTGATTGTACCTTGATTTCCCAATGTAATTAATTACAATTACATTTTAGGTGATCAATTACAATTGATTACCAATTACATGAAAAAATGTAATTAATTACAATTAATTACAATTACAAATTACAATTACTCCATGCCTGACGTCAAAAGTAGCGTCATCGTTGAACGCTCAGAGATTTGTTTTAACCTAAGTGCGAGGAATTTATCTGGTATGTTTCCACCACATATCGGATAAATTCTTCCCCACTTCACAAATTCTTCCCACGCTACTGCTTCATTCGAGAACAATGAAGTCTAGAATCACAAGCTTCATTTCGTTGCAAAAACACTCCTTTCATTAATTAATTATTAATTAAAAATGTTCCCTTATAGCTACCGTAATTCTAAGTTAATTAATATTCATTATATGTCATTCGAATCCCCCTTATTAATAGCGAACCAACCGAATTGTTTTATTACCCTTTATAAATTTTGTTAAAAAACATTTCTTCCAACCATAGAATTTTCACTCTAAACTGTACCAGTGTACCCTTTCAGAAGTCTCTGTAAATATGGAATTTACTGACACCTCTCAGCAGCGTAGCTAGCCCTTTTGAATGTGTAAGCACCGAGGTTTGCAATGTCATTTCACACACTATTATATTCAAAATACCATTAGAATATCTCTTGACAGTCTTTAGTGTTAACTGCAGTGTTGGAAATAATTTGTTTTTCACAATTAGATTTCATAAAATATAATTTTTAAATGTAAATTTACTTTTTTTTTCAAACCAATGTGTAAGCATAAGCTTTTTTGCTTTACGCCTAGCTGCGCCCCTGCCTCTTTATCCTATTTCTCTGCAGTCATTCGAAATTTATAACCGCCGTTTAAAAATTTGGATCACCTGAAAATCAGGGCCCCCAGCCTTCTTTAGTTAGCCTCATAAAGCTAACTAACGAAAATATCACGACTCAACCAAACCAATCGTTAGGGCAACTGCACGCCCTTGACGATTGGTTAGTTAAGTCGTGATATTTTCGTTAGTTGGCCTTATAAGGCTAACTAACGAAGGCTGGGGGCACTCATTTTCAGGCGATGCAAAAATTTTAATCTTTTATTGGATCTCGTCCAAAATATCGTATTTACTCGCGTATAATGCTCTTTACCATTTTCCGTCTTTAAAATCGGAAAATGTTTAATCAGGTAATTACAGCGCAACAGACATTTTTTGAATAAAAGGTTTATCGTAATTACTGTTCATACAATTTCCGCATCCGTGCCCGAGTCACTGGTGTTTGAGGACTCGAGAAGTCGCCTGCTTCCTCAAAGGGGGTCATCGTGGTCGCTCGCATCCTCTTCCTTCTCGCACAGTAGAATTCAATAACTTTTATTGACAAAATAAGTAAAATTTTAAAATTTGTTTAACATATATAATTGTGAAATTAGACTATTTATTTAATTTAACTCTTAAGCTTTATGGTTTCCTGGGCTCTTAATTAAAAAAAAGATAGTTATTACTAATAATATATAGATCATGAGTAAGAATTGCTAATTATTAATCTTGTTATTATTGTAGATAAAAAACAAATATAAAGTCATTATTGAAGGTATGATACCAATACTATAAAAAAAAACCAATATTAAACATGAGATGAACAATAACAAGTAATGTACATATAATCCCAGATTACACACAGTTACAGTACTGTCGAGGGCACTGCTGATACTGCATTTCTTGAAATGGTTACAAAACAACGCACAGAAAGAGCAACAAATACGGGTACACGTCTCAATCCCAGACCAATCATGGACTCGAAATTAAATAATTTCACATTCTCCTGAGTCATGACTGACAAAATTACATGTCTATTGGCTTCAGAATCGTCGTATGAGGAGTGAACTTCAAAATAAATTCTTCGTATATCCAAACTTATACAGGGTGTCTCAAAAGTCACTGTGTGCACACACACACATACACACACACACACACATACATATATCAAAGCTATTGACTTCTCCTTAGGGAAATGGAGCTTACAGATGAAAAGAAGGACCAACACAACAGCAAACATTTTCGTTTATGTTTTTGTACTTCAGGCGTTTCGACAAATCTTTTGTCTTAAAACCTTAAAACGAAAATAAGAATAAATAATTAAAATTACATCAGTACAAAAGAAAATTGAATTAAAAAAAATTAAAATTATCTCAACTGGTAAATACACAATGATTACATCAACCTCAATATTCGGCAGATACTGAGAGAAAACTGTATGAATGTCAGTTACATTGGAAGGTATGATATATCTATGAAAGTAAGTTGGTTGGTTAGTTAGAAGAGGTGTAATTTGTAAGATGAACTATTGTTGTTAATGGAGGGTTTGTTTCTATAGATGTACAAAGATTCTAAAATTCGGAGTTCTGTAAGGTCATTGGTTCTTGTTAGAATTTCGAACTGAGTTTTGTGAAGGGGATGGTTATTATCATTACTATGGTTTCTAAATGCGGATTGTGGTGGGCTACTGAGGGGAAGGTTGGTACGGACTAATAAGCTTATACGTTGAGAAAGGCGTACCTCCAGTTGGAGTTGAGTACTGCCGATATATTGAAACTCACAGAGGTGATTCTCTCGGGCATGGAGGCGTACATTCCATATCCTATTCTACTACTAATGCAAAAAACCTTGGTTTAACTTTACTTGTTCTAATGCTATCCGCAACAGAGAACCGTCGCCATCCAACTTCTAACTCTCACTCCACTTATATTTCTGCCCGGAATCGTGCAAAATCTGTTCTTCGACTCGCTAAAACTTTCTTCATCCGACAAAAATGTGAAAATCTATCAAATTCTAATTCTTCTCGTTCTTTCTGGCATCTAGCTAAGAACCTCTTCAACAACTTTACTTCCTCTTCTTTCCTTTCTCTTTTCCATCCCGACGGCATAGTTGCCGTCTCTTCTTCTGACAAAGCTGAACTCTTCGCTCAGACTTTCTCCTCCAATTCAACTCTGGACGATTCCGGTGCTGTTCCTCATCTCCTACCCCCTCTGACTTTATTATGTCTGAAATTAGACTCGCTTGTAAAGATGTTTTTTCTGCCCTATCTGGGCTTAACTCTAGGAGACGTATGGTCCTCATGGTGTTCTTCCTGTTCTTAAGAACCGTGCTTCTGCGCTGACACCCTGCCTAGGCAAACTCTTTCGTCTTTGTCTCTTATATGGTACTTTTCCTTCCTGCTGGAAGTTCGCTTTCATTTAGCTTGTCCCAAAGAAGGGTGACAGCTCTCAACCCTCCAACTATCGTCCAACTGCTTTGAATTCTTGCCTTTCCAAAATTTTTTAATCTATCCTTAATAAGAAAATTCTTAAACACCTTCCTTCTCCAATCTTCTTTCAGATCGTCAGTATGGATTCCGCAAGGGACGCTCTACTAGCAATCTTCTTGCATATCTCGGACCCTTCGTAAAGCTGTGGTCAGAATTTAGTGATCCTAGTCTTTTTATAAAAGATGGGGGTGCATTTCAATGAAATGTGGAATGCTAGGCTGGGTAGATTAATCGATGAGAACGTTCTAAAGCTGTATAGGTCGAAGGCCTCTTTAAACGTTGTGGGTTAGGGAAACGCCGGCCCGACGTGAAAAATAGTTTAAAACGCCGATCCGTGGTAAAAAATAATTTAAACGTCTTATATTGTAACGCGCGTAGTATTAGAAATAAATTGAACAAATTTAAGGCGATAACTCATTCCGGGAACTATGATATAGTTGCTATAACCGAAACGTGGTTAAATACCGTGACTCGGGACTTGTTGGGGGAACTTGATATAGCGGGTTTTAAACTTTTTACTAATGATAGGTTACATAGGATTGGTGGCGGCGTTTTGTTGTACATTCGTAATTCCCTTAGGGCTATCGAGGTTAAGATAGATTTTCCGTTGCGATATGCGTTGAAGTTAGGGCGCGTAGTATTAGCTTAATTTCGTTGTTGTTTACAGACCTCCCGTTCAACCCCTCGATACCGATACTAGAGTTTACACACTTCTTGGTAACTTAATTAATAATGCACTGGGGAACAAATTTTAACTTTTTTTTGGTTTCTTGGACGTGAACAGGTCGGTCTTATAGGATTTTTTCCGCTGATTCCGAATATAGCCGTAGAATTTCTCTGTCACCCAAGATTACTGAGAAATTTGTATTTTAATATTTATTCAAAAAGTGTATAGAAGTTAGTAAAAATACTTCATAAAAATTATATTAGTGGCAGATTGGCATTTAAAATATTCTTCTTAAAACTTCTTTGTCACTGATTTTCTCTTGTAGTTTTCATTAGGAGCTTCTCGCATCAATGTCCAGCAGAGAAATCTAAATGGGAGTGCAAGAAATGGATTTTTAGTGACATATTACATCCCAATAACCTATATGCTTCAATCATGTCCTGCACTATTTTTTCATAGTTAGAGGCTTTGATGTTCCCTAGAAAATTTGTGACAACATTCTTCATGGCCTCCCATGCCACTTTTTCTTTTCCTCTCAAGGCATCATCAAACTTTTGATCTTTCATGAGCTCTCTGATTTGGGGACCAACAAAGATCCCTTCTTTTATCTTTGCATCGCTAAGTCGTGAAAACTTTTTCATCAAATATTTGAATGCCTCATCTTCCTTGTTCATTGCTTTGACAAAATTTTTCATGATGCCAAGTTTGATGTGAAGTGGCGGTAAGTATATTTTCTTGGGGTCAATTAAGGGTTCATGAGACACATTCTTCAGTCCTGTGATACATTTTTGACGAAGTGGCCAATCCTTTACAAAATAATGCGAATCTCTGGCTCTGCTGTCCCATTCACAAAGGAAGCAGCAGAACTTCGTATAACCGAGCTGCATTCCCAGAAGAAGCGCGACGACTTTTAAATCCCCACATATATACCAACGAAACTGGTCATAATTAATCTGCTGAAGGATGAGTTTCATATTTTCGTAAGATTCCTTCATGTGGACAGCGTGCCCTACAGGAATGGAAGGGTATTTATTTCCATTATGAAGTACTACAACCTTGAGGCTTAGCTTCGAAGAGTCAATAAATAAACGCCAATCTTCAGATTTGTGCTCATGACCGAGAGCTAACAGCAGTCCATTTACATTATTACGTAGCATAAACCACCTGACGAGGAGAAATACTGCATCAGATCTTTTTGGCGAGTGCGGAACGCCGATATGCTTGTATCTTTTGCCAGCAAATTCCATTCACGTAACCTGGAGCCCAATAATTCCGCTTTCTTTTTCGGAAGGTCCAAATCTCTCACGAGATCATTCAGCATAACCTGCGTTATCATACGTGGTTTATTTGATTCAGGTTGCTGAAAGTCTGTATCTTTAGTGTCATCAATTTCCATTGGTTCAACTTCAGACTCTTCATCCAGTGTCCATGACTTTGGGGGAGTTGGAATTGGGTTATCATCGTCATGTAGTACTGGTCTCATGGCAGATGCAAGATTTGGGTATTGAATTTTATGTTTATTTTTTTTTTGGCAGAGAATCCTGGAACGTTAGTCATACAAAAATAGCAATCCGTTAGGTGATCCTTGGGCTCTCTCCAATTCATTGGTATGGCAAATGGCATAGATTTGCGGGTACCTTTAATCCAACCCCTAAGAGTGACGGCACAGGAAATGCATGAGATATGAGGTGCCCAGGATTTGTCTTGGTCGCCTATCTTACATCCAAAATAAAGTTCGTAAGCCTTCTTCACGAGTGGGGTCATCGTCTTCCTCTGTGCCATTATGGTCAGTTCTCCACATACGTAGCAAAATGTATCTCTGGGATTAATACAGTTTCGATTCATGCTGGCGGAAAATTATTGAAATCACGGAAAACTTTTTGGAATGAAAAACCAATTTTTTCTATTATGAAAAATTTTAAAATTTGAGCAAAACTTGAAATTTTTTTTTCTTTTTATTAAAAATCTGTTTCTTTAAATAGCTATATTTTTTTAATGCAAAAAATACTATTAAATATAGTTAACCTGGAAAAAAAAGAAAGTAAAATTAAATTAGTACACTTAATTTTAACTAATATTTTGGGAAAACTCTGAGTAAATGGAAATATTATTTTCTCGAAAACTATGGGTGATAGAAAAATTCTGAAACCATATTTGGAATCAGCATCAAAAGTTCTATAAGAAACACCAAATAGTTTTCAAGAAACAAAAATGTTGTTCCCTAGTGTAATCGGGATAGTATAGTTGTCGGAGACTTTAACTGCTCTAACGTTAATTACGAGACTTTTACTAGTAATGATGAGGGTTTCAGACTGATTTAGTTCATGGCAGATAATTTTTTACGACAGATGCTTACCGAACCAACGCGCGGTGACAATATTTTAGACGTGGTGATGACTGATGACGAACGATGAAAATATAGTCGAAGATTTGGAAGTCGGTGAGAGTTTGGGATGTAGTGATCACCAAATTATTAGGTTTAAGCTATTGATAGAAAACAGTAAGGATAGTAACGTAATAGAAGTCCCTGATTTTCGTAGGGCTAATTTTGATAGTTTTGCGGACAGGATGAGAGTAGTGGACTGAGATAATTTATTTATGGGTAATGACGCAATTTTTCATTGGGAGGCGTTTAAAGAAAGTTTTTTGAATATCGAAAGGGAGTTTATTCCGCGTAAGCCCAAGCGCGCTAGAAATCATGGTACACCCAAGTGGTGGACTAGGGAAATAGGTGAGTTCATAAACGAGCGTAACAGAGCGTATAGACTTAATAAGCGCAAAGGCACGGTAGCTAATTTTAATAGATATATCGAGCTTAGACGCCAGGTTAAAAAATCTGTTAGGAATGCTAAGCGGAATTTGGAGATACTTGTAGCTGCGGATAGTAAACATAATCCGAAAAAGTTTTTTGACTACGTCAATAATCGTAAGACGATAAAAGATACATAGGCCCTCTAGTGAACGCTAACTGCGCTTTAGCTTCCGACGCTCAGGCGGTGGCGGGTATTTTTAACAACTTTTTTGCGACAGTTTTTACTGTAGAAGACGTAAATAATATCCCCGACGTGGACGATATCATTCCATTTAGTAGCGAGACTATTTTGAATGAAATAACTGTTTATGAGGGTGAGATTGCTCATTATATCGATAAGCTAAAAGTTAGTAAGACTCCACGACCTGACGCGCTTTATCCTAGTTGAAAGATTTGAAAGACATTATCGTAGGCCCCTTAACAAAAAATTTTAATAAGTCATTGGAAGCGGGGATTATTCCTGAAGACTTCAAATTAGCTAACGTTACGTCCATTTTTTAAAAAGGCGACCGCACAGTAGCTAGCAATTATAGGCCGATTAGCTTAACATCAGTTGTCGGTAAACTTTTGGAATCCGTAGTTAAGGATCGTATCGTCGATCACTTAGATTCTTAGAAAGTCGCGATTTGATTAATAGTAGTCAGCATGGGTTTCGAAGCCATAAATCTTGTTTAACTAATTTGTTAGAGTTTATGACGCAATAGTGCGCGAATACGATAGGCATAGAGCGGCTGACGTTATTTATTTAGACTTTAAAAAAGCGTTCGATACAGTTCCGCATAAAAGATTAATTGCGAAGGCTAAAGCGCACGGTACACGCGGTCAGGTAGCTAATTGGTTAGAGGAATGGCTTCGTGCCAGGAAACAGAGGGTCGTTGTTAATGGTAGTGAATCGGGTTGGTTGGATGTAGTTAGCGGTGTCCCTCAGGGTTCAGTGTTAGGCCCATTGCTATTCGTAATCTACATTAACGACATAGATGTAGGCTTGCCAGTAACGTGTCAAAATTCGCGGACGATACTAAAATAGGCGGTAAAGTTCTTAACGAGGACGATAAAAATAGGCTCCAAGACAATGTAAATAGGATTATGGAGTGGACGGATAAGTGGCAGATGCAATTTAACGCAGACAAATGTAAAGTTTTGCATATAGTTCTCGTGACAATACAGCAATCCCTCGCCAACCGCGGGGGTTACGTTCCTGAAAACCCCCGTGGTTGGCAAAACCGCGGTTGGTAAAACTAAAGGCTTATGGGAAATAGGGGGTTAGGTTCCTCGGCCGTGGTTGACACTCACTTTTTTCCTTAATTACGCATCCTATTCACTCAGTAAACATGAGAAATATGTACCTGTACGAACAAAAAACATTAAGATATATATATATTAACATTAACATGAACAAAACAACATTAAATATTAATAGTGAATAAGAATACTTTTATTTACCTTTAATAATGGGATGACCTTCACCTCACTATCAACATCAACTCGACGCTTAGAGGCCATAATTACACTAATAAATGCAAATATAAACGAAATAATAAATGATTGCTACGGTGCGGAACACAAAAAACCGTGGTTAAGCAAAACTGTAAACCGCGGTAGCCAAAACGGTATACAGAAAATTTTGCGTGGATACTCGAAACCGCGGTTGCAAAACCCGCGGTTGGCAAGGGATTGCTGTAATTACACGTACACGATGAACGATAGACAGTTAGCGAGCGTTGACGAGGAAGTAGATTTAGGCGTACCCGTATCTAAGGATTTAAAAGTTAGGAACCAGTGCCTGGAGTCTTGTGCAAAAGCTAATAGGATGTTAGGCTTCATAGCGCGTAATTTCGAATTTAAATCGAAGAATATTATATTGCCCCTTTACAAGTCCCTAGTCAGGCCTCACTTAGAATCTGCCGTTCAGTTTTGGTGCCTGTATTTGCGTGAGGATATTGATAGGTTGGAAAGGGTTCAGCGACGCGCCACGAAACTAATTCCGTCACTACGCAAAAAGTCTTACGAAGATAGGATTAAAGAGTCAGACTTGCATTCACTCGAGACGAGGAGATTAAGGGGGAGTTTATTGAAGTTTTCAAAATCGTTAATAAAATCGATAACGTAAATTTTGACAAATTGTTCATTTTCGATAATAGCAATACTCGTAATAATGGACTTAAATTACGTGGTAGACTTTTCATTACTAACATCGCTAAAAACTTTTTTACGTTTAAAGTAATTGATAAATAGAATAATCTTCCCTCATCCGTCGTGAACTCTACCAGCGTTAATATGTTTAAAAACCGTTTAGATAGGCACTTTAAAAATATTAACGTCCGTTAAAATAATTAAACAATTAGCAACACGAGCTCTGGGGGTAATGGTCGAGGTTTGAGTCTGTTGACAATTAATGCCAGCTTGTGACATGCCAGCGTGTGAAATGCCAGCAATAAAATTATATTAAAAAAAAATTAGACTAACACGAAGTTAGATGTAGCTTGTAGCGTAAACTAACCCACTTTTTGTTATACTCTTCATACTTTTTTTTTGGTTCTTTTCCCAGCCTCTCTTTACTTCCATGTCTGTAGTTTGCATGGTATGACAGTGTTTCTTTGAGTTAAGACTGTGTTTGCGTAGTTTGTAAGAATTCTTAGTTTACTTCTTTTCATCCTTCACCCCTTTCCTATTCTCTTCGACTATTTGATGAATGTTAACCCACGAATGATAGCTAGGTTTTGCTACTTACCTAACCCCTTATTCTCTTTTTTTAACTCTCTATTTTCTTCTTTTAACCCCCTACTCTCTTCTTTCTCTCGGGCTAACCTTAGAGCGGATCTTAGGATCTTTGTTAGCCTTAGCTTCTGTAGATTTGTAGATCTGTAGATCCTCCTTTCGGGATTTCGGTGAAACTTTTGCTATTGCGTTAGACATATCGAAAGCCTTTGATAGAATTTGTCACAAATCTTTACTTTCCAAACTGCCCTCCTTCGCTTTCTATCCTTCTATCTGTTGAGGATGGCCACTGTTCTTCTCCTAAAGCTATTAACATTGCTGCTCCTCAGGGTTCTGTCCTGCCACCAAATCTTTTCCTTTTATTTATTAATGATCTTTTAATTCGCACTTCCTGTCCTATTCACTCCTATGCCGATGATTCCACTCTTCACTTCTCCATCCGCTTCCCAAAGCGTCCCTCACAGCAGTCGCTTCATGATTCGCGTGAGGCGACTATGGGGCACCTGAATTCTGATCTTTCTGCTATATCTGATTGGGGCAGAAAAAACCTTGTGGCTTTCAATGCCTCAAAAACTCAGTTCCTCCATCTGTCTACTCGTCACAATCTTCCACACGACTATCCCCTTACCTTGAACAACACACAAATTAATCCTTCCTCTTCTCTTAACATTCTTGGCATTTCCTTTTCTCGTGATCTTTCCTGGAAAGATCACATATACTCTCTTTCTAAAACAGCTTCTAAGAGGTTAGGTGTGCTGTACCGCCTCCGCAGTTTCTTCACCCCAACTCAGATGCTGTCTCTGTACAGGGGTCTTGTTCACCCCTGTATGAAATATGCTTCTCATGCTTCTCCCAGTGTTGACACTGGAGCTTCTGCCTGGTGCAGTACTGGAAAAATCTGTCAGCAGTAGGAGCTGCTCTGCCTGAAGACTCTTGCAAGGAAGTCACCTCATCTTCATCATCATTACCATCATCAGCGCTAAGCAGTAGCTCCTTTTCTTCTTCCTCTTTTCTGTTTCTCTTCTCAGCTGCCTTCTGTTCTTCCTCCTTCATCTTAGCAACCTTCACCTGCTTCACTGTTTCCTTCACATCAACAGATGCCATCCGGAAGCCAGAAACTTCTGAGGTTTTGATCCTCTGGTAATGGAGCCACTCTAGCTCTAGCTTTGGAATCTTCTGAGGTAGAGGACAGTCACAGTTGACATGAACTCTAGCAGCATAGCCAGAGCAGCCAGATGCTTCAGTGCCACAGAGAGTGATATCATGTCTGCAGGTCGTTATGTCAAACAATGTATCAAGTTCAGATATTCTCTTCTCTCTCTTTGCAGCCTTCACTCTACCATTCACTAGGTCAATCATTTCGTTCCACCTGACAAGAATCTTCCCGGCAATGGATCTCTCTTGAATTATCACAGGAGGAGTGAACTTGGCATTGCTTTTGCGCCACTGTGCCAGTACCAGTGATGCCAAGTCCTTAGCCAAATCTTGCAGAGGGTACTGAGCTCTCTTCATATCATCCAGAAGCAGCTTCTCTTCCTGGAGGAGGATTCCTCTTTGAAACACAGCTCTCCAGGTTGGAGCTTCTGTGGGAAATAACTGCTTGCCTGGACCCACCAGATTACTCAGCTTTGAACTAGAACTTTTTCTGGTCTTTCGTCCTTGCTTAGGTGGCTACACAATCTTCACCAAGCTTTGTATCTGAAACATAGAAAATTATCACAGTGAAACTCTAGTAGCCTATAAAATCTGTTACAATGGTTTTGTTTGGTAAGAAACCGGTCTGTTACATTTGTACTACAGTGTATGTCCTGCACAGCTGTTCTGTACATAACCAGAAAACGAAAAAGTGGAAATTTAAACAATTGAACGTGATTTTTAGCAAAAGTTCAAGAAAACAAACCCCTCCTAAAATTTAATTTTACATAGGAATACATACTGCCAATCTTGAAATTCACGCTTCAATGAGCATGATACACCCTAAATTGTACATGCATCTTACACACTACATAACCTTTTCAAAATAAAAATAAAAATGACATGAACTATCCTATCATCAACCCCCCCTCGGGAGGGGCCCATAAATGGCCCCACTTCTGGCTCCTCCGCTGTCGATCCCGGGAATGCAGAACCGGGCAGTGGCGCTGGATCTGCTACCGCTAATTCGAGATGTTCTGGGCCTCTGCCTAATTCACTTTTCTTTAATTTCAGCAACCTTTGTGGCCTTTTCTCAAATTTTCAATCTGTTGAACACCACCTCTCCTCCTCTAAACCTCATCTTCTTTTCATCACTGAAACTTAGGTGTCTGGGACGACTGACAGCAACCCCTTTTCTGTACCCTCTTACTTTCTCTATACTCAATTTCATTACAAAGGTGGGTGTTGTGTATATGTACGCAATGACCTAACTTGTTCTCGTATTCCCGAACTCAAATCTTCCGAATTCTATACCCTCTGGCTACTGTTTACATGCCAATCTCAAACTAAATACATCTGCGCTGTTTACCTTTATCCTAATTCTACTGACTATCCAAAATCTTTGACAACCTCACTTCTAAAGTGGAATACATTCTATCCCGCTTTCCCTTTGCTGAAATCTCCATTTTAGGAGATTTCAATGTTCACCACCACCTTTGGCTTCCGTTCCATTTCACTAACATCCCTGGTGAACTAGCTTACAGCTTTTCTATCTGAAATGACCAAGAGCATAAATAACCCCGATCGTCTTGGAGATAGGCCCAACATTCTGGATATATTTCTTACCTCTCATCCTTCTTCTTACTCTGTGAAACTTTTTTCTCAGTTGGGCTCCTCCGACCACAATCTTATCTCTGTTTCCTATTCTATCGCTCCAATTCGGCCTTTGGATCCTCCCAAGAGTAGGCGCCTTTGGAACTTTGGTGCCGCTGATTGGGAGGCCCTTACGCAGTACTTCTGTGATTTCCCAAGGAATGATTACTGCTTCCATGGCCGGGGCCCTTCCGAGTGTGCTGAGCGCATCACGGAGGTGATTCTCTCGGGCATGGAGGCGTACATTCCATATTCTATTACGACCATTATAGCAAAGGAGCAAATGTAGTTTATGTCCCCCTGACGCAAAAGGGCACACAAACTACACTAGGTAAAAGTTGGGGAACGTAAACTACACTAGGATCTTTAGGTAGGGTTGCCATTTAATTTTATTATTATTATTATTATTATTATATAATAATAGAGCTGGGCACTTGCGTTTTTTGCCCGTTTTTTTGCGGTACTGCGGTACTGCGGTACTACTACCGCACTACCAAACCGGTACCGCATAACGCAGTACCGCAAAGGATCGCTGAAAGTACAGCAGTACCGCTACCGCATTCAAATTTCCCGCGGTACTTTCCGCGGTACCGACCAACACGGTAGTACCGCAGTACCGCAGTACCGCAAAAAAACGGGCAAAAAAACGCAAGTGCCCAGCTCTGCCGGGCGTCACCGTCACTCACTTGCCAAGTGTCCTTTATTTCAAAGGACAGTTCTTTATTTCAGCTCATGTGTCCTTGTCCTTTGATAAACTCGGAAAGGACGCCATATGTCCTTTAATTCAGTAATTGACTCTCAAAATTTTATTCATCACTAAAAATTTGAGACGGAGATGTTTTCAAACTTAATTAATTCGTTAAAAGCAGTGGTTTTAAATGTATAAATATTTTCAAAGTGGTGTCCTATGCTTTGTCGGTGCCTGGAACATCAGCATATTGCGAAAGAATTTTCAGTGTAATGAATGCTAAGTGGCGAGATGACAGAAACAGATGTTCAGTAGAATTAATAAAAAGTGAACTTTTGATTTATTTCAATTTAAAAGACAATTGTGCCGATTTTGCTGGCAAAATAAAAAATGATACAGCTTTACTGAAGGCTGGTCGAAGTCAAGATAAGTACAATTTTATAAATAAATAAAGGCTTCATTCATTATAATGATTTCTAAATATTTTCCTGTCTTTAATTCACAAAATATAATAAAGAAATTTAAAAATGTTTCATTTCAATACAGTAGTGTGATTTTACAAGTGCACGACTTTCTAGACATATTTTATCTATGAATATAATAAAGAAATTGTAAAAAATATTGCATAAGTAAATTTTTATCATGATAAGCAATGGAATATACGGTAGCGTGCAAGTGTCCTTTATTCAAGATCTGTTGACTTGGCAACCCTATCTTTAGGAGACATTTTTTAATGAATCCATCAAATAAAACGTTAAAACTAATGACAATATTACGACTTAACCTAACCAATCGTCAAAAAAAAAAAATATATATATATATATCCCTGATGAGGTGGACTTCTGAATACACGAAAGGCCTTGGAATATTTTTCTTTTTCCTTGTGGGTTTGCATCATATATATATATATATATATATATAAATTGACGATTGGTTAGGTTAAGACTCAGTGGCTCCCAACGTGGGCGCCACCCCCTTTCAGTGGGCTTTTGAGAATCTTAGGGAGCGCTAGGAAACTAAAATTGTTACCTTCTATTAATAAATTACTTGTCACTTATCCTGTTATATTATTATCTTTATGAGAGGACGCCAGCAAATATTGATGGACATAAAGGGGCGTTGGCATAAAAAAGGTTGGGAACCACTGGGTTAAGTCGAAATATTTTCGTTAGTTTTAACGTTTTATTTGATTAGGTAGACGCGGACAAAGTTGGGAACGCAAACTACACTAGGATAATATAGGGGAACGTAAACTACACTTGGATAATGTAGGAGAACGTAAACTACACTAGGCACCACAGGGGGACGTAAACTACACTTGCTCCAAAGCAAAACAACCTTGGTTTAACTTTACTTGTTCTTATACTATCCGCAACAGCGAGGAAGCTTTCAGAAGGTACCGTCGCCATCCAACTCCTGACTCTCACTCAGCTTATATTTCTGCCCGGAATCGTACAAAATCTGTTCTTCGACTCGTCAAAAATTCCTTCATCCGACAAACATGTGAAAACCTATCTAATACTAATTCTTCTCGCTCTTTCTAGCATCTAGCTAAGAACTTCTTCAACAACTTTACTTCCTCTTCTTTCTCTCCGTCTCTTCTCTTGACAAAGCTCAACTCTTCACCCAAACTTTCGCCTCCAACTCAAACATGGACGATTCCGGTGCTGTTCCTCCATCTCCTCCTCCCTCTGACTTTATTATGTCTGAAATTGGAATCTCTTCGAAAGATGTTCTTTCTGCCCTATTCGGGCTCAACTCTAGGAAGGCGTATGGTGCTGATGGTGTTCCTCCTGTTCTTCTCAAGAATTGTGCTTCTGTGCTGACACCCTGTCTAGGCAAACTCTTTCGTCTTTGTCTTTCATCTAGTACTTTTCCTTCCTGTTGGAAGTTCGCTTTCATTCAGCCTGCCCCAAAGAAGGGTGACCGCTCTTAACCCTCCAACTATCGTCTAATTGTTTTGATTTCTTGACTTTCTAATGTTTTTGAATCTATCCTTAATAGAAAGATTCTTAAACACCCTTCTTCTCATAATCTTCTTTTAGATCGTCAGTATGGGTTCCGCAAGGGACGTATTATTTCTAATACGCGCGTAGTATTAGAAATAAATTAAATGAATTTAAGGCGGTAATTTATTCCGGCAACTATGATATAGTTGCTATCACTGAAACTTGGTTAAATACCGTGACTCGGGACTTGTTGGGGGAACTTGAGATACCGGGTTTTAAACTCTTTACTAATGATAGGTTACATAGATTTGGAGGCGGCGTTTTGCTGTACATTCGTAATTCCCTTAGGGCTATCGAGGTTAAGTTAGATTTTCCGGCAGCAATTAATGCGATCTGTGTTGAAGTTAGGGCGCGTAGTATTAGTTTTATTTTTGTTGTTGTTTATAGGCCTCCCGTTCAACCCCTCGATATAGATACTAGATTTTACTCACTTCTTGGTAATTTTATTGACAATCGGAATAGTATAGTTGTCGGAGACTTTAACTGCCCTAATGTTAATTACGAGAATTTTACGGGTAATGAAGAGGGTTTGAGATTGGTTGAGTTTATGGACGATAACTTTTTACAACAGATAGTTACCGAACCAACGCGCGGTGATAATATTTTAGATTTGGTGATGACGAACGGCGAGAATATAGTCGAAGGTTTAGAAGTAGGCGAGAGTTTAGGATGTAGCGATCATCAAATTCTTAGGTTTAAGTTATTGATAGAAAACACAAAGGATAGTAACGTAATAGAAGTCCCTGATTTTCGTAGGGCTAATTTTGATAGTTTCGCGGATAGGATGAGAGTAGTGGACTGGGATAAATTATTTATGGGTAATGACACAAATTTGCGTTGGGTGGCGTTTAAAGAAAGTTTTAGGAATATTGAAAGGGAGTTTATTCCTCGTAGGCCCAAGCGCGCTAGTAATCGTGGTAGACCGAAGTGGTGGAGTAGGGAAATAGGAGAGTTTATAAACGAGCGTAATAGAGCGTATAGACTTAGTAAGCGTAATGGCCAGGTAGCTAACTTTAATAGATATATCGAGCTTAGACGTCAGGTTAAAAGATCAGTTAGGAATGCCAAGCGTAATTTAGAGATACTTATAGCTGCGGATAGTAAACATAATCCAAAAAAGTTTTTTGAATACGTTAATAATCGTAAGCCGGTAAAAAATAACATAGGCCCTCTAGTGGATGTTAATGGAGCTTTGGCTTCTGACGCTCAGGCGATGGCGGGTATTTTCAATAACTTTTTTGCGACAGTTTTTATCGTAGAAGACGTAAATAATGTTCCCGACGTGGATGATATCGTTCCATTTAGTAGCGAGACTATTTTGGATGAAATAACTGTTTACAGATTGCGCATTATATCGATAGGCTAAAAGTTAGCAAGGCTCCAGGCCCTGACGCTTTTTATCCCAGACATTTGAAAGATTTGAAGGAAGTTATCGTAGGCCCCTTAACGAAGATCTTTAATCAGTCACTCGAAACGGGGATTATTCCTGAAGACTTTAAATTAGCTAACGTCACGCCTATTTTTAAAAAAGGCGACTGCGCGGTAGCTAGCAATTATAGGCCCATTAGCTTAACGTCAATTGTAGGTAAACTTTTGGAATCCGTAGTTAGGGATCGTATTATCGATCACTTAGAAAGTAGAGATTTGATTAATAGTAGTCAGCATGGGTTTCGACGCCATAGGTCTTGTTTAACTAATTTATTAGAATTTTATAACGAAATAGTGCGCGAATACGATAGGCATAGAGCAGCTGACGTTATTTATTTAGATTTTAAAAAGGCGTTCGATACAGTTCCGCATAGGAGACTAATTGCGAAGGTTAAAGCGCACGGTATACGCGGTCAGGTAGCTAACTGGTTAGAAGAATGGCTTCGTGCTAGGAGACAGAGGGTCGTAGTTAATGGTAGTGAATCAGGGTGGTTAGATGTAGGTAGCGGTGTCCCACAGGGTTCAGTGTTAGGCCCATTGCTATTCGTAATTTACATTAACGACATAGATGTAGGATTGACTAGTAACGTGTCAAAATTCGCGGACGATACTAAAATAGGCGGTAAGGTTGTTAACGAGGACGATAGAAATAGGATTCAAGACGATGTAAATAGGATTATGGAGTGGACAGATAAGTGGCAGATGCAATTTAACGTAGACAAATGTAAAGTTTTGCATGTAGGTTCTCGCAACAATAATTACGCGTATACGATGGATGATAGGGAGTTAGCGAGCGTTGACGAGGAAGTAGATTTAGGCGTACGCGTATCTAAGGATTTAAAGGTTAGGAACCAGTGCCTGGAGTCTTGCGCAAAAGCTAATAGGATGTTAGGTTTCATAGCGCGTAATTTCAAATTTAAATCGAAGGATATTATATTGCCCCTTTACAAGTCCCTAGTCAGGCCTCATTTAGAATATGCAGTTCAGTTTTGGTGCCCGTACTTGCGTGAGGATATTGATAGGTTAGAAAGGGTTCAGCGTCGTGCCACGAAACTTATTCCGTCATTGCGCAATAAGCCATATGAAGATAGGATTAATGAGTTAGACCTGTATTCACTCGAAACTAGGAGATTAAGGGGGGAGCTTCTCAAAGCGTCCCTCTGAACAGTCACTCTATGATTCGCGTAGTACGGCTATGGAGCACCTGACCTCTGATCTTTCTGCTATATCTGACTGGGGCAGAGAAAATCTTATGGCTTTCGATGCCTCAAAAACTCAGTTCCTCCATCTGTCTACTCGTCACAATCTTCCACACCACTATCCCTTTACCTTTAACAACACACAACTCAATCCTTCCTCTTCTCTTAACATTCTTGACGTTTCCTTTTCTCGTGATCTTTCCTGGAAAGATCACATATATTCTCTTTCCAAAACAGCTTCTAATAGGTTAGGTGTGTTGTACCTGCTCCGCAGTTTCTTCATTCTCGCTCAGTTGCTGTCTCTGTGCAAGGGTCTTGTTCACCCCTGTATGGAGTACGCTTCTCATGTGTGGAGTGGCTCAACACAGCCGTACTTGACCGGGTGGAATTAAAGACTTTTCGTCTCATCAGTTCCCCCACCTTCTTACTGACTATCTTCAACCCCTCTCTTTTCGTCGCAATGTTGCCTCACTCTCTCTTTACTATCGCTATTATAATGGACACTGCTCTTCAGAACTCTCTACTTGCATGCCTACTTTAAGGAGAGCACGCAGTACCAGACTTCCTACACATTCCCATTCCTTTTCTGTCCAACTCTCTAACGCAAGGGTTAATCGGTATTTTCAATCTTTCATCTACTCAACCGGTGAACTTTGGAACAATCTTCCTCAATCCATCTTTCCCTCTGTCTATGACCTCCAATCTTTCAAACGCAGAGTGTTCATGCCTCTCGAAAATCCTGGACCTTGATTTTGGCTCTCTTCTTCTTCTTCTATGGGGGAGCGCATTTGCGGGCATTCGCCTTTAACCCATCCTTCCTGCATAAAAAAAAGTTGGACCTGAATGAAATTGCATATTTCATAAAAGTAACCGACTGTGTGTGTGTGTGTGTGTGTGTGTAAAATGTACAAATATTTTAGTTACCTTTCGGTTTTAAAAAATTACATAGTACAGATGTATAACCAATTTGGCGGCTTTTATATTTGACATAATAATTCGTGCATTTTTTCTAAAACTTTTCGAGTGAGTTTACAACTTTGATGTTTTTTTTATGTACAGTATATTAAAATAATTTGCTGATTATGGTTTGAAAGTATAAATTACTGATTAATGAATATCACTGTGAAAATAAGCTGCACCATGTTTATGCAATAAAACCACTATAGTATTTATTTTGGATAAGTAGCATATAAGTTTTTATTGTAATTTTACTTATTTTATCCACACATGAGCCAAATACTTAAATTTATTCTGCATAATAATAATAATGACCAACGGCGTAATACAAAAGATCTTTGTGACTTTACATATAAACATTAGTGCGAGTATTAATACGATCTGTAATTCTACAGATTCTTTTTGTACTTTGATTGTATTTTACAGATATAGTTTGTAACTATTTACGGTTACATCAGTATTATTATATACAGTACCCGTAAACAAAACTGATACTATCTGTAATTTTACAGAAAGTACGTGGAAAAATTGCTGCCAGATAATATTTGTAAATTTATCGTAAAAGTTCTAAAAATCACTGCGAGCAAGTGTGGTTGCAGTTTGTTCGCAAGTGTGTTAACGTCAACATTCATGTTAATTAGTTACCCTTATAGCCTCATGCAAATTATCATCAGTCAGACTTGACCTTGACTTTCAATTTCATTTTGGCGAAGGTTGCAGATGTAAGTGTCCCTAAAAAGTTATCATGCTTCCATCAAAGTTTTTTATTTGCAAATATTTCGTAACATAACCGGATGAAATGTCTTCGCGGGCCGTATGTTGCCAACCCTTACCATAGAACAATGTCTTCCACTACTCAAAGTTGCATTCCCCTTATCACTAAATACTCATTGAAGTAATGAGATATGATTCACTTTTACAGTAGACGAGTTAATAAATTTTCACAATTCAATGAAACACACACACACACACACACGATATTTTCATGACATTGGAAAGTTTCTGTTCTGTTTAAATCAGTAAAGTTATGTCTATAACTAGCATGGTCGAAATGGAAATATCCCATTTGTTTGTAAGTAGACTTATTAATGTTATCTCACAATGGAAAATAGTATGCTAATTGGGTATAAGTTTACAATTCTAACATTATTGTATATGTTGATGATACTGTGCTGCTCTCTCCTACCTATGGGAAAACTATACACAGCTGTCATACAGTTTACATTATAGTCCACAGCAAGGCCTAATTTAAACCCAGGCCTAAACACGCCTACAATATGGTATCGTATACAGTACCTTTATTTCATAATTTAATACAAAATATAAATTTACTGTACTAAATAACAACAAATTGCCTCAGAAATTGAGATAAAGCCTATTGGGAATAGGAAAAATTGCCATAGGTAGAACAAAATATGTAGGCATTGGGCCCTACACAACAACAAGCAAGAACATATTTTTTCGTACCAAACTTTTCCATCACATTGATTCATGAAAATTTTGAGAAGAGAAGTAACGAAAATTATCCGGTTTGGTGTTTTTCCGTTTGCGGACATAAACATAAGCAAAATTTAAGCAACCAAAGATTTAACTCTGAGGTACCTAGTCGTGAGCACTGCTGTAGGCAAGCAAGATGGTTTAAGTCTTCCTACAAGTTTTGAGTGAAAAATACTAATAAAACTATAGATAGGCCTATCCCAGTGAGTAATTAGGCACAGTGAGTTGCCTGTTTTAATTGAACTTAACAAACGCCTTGCGTAACCTAGTTGCCTACATCGAAAGAGCAGTGCGGAAGGCAACCACGCGACCTACAACCAGACGCGCGACCTCCAACAAAAAAGAGAAGGTATGGTGGTGTCGTTTTTACGATTGGGATGCGCTAAATATCGGAGGCAAATAAATTTAATAATTTAACTGAAAAAAACTACTTAACAAGATCTTCTGAAGACCTCTACACACGACTTTTAACGAAAAAACATAGGCTTTTTGCCGTCGACTTTAGACAATAAATCGGTGGAAATTTCCATCGGATAGCCAGGTTGAAAGCATTTAACCACAGGCCTATATCTGTTAAATATGGTTAACAATGAATGTGAAATGTTAAAACTATCTTTTAACAGATAAATCAGTGTATGTGATATTTTGTACGAAAATCAACACCCCGAAAAACGCCAAAAAAAAGAAAAAAAAAAGAAAGAAATACAGAAAACTTCCTGTTGAAAGTTCGCTTTCATTCAACCTGTCCCAAAGAAGGGTGACCGCTCTCAACCCTCCAATTATTGTCCAATTGCTTTGATTTCTTGCCTTTCCAAAGTTTTTGAATCTATCCTTAATAAAAAGATTCTTAAACACCTTTCTTCTCACATCTTCTTTCAGATCGTCAGCATGGATTCCGCAAGGGACGCTCTACTGCCGATCTTCTTGCATATCTCTCTGACTCTTGGTCATCCTCCTTTCAGGATTTCGGTGAAACTTTTGCTATTGCGCAAGACATATCGAAAGCTTTTGATAAAGTTTGGCACAAATTTTTAATTTCCAAACTGCCCTCCTTCGGTTTCTATCCTTCTATCTGTTCCTTCATCTCTAATTTCCTTTCTGGCCGATCTATAGCTGCAGTTGTAGCTGGCTACTGTTCTTCTCCTAAAGCTATTAACAGTGGTGTTCCTCAGGGTTCTGTCCCGTCACCACCTCTTTTCCTTTTATTTATTAGTGATCTTTTAATTTGCACTTCCTGTCCTCAGTGGCGGTTCCTCATATGGGCAATATGGGCAGCCGCACAGGGCGGCATTTGTGGAGGGGCGGCATGAGCGCCTGCAAAAAAAATAAAAATAAAAATAAGAATAAATAAATAAAGAAATAAATAAAAATAAAAAATAAAATAAAATAAATAATAAAAGATCAATGACTTTGCATCAAGGAAGGTAAGAAGAGTCAGGCTTTAGATGGCAGTTGTGCTGTGGTGCAATTTATTTTGTTTCTTGTTCAAAGTGTAGCATAATAATTACCCTCTCTTAAGTGTCTTATCTATTTATGTGATAGAGCATTTGTACAATTTAGAAATTTGATTCTCTAGTTTATTTATGGCAGTTGTGCAATTTAATTTGTATTTTTCCTGTTCATAGTATCATAATTACATTCTCTTAAGTGAGTTATTCTATTTACGTGATGAAGGATTTGTAAAATTCAGAATTTGAGTCTTTGTTTTGGTTCTGAAGTTCCAACAATTAGTCCAATAAAAGTTATTTTGTGAAAGAGTTATGTCTGTCCTTTATTTTGGGGGATTCGAATGTGGTGTGTGTTGGCGAACAGGGGGGGGGGGCCTGAAGGTGAGGTTCGCCCAGGGCGTCATGTAAGCTAGGACCGCCACTGCCTGTCCTATTCACTCCTATGCCGATGATTACACTTTTCACTTCTCCACCCGCTTCCCAAAGCGTCCCTCACAGCAGTCGCTTAATGATTCGCGTAGGACGGCTATGGAACACCTGACCTCTGATCTTTCTGCTATATCTGATTGGGGCAGAGAAAATCTTATGGCTTTCAATGCCTCAAAAACTCAGTTCCTCCCTCTGTTTACTCGTTACAATCTTCCACACGACTATCCCCTTACCTTCAACAACACACAAATCAATCCTTCCTCTTCTCTTAACATTCTTGACATTTCCTTTTCTCGTGATCTTTCTTCTAAGAGGTTAGGTGTGCTGTATCTCCTCCGCGGTTTCTTCACCCCCATTCAAGTTGCTGTCTCTCTACAGGGGTCTTGTTCGCCCCTCTATGGAGTATGCTTCTCATGTGTGGGGTGGTTCAACCCACACAGCCGTACTTGACCGGGTGGAATCAAAGGCTTTTCGTCTCATCAATTCCCCGCCTCTTACTGATTGTCTTCAATCCCTCTCTCTTCACCGCAGTGTTGCCTCATTCTCTCTTTTTATTATCGTTTTGATAACGGACATTGCTCTTCTGAACTCTCTAACTACATGCCTCCTCCTTTAAAGAGAGCACGCAGTACCAGACTTTTTACACTTTCTCATTCCTTTTCTGTCCAATTATCTAATGCAGGGATTAAATCGGTATTTTCACTCTTTCATCTACTCAACCGGTGAACTCTGGAACAATCTTCCTCAATCCATCTTTCCTCCTGTTTATGACCCCATCTTCACGAGGGTTTTCTGACCTTTTTCCTGCTTTGTTTCAAAATGTTTTGAATGCCAACCGTGCTACAGTTTAAATACACTGAGCGACAGAACAATCGACCCACTTGGAATATCGCGAAAAGCAAAAAAGTGGGCAAGCTTCTGTTTATAAAAGTTTTAAAATTCGAAAATTTAGTCTATGAGGACAATAAAAAATCTTCAAACACCTGCTTAATACAAATTATTGTAAAAAAATACTGTACAAAAAATTGTAACTAAAAAAACAAAGATTTCGACAAAAACAAAAAATTGAAAAAAAAAACAATAAAACAAAAAAAACAACAACTTGTGATCCAGGGTTAATAAGAGATGTTGCCTCCAGTAGCTTGAATGACTGCAGCCATTCGTCGATTTATCTCATGAATGAGATCGGCAATCACATCCTGTGGGATTCCCTCCCACTCTTCAGTTAACGCTTGTTGTAGCTCCTGTAGAGTGTTAGGGGCTACTAGACGAGCCCTAAGACGCCGTCCTATCATGTCCCAGAGATTTTCTATGGGGTTCAGGTCCGGACTTCGGGAAGGCCACTCGATTCGACGAATTCCAGCTTCGTCAAGGAAGTCGCTAACGGCTCTTGCCGCATGAGGTCTAGCGTTATTGTGCTGGAGAAGGAAGTCTTTGCCAACGAAAGGAGCAAAAGGGACCACATGCTCCAGCAAGATCTCTTTCACGTATCTCGCGGATGTCAATGACCCACCACCAACAACGACGAGCTCTGTGCGCGAGTTTGAAGTGATACCACCCCAGACCATGACTGAGCCTCCTCCAAAAGCAACCCTCTCCGTAAAAGTGCACGGGGCGAATCTTTCTCCTGTTCTTCTCCACACTCTTTCCCGTCCATCGGATGTTCGAAGATTAAGTCTTGATTCTTCCGTGAACAATACTCGTCCCCATTGGACCATAGTGTGGGAGCGGTGGTGTGGGAGCAATTCCGGGCCCATTGCCGGACGTCTAGCATGTAAGCCACTTTCCATAGGTCTCCTTCTAACGGTTCGCTCCGATACACTGACGTCTGACCTTTCTAGCTCATTGCGAACGTTTGTGGCAGTCAAGCGACGATCTTGTAAAACACTCAAGACGATGAAACGATCGTCACGGGCAGATGTGCAGCTCGATCTTCCAGATCCTGGTCTTCTGGTGTATTCTCCTGTCTCCACATAACGTTGTTTGACACGTCGAACCGTTGTTCTTGGAATTCCTAGCGCATCGGTGACGTAACGCTGGCTCCGACCATCTTCAATTAGGGCGACGACTCTTGCGACGTTCACGGCACTCAAATCCATTGTAAATGTCTAATTCTAAAACCCAAAAGAATTAGAAGTCTATCTATCACTAAACGCAAATGCCTACTCCCACTAGTAGAAGAAAAAAGTGGCACTAGCAGTCTAAGAGCAACTGAATGTTAGACTATCGAATTCTTTAAAGAAATCGAAAATTCGTTGCAGCTAGTGTGTTCGCAGCTGACGTTGTTTTGTCTCGTTATTTGGTTGCCTCATAGACTATACTTTTTAATTTTTAATTTTTTATAAACAGAAGCTTGCCCACTTTTTTGCTTTTCGCGATATTCCAAGTGGGCCGATTTTTCTGCCGCTCAGTGCATATACGTTAAACTGGTGATAACTTATGTAAACTGCATTGCACTTTCTTAATTTTAATAAATTTAACTTTATAATTTATGCACGGATTCACTGAAACTTTATACACTTTCGGGTGTGTATATATATATATATATATATATATATTATATATATATATTATATATATATGATTGAAAAAACGTTCTAATACGAAAATAAAATAGTACTGATTGTTTCTGAATAATGAACAACAATGAAATATAATGGTAATTATTCGTTTTTTGACCCAGTCTCTTTTTATAATGAGAGCAAACGTTTCTGGTCAATTTGGAGGTGCTCTGCACGAATCTGCCATCCGTTTCCTGTGCAAATGCGTAGTTTTCGAGATATCGTCATCTCGAAAACTACGCATTTGCACAGGAAACGGATGGCAGATTCATGCAAAACACCTCAAAATCGACCAGAAAAGTTTGCATTCATGCTAAACACAACCTAACCTAACTTAACCTAACCTAACCTAGCCTAACCTAACTTAGCCTAACCTAACTTAGCCTAACCACCTAACCTAACCAGTCACCTTATTTTGGAGGATATACAGTAGTTCTGCAATTGCAGTAAGGAAGTGATGCAGAACTGTAGAATCGTCAGGATGTTCTGCCAGGACAAGTATCGTGCGAAATATTTCCGGTAATGAGGACGCCTATTCCCAGCACGTAAAACCCACGATTTCACATCCTTCCATTTTTTTTACGGCACCTAAACACCTTCGAGTCTTGTCTTAAAATACAGGCAGTATTACATTTAGGGCAAATCACGGATGTCGGAATTATGCCGTGATTGGGAAAAACATCAAAACTTTTATCTTCATCGAGGCCAACAAGGCGGATTAGGTCTTCGAAATCAAGTTCAGAAGATTGACACGTCATACCAGTAGAACGAAAATTACCACACTAACCAGAAACAGAAAGAAGTAGCCAAAGCAAGAAAAAGTAGCCAAAAAAAGCCAAGTAGCCAAAAAAAGCCAAGAAAAATCTCCAAAAAAGTCCAAAAAAGGTAGCCCAAATAAACAAACCAACCAAAATTTATATACATACATATTAGAAAGTAGAAAATATATTTTTAAAAAAAGTACATTTTATACAAATTTGCACAAGATAATATAGTATATATTTTCTTATTCAGCTTTGATTGGTTATTCAATATATATTGCTGTTATAGCTGGGTGTGACTGGGTCAAAAAACGAATATTAACCAGTATAATTACTATACATTGACAACCTATTTTATTGATGTTAAGAAACAACGCCAATATAGCATATTATTATTATTATTATTATTCTCATAAGTATTCGCCATTCTGAGGGGTATATATATATATACACGGTGAACCAAAAGTAGGTGGACAGTAGGTTGAATACGGTTTGTGTTATATTATATTATAACTATGGTGTTCATTATAACTATGGTGTTTGTGTTATATTATATTAAATATTATAACTAAATTTATTTAAATTTTATTTTGTATTATAGTATACAAAAAATTAAATATGTATTCTCAAAATAAACATTATCATTTACTGTCCACCTACATTTGGTTCACCCTATATATATATATATATATATATATATATATATATATATATATATAATATATATATATATATAGTGTATGTATATATATATATAACCTCGTTAACCTCGTTGCTGTTTCGTGCGTTGGTCTCTCTTCACACGAAGGTCAAGCTAGTGGCCCCGCCTCTAGGTCTGGCTTAGTGGAGGAGCGAGTTGCTTTCTTGCGCTCTCCACCGTACATAGCCAGGTACACCCGGCTCATCTGGTACAGTCCTGAGCCAGGCATCTAGTCTTCTCTTGAAGACTTCAACTTTTACCCCTGTAACGTTTCTGAGGTCCTTTGGAAACTGGTTAAAAGGTCTTGGACCCCTGACAACCAAGCTATTTTCCTTCAGTGTTGAGGAGGTCCCTTGTCGGGCCTTTAACTTGGGAACACTACACATTCTGCCTTTCCTATTTTCCAGTGTTGTTTGAATGGTAATTGGGTTTAGTTTTAGGTTTAGTACCAGTTTTTCGATTATTTTCCATATGTAGATTAGGGTATACCTCTCTCTTCTTCTTTCCAGGGAGTACAGATTTAGTTTACGTACTCTTTCCCAGTAGTTGAGTTCTTTGCAGCCATTAATCTTGGCTGTGAAATGTCTGTGCGTTTCTTCGTTTATTAATTTCTTCCTTTTTATATGGGGACCTCAAAACTGAGCAGTATTCAAATTTTGGTATGATCAGTGTTCTCAGCAGGGGAATCATTACTGTCTTGTTCCTCCTTTTGAAAGTTCTTAGTACCTGTCACGCGACTCGTTTTGCTTTGTTTATTGCTATCTGATTTTGTGTCTCGAATTTTGCATCATCGGTCATTATTACCCCCAAATCGACCGCTTTCGTGCTTCTCTGAATTTACTGTCTATCTGGAGCATAATACACAGTCTGTTTAATTTCCTCATTTCTACCATATCTCAAGAGCTGAAATTTCTCGGTGTTAAATGTCATATTGTTGTCTTCTAACCATTTGTATATTTTGTTCGTGTCCCTCTGCAGGCCTCCACTTCATTTACATCGCTGATTTTTCTGATGATCTTTGTATCGTCTGCAAATGTTACTATACTGTTGCTGTTAACTCCACTGTCTATGTCTGTTAGCATGATAATGAAGAGGAGTGGGGTCAGCACTGTACCTTGTGGCACTGAGCTGCGTACTTCTGATTCTGATGATGATACACTTTGAATTTTGACGACCTGTAGTCGTTCTCTGAGGAAGTTGTAGATTCATTTTCCCACTTTGCCTGTTATTCCTATATGTTTCATGATCGCACTTGTCGAAAGCTTTAGCAAAATCCATGTATATGACATCATAGTTTTCATTGCCTTCAAGTGCATCTAGGATAGATACTGTTATAATGCTCTATAAGTTGTGTCTCCAAGAAGTCATAGATTTTCTCTCTGATTATTCTTTCAAATATTTTCGTGAGGTGGGACGTCAGTGGCACTGGTCTGCAGTTCTTTGCTTGAGATCTATCACCGCCTTTATATGTAGGGACAATGTTTGCTCTTTTCAAGATGCTCGGTATATCCAGTATAAGGGTGTAGCTATTTCATTTTTACAGGTTTTAATGAATAGTGCGTTCCAATTGTCCGGACCTGCATCTGAATGTGATTTCATTTGTCCTATAGCTCTCGCTCCATCTTCTGGGGTAAAATAAAAGTCTATCATACATTCTCCTTGCAATTTCTCTTCGAAGAATGCATCTATGTCAGGTATCGCTTTGTCACTTTTTGGGGGCTGAAGACCGATTCATACTGGGTTCTCAATGTTTCAGATATTTCTTTTAGATCGTCTGTTAGTTCATTATTCCCTTTCCTTAAGGGCCCGATAGTAACGCGCGTTTTTGTTTTCCTTTTCACATAGCTGTAGAAGTATTTTGGATTTTCCTTTATTGCTTCTACCGCCTTTTCCTCTTCCCTCTCTGTATGACCCTTTGTGAGAGTTTGTATTTGCCTATCGATACTCCTCAATTTTTCCTGTGTTACTTTCCTGGCATTGTTGTCTCTGCAATTTGCTAACTTCGTCGCTACTCTCTTTCTTTTGCGGAATATTCTTCTCTTTTGCCTCTCTAGCCAGTTTCTCTTTCCTTTTGGCTATGCTTTCGGAGCATATTTTTTCAAAATTCTCAACGTCTCTTCTTCCAAGGTTGTTCGCATTTCCTCAGTTGTTTTATTTTCTAAAGCTGTTCTCCACTCTATTTGGGTCATGTGATCTGATTTCTTCCTAATTTATGGTCTTGGAATTTAGGTTAGAAGCCCCAAATTTGCTTCTTCCTTCCGTATGTGTATTGTCTTTTAAAGTTATCGCCATATTTGTTGATAACTCGATTATATTGTGGTCTGAGATAAAAGTTGGGGTTATTTTAATATCGGCAATCAAGTTCGTGTTATTTGTGAATACCAGATCTAGGCAGTTATTTTTCCTGGTCTTTTCTGTTATCTCCTGTGTCAGCATAAACTCGTTTGTGAGAGCCATCAGCATTTTTGCTTGCTCCTGGTCCTCTCTTGTGCCCCCCTTATCTTGTTGTATAAATATATTTCTACCCACCTTTTTGTATTTTATAAATGGAAAATTAAAATCGCCGCAGAGTATTATATTAAGGGATGGAGAGTTTAGGGACTTTATTAGGGTTCTGATATCATCAAAGGCATCCGAAAATTTTTCATTTGGAGACTTTGGAGGTCTATAGATAACAACATCAGAAAAATATTAAATGATAAACTACAAAGTATCGATGTCGTCATAGAGGAACTAATCGAGAAGCATACAGAAAAAGAAGATGACGCTATAGAAGCGATAAAGGCTAACTCAAAGTACTTCTATAATTTCGCAAAAAGAAAGTCGAAAAACCATGCAACTATCGGACCTTTAAATAATGAGAACAGTGATTTATCTGATGATCTAACAGAAGTATCTGAAATATTAAGAGTTCAGTATGAATCATCTTTCAGTATCCCAAAAATTGACAAATTGATATGCGATAGAAACGCGTTCTTTGAAGAAGAACCACAAAGGGAAAGTATAACGGATTTCGACTTTACGACGGATGATATTACACAAGCCATAGGGAAACTAAAAACACACTCAGCGGCAGGACTGGATAAATGGAATGCCACACTGATCAAAAACTGCAAGAATGCAATCGCTGAGCCCCTACACTGGATATGGAGACGATCATTCGACACGGGAGAAATACCGGGCATCCTGAAGAGCGCGAACATAGTCCCAATATATAAAGGAGGAGATCGATCCGAGGCCAAAAACTATAGGCCAGTATCGCTTACATCTCATCTCACTAAAATATTTGAAAGAATAGTTAGACAGAAAATCTATGACTTTTTGGAAACTCAGAAAAAATTCAATGATAACCAACACGGGTTTCGGTCAGGCAGATTATGCCTATCACAACTAATGAAACACTACAACAACATTATTGATTCACTTGAAAGTAATGAAAACTATGATGTACTATACATAGACTTTGCTAAAGCGTTCTACAAGTGTGACCACAGAATCATAATACATAAACTGAAATATATGGGAATAACAGGAAAAGTTGGGAAATGGATATATAATTTCCTTAGTGAGCGGAGGCAAGTCGTTACAGTACAAGGAGTATCTTCATCAGAATCAGAGGTCCTCAGCTCGGTACCACAAGGAACAGTATTAGCTCCACTACTCTTCATAATCATGCTAACTGACATAGATGAGGACGTTACCAGAGACAGCACAGTAACATCCTTTGCGGATGACACAAAGATCAGTAGAAAAATAAGAAACCCAGAAGACATAGGATCTCTACAAACCAACATAAACAAAATCTACAAGTGGACGGAAGACAACAATATGAAGTTTAACACCGAGAAATTTCAGCTATTACGGTATGGAAAAAAAGAAGACCTAAAATCCATGGAATATTATACCCCAAATGGACAGGAAATTCAGAGAAATTCTAGAGCAAAAGATTTAGGGGTTGTAATGACAGATGATGCGAAATTTGAAACACAAAATAAGATAGCAGTAAACAGAGCAAAGAGAATAACGGGTCAGATATTGAGAACCTTTAAATGAAGGGATAGGAATGTAATGATTCCTCTGCTGAAAACCCTGATAATACCCAAATTGGAATACTGCTAGGTCCTAACATCCCCATATAAAAAAGAAGACATTAGACAGCTGGAGGGGATCCAAAGAAGCTTCACAGCCAAGATCAATGGGTGCAAAGAACTAAATTACTGGGAAATGTTACGAGAACTAGACCTATATTCACTGGAAAGGAGAAGAGAGAGATACACCATTATTTACACTTGGAAAATAATGGAGAAACTAGTCCCTAATCTTACTCTGAATCCTATAACTCCCCAAACAACGGTGGAAAGTAGAAGCGGTAGACCGTGTCGTATTCCCAAATTGAAGGCGAGACAGGGAACATCCTTAACCCTGAAAGAAAACATTTTTGTAGTAAGAGGACTGGATCTTTTCCGTTTGACTGCCGCCATTGAAACATAATTAAACTTTTTGTATTTTAACTGAAATGTCTTGATGATACAAAATAAGTTACTTTATAAAAAAGCTTTTCTTAATTTCCCCTTCAAATTTTGTTTCTTATAAACAATTTTAATTACTTTCAAGATCCATGCTTAATTTTTAAGTTTTAATCGTGTACTCAGAAAAATAAGGGGATCACCTGAAGATCAGGGCCTCCAGCCTTCTTTAGTTAGCTTTATAAGGCTAACTAACAAAAATATCACGACCTAACCTAACCAATCGTCAAGGTCGTACAGTTGACCTAACGATCGGTTAGGTTAGGTCGTGATATTTTCGTTAGTTAGCCTTATAAGGCTAAGTAAAGAAGGCTGGGAGCACTCACCTCTTATGTTTCAATGGCGGCAGTCAAACGGAAAAGATCCAGAGGACCAAAACTGTTTAATCAGTTGCCCAAAGACCTAAGAAACACGAAGGGAGTTGCAGTGGAAATCTTCAAAAGAAGACTAGATGCCTGGCTCAGAACAATCCCCGATGAGCCGGGCGTACCTGGCTATGTGAGGTGGAGAGCGCAAGAATCCAACTCACTACTTCACCAGGCCAACTCGAGAGGAGGGGCGAAAAGCTTGACCTTCGCGAAATGAGAAATCATCGCGCGGAACCTTTGTAAGGTTGTAAGGTATATATATATATATATATATATGTGTGTGTGTGTGTGTGTGTGTGTGTGTGTTTCACGCGGGAAAAGGAAAGCAGGAGTAGCGACGTTGGTTAATAAAACTTGAGAATGCTCCAATGATTGGAGCGAAATGTCGCTACTTCTGCTTTCCTTTTCCTGCGTGAAATATCTCAACATTGGACCAAAACCATGGATTTCGCCGCATATTATATACTGTACTAGCGGAGCGAATCGGCGTTGCCGGGTGAATGTTGAACGATATATATATACAGCGTGTCCCAAAGAAATGTATACCCACTTTGTTCGATAATACCAGCTATGAGGATAATAAATATATTACTTTTTATATGTTTTTTAATAAAGAATTTTCTCCTGAATCTAAATATGTAATTATTTTTATTAAAAATTGAAAAACAAAAACGTTACAGATGTTTAAATTATAATTATTATTTTCGAGACTTCATGTGCGATATTTTCTAATATTTTAACCGACTGTTTTGAGATACTTATGTTTAGTGTTGATATTGAAGCATAAATGCTGTAATTATTAGTTAATTCAAAAAATTTACAAATTCCATGGTTAAATGACACTTTATCTAAGATGTTCAAATTGTCGTTAGAAAAGAACAAACGTCGCAGAGTTATAAGATGTTAGATAAGGTTAGAGCAAAACTGTAGTCTTGCCTAATTAGAACTCAACGAAATGGCTAGGCTAAGCTAGGCACTAAACATAAGTATCTCAGAACAGTCGGTTAAAAGGCAGGCCAGGCCATAAAAAAAATATTAGAAAATATCGCACATGAAGTCTCAAAAATAATAATTCTAATTTAAATATCTGTAACTTTTTTGTTCTTCAATTTTTAATAAAAATAATTGCATATTTAGATTCAGGAGAAAATTCTTTATTAAAAAACATATAAACAGTAATATATTTATTATCCTCATAGCTGGTATTATCGAACAAAGTGGGTATACATTTCTTTGGGACACGCTGTATATATATATATGCCCGGTTAGGTTAATTGAATGCCCGGTTAGGTCAACTGAATGCCCGGTTAGGTCAACTGAATGCCAGATTAGGTTAATTAAATGCCCGGTTAGGTCAAGTGAATGCCAGATTAGATTAATTAAATGCCCGGGTAGGTTAATTGAATGCCCAGTTATGTTAATTGTACGCCCCTGACGATTGGTTAGGTTGTTGTGATATTTTCGTTAAAACCGGGTCGCTCCGCGAGGTTTCGAGATATATATATATATATATATATATATATATATACACACACGTAATGATCATGATGACGTCATTTTTTTTTTTTTAAATTAATTATTTAATTTATTAACACCCAGGTGCACAACCTCGGGACCTAATCAATATATATATATATATATATATATATATATATATTAGTGATGTAGGTCACATCCGCATCCGCATCCGCATCCGCGGAACATCCGCACATTTTCTCGCATCCGCATCCGCACTTTGGACTGCGGATGTCGTGCGGATGTGGACCGTTGAGATAAAACGTCATTAATAAGCGGAAATTATCAAATTCTACTATATTAATAGAACTAGTTCATTGTGCGCAAAAGTGATGCAAGCGACAAGACGAGAGGCTGTTCTTGTATGAAGTTACTCTCTTGCAACCTACTTAGATCCACGTTACAAAGCTAAGTTATTTTCACCTAGTACATTAGAACGAGTTAAATCATCACTTGGCAAAGCAGTTGAAGAGCTTCAATCTCTTGAATCTGTCGCTTCGCCACCCACCAAAAGAATAAAAGTTTCAGTGACAGAACCAACACCTTCAACGAGCAAATCTATCACAGAATCTCTCTCTCAGTTTCTTGAGTCAAGCAGCGATGACGAGACCTACGCGATGTCAAAAGATGTAGTAAAAATGATCGAGAGCTATCACCAAGAAAAACGCCTGGCTGCATGTGACAATCCTATTAGTTGGTGGAAAAATACGCAGAATATCTATCCATACTTGAGTAAACTTGCAAGGAAACATTTAGCCTGTCCTCCAACAAACGTACCAAGCGAGAGATTATTTAGCAGTGCTGGATTAATATATGATGAAAAGAGAAACAGACTGGCAGCAGAAAAGGCAGAAAAATTAATGTTCCTTAAGCATAACCTTCCTATAATTAAGTTTGAATATTAAACGATGAACATCTTAGTTTACTTTATTTTAATTACTCATTTATAAATATGCCTAATAAAACTTTAAACTTAATATAAATAGTTATCAAGCTAATTAAAGATCTCTTTCTATAAGGGTGGAGGTTGGGGAAAGAGGTCGGTGGGGGTGCATTTGAGTTGGGTTCACGTCCCGCATCCTGGTAACACAATTATGGTTTCTAATTGTGGCTGAAACTCGACAAAATATAACGAATTTATTTGCAGACGAATTCACTAATTGATTTCTATATTAGTTAGATGCTTGATATTATTTTATATGTTCAGAGAAAAGTACAGCAATTATTGTACAATTAATCAATTATACTACATTATAGCTACAGCTCTCTCTATATAATAACTTATTATATACGTTAAACACAAATCTCGAATATATCCTAAAAAATAACGAAAATGTAGACATCCGCATCCGCATCCGCATCCGCATCCGCATCCGCGGATGTCGAAATCAAACATCCGCATTCACATCCGCATCCGCGGATGTGAAAAAAATGACATCCGCTAGATCACTAATTATATATATATATATAATATACGCAGTAATTTTAATTATATGTAAAGCTCAAGATTTTCATGACTGTGTTGTTTTCTATAGTTTTATTGATCAAATAATTAGTCATGAAAATCTTAAGATTCAGAAATCTTGACACAATGTGAAGCTCAAAATTTTCACGGCTGCGTTCTTTTCTGTAGTTTAAGCGCGGTGCTGGGGCCTTCGGGCCCAGTAATTTTAATTATTTAATTTATTAACACCCAGGTGCACAACCTGGGGACCTAATCAATATGTGTGTGAAGTTTCATGTTTGTATCTGCTTCCATTTTGGAGTTATGGCTGGAACAGACAGACACACATACACATACGTCCTTTTATTATTATTACTAGTACAGTTCCCGTCGCTTCGCTGACGGTTAGACAGGCTAAACTACAGAAAAGAACGCAGCCGTGAAAATTTTGAGCTTCACATTGTGTCAACATTTCTGAATCTGGTATCTCCCAAAACCTCCTCACCCCCATTCATGCAACTTGGGGGCTAACCCCCTCCCCCATTACCCACACCCCTCCCCATTACCCCACCTATCCCCAATTACCCCCACCCCCACCCTTCCCCCATTACTGCCCGGGATAAATTTCACAAACAGACAAACAGACAGGCTAAACTACAGAAAAGAACAGTCATGAAAATCTTCAGCTTCACATTGCCGCCCGTAATACAATTTCTGAATTTTTTTCTCACAATTTTTTCTCACAATTTCTGAAAGTGTGACGGACGGACAGACGGACAGCTCTCTTATTATAATATAGATTATTATTATTATTATTATATATATATATATATATATATATATATATATAGTATATATATATATATATATATGTATGCATGTATGTACGTATGTATGTATGTATGTGTTCTTGGCTACCTTATTAATTGCTACAATCTTTAGAATATACACACGGCTCTCATGGCAACACGAGCGTGTGGGTGGTGACATTATCGGTGTAGGTGTATATTGAGATTTATTTTGTATTTAAGTCACTAAATATCATGAAAAAAAGGAGATACAGTATAAGTGGAGAATTGACGAGAGTTAGGAATGGAAATCGTACTGTCTTAGTTGGGGAAGATACGTTATTGAATTTCACGCGCATCTTCAAATACCAAGAATTACGTAGGATATCCGTTCGCCTGGCAAACAGTGCAACTCACATTCGTGTTACTCGCATTCAATGTCATACAATTTTTTGTGAGTGATATCTTGTTGAGGCGATGTGTCTCCAGTATAATTTCGAATGATTTTTTTTCTAGAGTATATTTACCAATGCTCATTTTATGTTCTAGGATTTAAGAGGTTTTCTGTACAAAGATTTATTTTTAGGTTTTATAACATCTACAAGAAGATTAGATACGCATATTCATCTATTATTTAATGTAATGTGTAATGTCTGTAATTTAGTACAATTAGTACGAAATAAAGTCTATCTATCCCGCTCTCTCTATCTAGGTGCTTTAGGGTTGTTTAACCTCCTCCGAAACGGCAAAGGTCACTACATCATCTGAACGTAGAGGAGAGTCCCCCATCCAACTATCCAGACCTAAAGTCGCTTAACTTCGCTGACCTACTGGAAGCGGTGTTACGACATGGCCACGGCGTATCCCTGTCTGTCTATAAATAGATAGATAAGTAGACATGATATAGATATTGAAGCGCTAGATCTGGGGTTCCCAACCTTTTTTTCGACTGCGTACCCGTCGATGGCTTCGGCAAGTGCCCCGTACCACCCCCTCTCAAAATTGCTCAAAAGATGGTGTAGCCGCTACACCGTCTTTTGAGAGTACTTTTCCACGTGAAAGTTAGCTCGAAAGCAGGATGCCGCGTACCCCCATTTGGGAACCCCTGTGCTAGATGATATAACTGAAGAAAAATGTTGCTAATTCATTCATGATTCTGAGAATCGGAAAAAAAAAAAGAATTTACTGAAGACGTTCGGTATGCGTACGTGAAATACGTGAAATGGCAAGAAAATTTAAACAAATATTACTTATTTATTTTGAAATAAGCAGATTAATACTTTGGATGTTGTTAAATTATTAAAGTTAACAATAAGTGATGATTCCGTTCACTTCAATCATTTGAAATCTGCATCACATCCATTTACTTTATATACGCGAAGTGAAGACACTGAGGTGGTGGCAATAACAATCCGTGAGTAAGTGAAATGGGCCTCATTAGTCTGGCGTGATCGCTGTGGTAGTTTCTGGCCTTCCTCATGAATTATTGAATGCATTTTTATAAGTTGAAATTATAAAAGATCGGAGAATTAACTCAAGTTGCGTATTTTACTTTCATTTACAAATGTATGAATAAAATCACTGACTTACAGCATATAACTAAATATTTTGTAACTCATCATGAAATTAATTCATACCAAACACAAAGCGTGTCATTCCACAATTTAGATTGCCTTTATGCATCTCACAAATCACTTATTTTCCTTGGATTGAAACTATGCAATGATTTAAGCACTGACCTTAGAAATATTATTAATGTAACCGTTTAAATATAACTTGAAATCTCTTTAATAAAGGGATACTGATAATTCTCCGTCTTAATGTCATTTGTGACTTACTGTATGTACGACTTTTGCGCCATCCTGTATACTCACTCCATTATTCATCTCTCGTATTTTAATATCACTTCTTGGAATTCGTGCAGAGTGAAGCTGAGACTCGCCTCGGATCATGAGCCCATTTACAGCCTTTACTGCAAAACCATTACTTAATCAGGTATATTAACTACCACTGAAGTTGTATGGTTTAAGTTTTAATTAATCTGAGAGCCGAGTAAAGCCCAAAGTTTAAGGTACAAATTAAATCTAATTAATATCAGTAATAATTCAATTAACATTTTTATGTTTTATGTTAAAATAATTGAAATATTGTAACGCTGTTACATTTATTTTATGAATAAATTAACAGTTATTATTTAGTCATTCATGTGTGAGAGAGATTATGGATAAATTTTATCATATAGTATCGGTATCCAAGGTATCGGTAGTCTAGGTAGCCATAAATACAAACAAATAATTGCAAATACAAAGGACACCAAACAGTAACAGACGAACATCTCCCCGCGAGGGTGTCTGTTTAAGGAGGAAGGTTAAAAGATGGAAGAAAATTTAAAGATAAGTGAAAATGTTAAAGGAAAGCAATGATAACGATTGGGGTTGTTTACCTTCTTCGCAACATCTAAGGTCATATGACGGAGGGGACGTACAGCTTTACGTGGGATCCGAACCACGGGTCGCTATATCATAATCTGGACACTAAGATGTATCAATTGTATCATGCTTAGATCGAATATTGAAAAACTTAGAATTTCAAGATTGGCAGTATGTATTCCTATGTAAAATTAATTTTAAGAGGGGTTCGTCTTCTGCAACTTTTGCGAAAAATCGCATTTAAGTGTTCAAAAATCGCACTTTTTTGTCGAAAAATGGGATTTTTGGCCAATTTCAAAAACTTGGCAGCCTCAAATGACCTCCATATGTTCCATATTGTTCACATACACCCTTAAGCATTTCTAGGGGCAGGCTTGAACCTATTTAAGATCAGCCAAGTGGCTCATAACCCCCAAAATAACAAAATCACCCAAAATAGCCCAAAACTAAGGAACTGTATGATTTTTAGTCTCCCATACACCACATTTCGCGGCTGTTCTCTTCATCAGGCAGAATCTTTTTGTTTTTCTTTCTTGGTCTTGCATTTTCTTCTTTTTAGAAACGCCTCCACCAATTTTTATTTATTTTCTTTTCGGTATCACTGAGTGTGATGGCAGCTGCCCCCACCTTTCCACCTTTCCGCAACCTGCTGTGACGTTCAACCTTTTTTTTGCAGTGGCAATTCTTCTTTAATATTTGTATAAGTCCCTCCTCCACCCCCAGCTTGTAATAATATGGTCAACTGAATGTTTTGAAATTTTTTCTTCTGAAAGCATCTTGATTTGTCTAGCAGGTCTTGTAAGGGGTTCCAAAAAACCTTAGCCCCCCCCCCCTTTGCAGCTTACATGTTTACTTATATCGAAATAGTTTTTAGTGATTATAAAAATATATAAAATTCTTTATTTATTGCAGGTATTAAAAGTACTCTAGCTGATAAAGTGATAATATAATGGCTTCTCAATTAATTGGTGATTCGGAGAGGCAACGTGTGATAGATCTCATGCGAGCAATAACATTTCGGGAAGCTCGTGATGCTGGAGCCACCTTTATAACACGTTCATGGGTTGCCAAAAAGTTGCGAAGAAGTGAGGATGTGAAATGGATACAACCAAATCTGGGCGCCCAAATTTGCCACTCTCTCAGGAAACAAAGGACATCATTGAAAGTGGTACGCGTAAGCGGAAAAACAGCTGTGCTAAACTTTCTAGAGAGATCGAAGTGTTGAGAGGAAAGATCGTTGGTGGTGAGATCATTCGACTGTACCGTCATAGGCAAGGTTTAAAGCCTTGGCATGAACTTCCAAAGCCAAGAAAAACTCAACTTAACATCGATGACAGAATGTGGTTTGCCATTATCTTGAAGATGGGATGTGGATGATTTCATGCATTTAGCTGTCTCCGATGAATTTTTTGTTTACGTAACACGTCGGCCTAACTACCAAAATGATCGAGTGTGGGCCACAACACCAGATGAAATCGATGACAATGAACATTATCGCGAATTATTAAAAAGTCCAGACTGTGTTGGTGTGTTTGTTTTGTTCACTGCAAAGAAGCTCATGTGGGTGCTGAAGCCAAATGGTCAGAGTTGGATGGACAGTATTTTCGTGATATTATTCTATCCCAGCATGTCATTCCTTTTCTATGAAACCCAAACAATGTTATGGATGTCGATCAGGTCACACTTCTGCACGATAAGGCCCCCTGCTTTAAGGCATTAGCCACTCAACAGTTGCTGCGGAACCATGAGATCAATTTCTTTGGAAATGAAGAATGGCCAAGAAATTCTCCTGACCTGAACGTCTGTGAACACATTGGATCAGTTATAAAGGACAAGGTTGAATGTCTCTTGTTTCAAGAACCTGCAGCAAATCGATTTTCGAAGGATACAATGACGCAACACATTGAAACTGTTTTAGCAAATTTGCGTAACGATCAAGATCTATTCACGTCACTTTTGGCAAGCTACCCAAAGCGAATTCAGGCTGTCTTGGAAGCCAATGGCGGGAACACCAAGTTTTAATTTTTTCTCATTACATGCAGGATTAAATTATTTTTTGTAAGGTATGTTTAGTTTTACTGTACCTCTAATGGTTTAGGCCATGGGCGGGGGGGCTAAGGTTTATTGGAGCCCCGTACAGTAGTAGTATGACTGCAAAATGGTAGTGCAAATCAATTGCAATGTTCATAATGTCTTGCTTTGACTTGAAAACGCAATAATTCTCTGTGATCGGTCCTAGCACGAACAAAACCATATCTTCTCTCTTGCCCATACACTGCATGAGCTACAGCTGAAACTTCCTGGACTGCTCTTTCACAGCTTTGAGTGTGAACTGAGAAATTCTCAACTTCAAGTGGAGACCTGAGAAGCTCCTCAACTTCTCTTGACATCTTACAAGTGAAGAGTGGCTCATACAGTTTCTCCTTATCCCAATTAATCAGAGTAATTGGAGAAGTGGCATCAAAATTCAGTTTAGGGTTTCTATGAGTTCTCAGACTCGTGTCTCCATACTCAGACTTACCTCTGATCTTCTTGATCATCTCAACCCCCCATGCCCTTTCCTCCTCATCCTCACTGCACAGGAGAGAGGCAATGAAGTTCTCACTGTGAGCATGATATTCTCCACGAACTATCACATGAGTGATTATGTTCCTGACTTCAGAGGTCTGGCTTCTCAGCAGTCCCAGAGCGGTCACAATATGATGAGGTCCATACCTCATGTGGTGCTTCACCTTGATCTCAAAATACATCTTGAAGTAGAAGTCCAGGCAGAACTTCCGCAGCACCTCCAGCTTCTTCAACACCTCCCCCTTCAGACCATGCTGCCTCATCCACAGCATCAACAGAGCCTCACCTGTAGTCAGCCAACGTGACTGATTCAGTTGGCCACACTTCACACCAGCAACTTCCTTGCTCAAACCTCCTGTCTTGAGAGCTTTGATCAGTAGATAGCAGTTCTTCTGGTCAGTGCTAAGGTTCTGTAAAATGTCTTCTGGCAGTTCAATTATATCTTCTCCTGGCAGAGCCTTGAAACTAAAGTTGACAGGTATGTCATTGATCTTCTCCAAAAGTTTACCTATTGGGCCACTGAACCCAGACTTGTGCGTGTAGGGACCATCAAGCTTGATGATCATGTGCCTGAGGCTGAGTATATTAATATACAATGGCATATCAGCCAGTGACACTTGTGACCGAGCAGTCTCTCCAAGTGAGTGATGGCTCCTCCATCAGGTCCTGTGTTTGTGTTGGTGGAGTCACCACCAATGACCACAATAGTATCTTTAGCACCATGAGTACTAATCCACTCAAACAGAGCCTAAGCTATCTTCAGTGCAGGTTTCTCATTTCCTTCAGGTCCTTCTGGTGGGTGTACAATGGAAGAGATACTTCCCCTCAGGTTCCCAGGTAACACTATAGTGCTCTTCAGTTGTAATATCAGGATGGAAGCGGCCAGTTTCTTCATTGTACCTCATGATCTTTGTCTTCTTATCTTGTTTTCCATCAAAGAAAATTCCCTTGATCTCCTCTCCCTCTATCCTTTTCTCCAGGGCCTCCACCGAGGCACCTATTACAGACTCCTTGCCCCTCCATATCTTCATCCTGTCAATAGCTAGATATGCCTTATCAGCAGATAGATGGCCAGCTTTGATGAGATCTTGCAAGAAACCAGTTGCAATGGCTGCTGCAGGAGTGTTTGCCACCTTGAACCTGACTGCAGCCGCAGCAGTGCTTGAGATATCCATGTAGTTCCTCCTGGCAGAGTTGGAGACTTTGCCAGTGTTGACACTGGAGCTTGTGCCTGATGCAGTACTGGAAAAATCTGTGTCAGCAATAGGAGCTGCTCTGCCTGGAGACTCTTGCAAGGAAGTCACCTCATCTTCATCAACATTACCATCCTCAGCGCTAAGCAGTAGCTCCTTTTCTTCTTCCTCTTTTCTGTTTCTCTTCTCAGCTGCCTTCTGTTCTTCCTCCTTCCTCTTAGCAGCCTTCACCTGCTTCACTGTTTCCTTCACATCAACAGATGCCATCCGGAAGCCAGAAACTTCTGAGGTTTTGATCCTCTGATAATGGAGCCACTCTAGCTCTAGCTTTGGAATCTTCTGAGGCAGAGGACAGTCACAGTTGACATGAACTCTAGCAGCGCAGCCACAGCAGCCAGATGCTTCAGTGCCACAGAGAGTAATATCATGTCTGCAGGTTGTTATGTCAAACAATGTATCAAGTTCAGATGTTCTCTTCTCTCTCTTTGCAGCCTTCACTCTGCCATTCACTAGGTTAATCATTTCATTCCACCTGACAAGAATCTTCCTGGCAATGGATCTCTCTTGAATGATCACAGGAGGAGTGAACTTGGCATTGCTTTTGCGCCACTGTGCCAGTACCAGTGATGCCAAGTCCTTAGCCAAATCTTGCAGAGGGTACTGAGCTCTCTTCATATCATCCAGAAGCAGCTTCTCTTCCTGGAGGAGGATTCCTCTCTGAAACACAGCTCTCCAGGTTGGAACTCCTGTAGGAAATAACTGCTTGCCTGGACCCACCAGCTCACTCAGCTTTGAACCAGAACTTTTTCTGGTCTTTCGTCCTTGCTTAGCCATGGTGGTCTCTTACATTTGTACTACAGTGTATGTCCTGCACAGCTGTTCTGTACATAACCAGAAAACGAAAAAGTGGAAATTTGGACAATTAAACGTGATTTTTAGCAAAAGTTCAAGAAAACAAACCCCTCCTAAAATTTAATTTTACATAGGAATACATACTGCCAATCTTGAAATTCGCGCTTCAATGAGCATGATACACCCTATTGGACACGGAGGACGGTCTCCCACCCAACTACTACCGAGCCAAATGTCGCTTAACTTCGCTGATCAACGGGAAACGGTGTTATGACATTGGCTACGACGTAGCCGGGAAGGAATGAACGGTGGTTGAAAGAAAGGAGGAAAATTTAATGTGTTATGTGTTAATTTATGTTATATTTAATATATGTTAATTTATTTGTACTGTTTGCTTACTATAATAAAAAAAAGGGTTTTATTAGATAATATTTTAGTGAGAGTTTATGTATTTGTTTGAAAGTGTTTTAACGAAGCCATCGTAGTTTTTTTTTTTAATGCAGGAAGGAGGGGTCAAGGGTTGAATGCCCGCAAAATTGTCCCCTCCCCCCTTAGAAGAAGAAGAGAACCAAAATCAAGGTCCAGGGTTTCCGAGATGCATGGACACTGCGTTTGAAAGACTGGAGGTCATAAACAGGGGGGAAAGATGGCTTGAGGAAGCTTGTTCCAGAGTTCACTGGTTGAGTAGATAAAAGATTGACAATACCGATTAACCCTTGCGTTAGGAAGTTGGACAGAAAAGGAATGAGAAAGTGTAGAAAGTCTGGTACTGAGTGCTCTCCTTAAAGGAGGAGGCATGCAGTTAGAGAGTTCAGAAGAGCATTGTCCGTTATAACAGCGATGGTAAAGAGAGAATGAGACAACATTCCGGCAGAGAGGGATTGAAGGTAGTCATTGTAACATATAGGGTGGGGCACGGGAACCAAGTGTTTTTGGAATAATCAGGAAAATGATATTTATTTTTGTAAAGAAAATATATTGGTAGAACAACATTCGTAAGAACATAGCATTTCATGTCATAATAATCATGTACCGAAAATTATATCTGGCATATGATGTCCTTGGCCGTCGACGCATTGTTGAAGGCGTTTACGAAAATTGGCCTCCACTCTTCCCAGCAGGTCTCTGTTGATTTGGATGATTTGTTGACGGATCGCTTCCTTCAATGCATCTAATGTACGGGGCTTGTCCTCGTAGACACGTGACTTGAGGTACCCCCATAGAAAGAAGTCACATGTGGACAAGTCAGGGGACCGAGGGGGCCATGCAATGTCACCAAATCTCGAAATGAGATGGTTGGGAAACAGGGGGCGAAGAACAGCCATTGACGCTCTGGCGGTGTGTGGCGTGGCCCCATCTTGCTGAAACCACAAATGTCGACGAGCAATACGCCTTCTTCGTAACTCAGGGATGAAAAAGGTGTTCACCATCTCAATGTAACGCCCAGATGTTATGGTAACGGTAACCCCATTTTGTTCGAAGAAATAGGGACCGATGACGCCAAACTTTCCCACCGCGCACCAAACTGTAACCTTAGGGCTATGCAGCGGTTTTTCATGGAGTTGTCGCGGATTTTCAGCAGCCCAATACCGACAGTTTTGATTGTTGACGGCCCCATTAAGGTGGAAATGGGCTTCATCACTCATTACCACCATCATGTTTTCATTCTGCTCATAAAGTGCAAGCATTTCCTGTGCAAAATTCAGTCGTTGGGGCAATCGTTTACATTCAATTCCTGCACCATCGCTAACTTGTATGGGTGAAAATGTAATTCTTCATGCAAAATCCGTCTAACAGTACGATTGCTGATTCCGAGTGCAGCTGAATGTCTCCGAGCAGAGCGGCCTGGGCTTTGCAACATCGCTTGTCTGACCCTTTCAACGTTCTCTGGAGTACGCACAGTGCGTTGCGGCCCCTTCGGTTTTGTTTTCATTATTGAGCCTCCTGTTCGAAGATTGTTAACCCAACGTAAGATTGTGTCACGAGCGGGAACAGAGTCATTTCGATGAATGTTGAATCTGCGGCGAAACGCACGCTGAACTGCTGTCACTGACTCGCCACTCCTAACAAAATGATCATACGCGAACATGCGGTGTTCTAACGTCCACTGCTCCATGATGGCACCTGAAAGATAAAGGTGAGTGTTAGTTAAAGTTAAATGCTATGAACCCAGGAATGGAATGCTACCTACCGCACGCCCCTCCCATTCCTAATGGCCGATTACTAGCTATTCAAAAAACACTTGATTCCCGTGCCCCACCCTGTATGATTCCCAAATAAAGTTCCCAAGCTCAAATAAGATTTCTGCATTTATTGGGAAGAAACTTGTTAAATTATATATTTTTTATCCTATGTTGCTAATAAATTGCATATTTTTAATATAGAATGCATTAAACTTTTAAAAGTTAAAATATGTTCTTATATTCTCTGTTATTGCAATTTTAACATGTAAAAAATTTCAATTTTAACGAAATAAAGATATGACAAACTGACTATCTGTTCATCTATCTATTTATCTATCTATCGATTAGAGAGAGAGAGAGAATGAAATGTTTTGAAGTAAATTACTTTCTTCTTTAAATATTTTATGTGAATGTTCTTTTAGTTTGTCCAATTAAGTGTTCCATTCTTTTATGACATTGGCTGTCATCTTGTTGTTGCTTGAAAATTCTCTCGTGAGAATACACAAACAAGAGTATAAAAGGCGTCTCATTAATTAGAACTGCAAGGTTTGTTCCAAAAGTGCAGAACTTTTAATACTTTTAATATTGTACTTTAATTTAAATTCCAATGTTAGAACGAAGAAAAACTCTGTCTGGGATCACCTGAAGATCAGGGCCCCCAGCCTTCTTTAGTTAGCCTTATAAGGCTAACTAACGAAAATATCACGACTTAACCAAACCAATCATCAAGGGCGTACAGTTGACCTAACGATTGGTTAGGTTAGGTCGTGATATTTTCGTTAGTTAGCCTTATAAGGCTAACTAAAGAAGGCTGGGGGCCTTGATCTTCAGGTGATCAAAACTCTGTACTAAAGTCCATAAAAGTTTAATAGCAGTAAGACGTAAAAATTACTTAAAAGAAAATAGTATGTTGACCTATTTTAAATATGCATTACAAATATATGATAATCGAAAGTAACACCATTTTTCTGCGTATAATATTCAAATGATAGTTTGCATAAACAGAAATAAAATAATTTATCCAAAACTTTTCTGTGTAAATTTTCAGAATTTAACTTTTGCACTACTACTTAACCCAGTGGTTCCCAACGTGGGCGTCACCGCCTCCCATTACAAAATGTATGTACTTTAATTTTAAGAAAAACTAAAATTGTAATAAATTACTTATCACTTGTCTTGTTATATTATTATCTTTATGAAGGGGCACCAGCAAATATTGATGGACATAAGGGGGCGTTGCCTAAAAAAGGTTGGGAACCACTGATTTAACCATTTCAGTACTGTGAAACCTATAATGTTAAACCGGAAATAATATAAAATATATTAAAATGTAACTTTTCTACAATTGCTTGTATACTGGTTCATGTTTAGGAGCAAGTGTAGTTTACGTCCCCCTGTGGTGCCTAGTGTAGTTTACGTTCCCCTACATTATCCTAGTGTAGTTTGCGTTCCCCAACTTTGTCCGCGGGATCACCTGAAGATCAGGGCCTCCAGCCTTCTTTAGTTAGCCTCATAAGGCTAACTAACGAAAATATCACGACCTAACCTAACCAATCGTTAGGTCAACTGTATGCCCTTGACGACTGGTAAGGTTAGGTTGTGATATTTTCGTTAGTTAACCTTATAAAGTTAACTAAAGAAGGCTGGGGTCCCTGATCTTCAGGTGATCCTGTCCGCGTATACCTAATCGAATAAAACATTAAAACTAACGAAAATATTACGACTTAACCTAACCAATCGTCAATTTATATATTGACGATTGGTTAAGTCGTAATATTTTCGTTAGTTTTAACGTTTTATTTGATGGATTCATTTAAAAAATGTCTCCTAAAGATCCTAGTGTAGTTTACGTTCCCCAACTTTGACCTAGTGTAGTTTGTGTCCCTTCTTGCGTCAGGGGGACGTAAACTACACTTGCTCCCATGTTTATGTAGGTTTAGTTTAGTTGTGGGAAAAAATAGACCAAAATATGGGTAAACTAAGTATTGAAATATTTAGTTTTGAATAAGGATAAATCTTACAATTTCTCGTTAAAAGGAAAATAGGAGTAAGTGTAGTTTACATCCCCTGATGCAAAAGGGGACACAAACTACACTAGGTCAAAGTTGGAGAACACAAACTACAATAGGATCTTTTGGAGGCATTTTTTAAATGAATCCATCAAATAAAACGCTAAAACTAACGAAAATATTACGGCACACCTAAAGCAAAGGCACCCCCTGTGTAATTTCTTTATTTATGGTCAGATTTTTATGAAATTTTCAATGTAAAGGTTTTCAAGGCGAACATCGGAATAACGCACACCATTTAAAAAAAAAATTGAAATTTTTTTTAAAAATGTTTTCTAAAAAAAAAAAAAATGGGCATACAGTTGACCTAACCGGGCCTTCAATGTTATTCCGATGTCCGCCATTGAAGGCCCGGTTAGGTCAACTGTATGCCCGGTTATATCAACTGTATACCCTTGACAATTGGAGGTTAAGTTGTGTTATTTTCGTTAGTTTTAACGAAAATAACACGACTTAACCTAACCAACTGTCAAGGGCATACAGTTGACCTAACCGGGCATACAGTTAGGGTGGCCATTTAAAAAGGAGGACACTGCGTATGTGGCCGTACGTTAACATATATATATATATATATATATATATATATATATATATATATGTTAACGTACGGCCACATACGCAGTGTCCTCCTTTTTGGAAATTTGGAAATGGCCACCCTAAGGACAGAGTGCTCAAAAGGCGGACTGTCCGCCTAAAGCCGGACGTCTGGCCACCCTACATACAGTTGACCTAACTGGGCCTTCAATGGCGGACATCGGAATAACATTGAAGGCCCGGTTAGTATTTGGAAACCTCTATATTGAAAATTTCATAAAAATCTGACCATAAATAAAGAAATTACACAGGGGGTGCTTTTGCTTTAGTGCGCCAATATTACGACTCATATATATATGTCACAACCATGCAACCGACCATTTCTACGGTTAAGCCGTATCCATGTTCGTGCCATCAGAAGTTCGCTGTGAGAAGCGAATGTCCCTTAATTTCTCTGATTCGTCCCCCCTAATTTCTCCCAATAATGACTTATACTGTACATACAAAGTAAATAACTATGACGTCATAAAGTAACAACTTCCTTCACGATTTCCATACCTTGAATACTGAATCACGTGTTTAGTATGTGAATATCTTTCGTATTCAATGTATGGTAAATTCTTTAATAATAACGTGGAAAAGGGTTTCCACAGAAAAAATAAATTTCTGTTAAAATTTAAAAATATCATTCTGTTTGTATCAATTAAAGTATTAATCCTTTAAAAGATATTATTCTGTTCATATAAAGTAAAATATGAATCCGTTAAATTCTTAATGTTTATATAAATTACTTCGATGCCCCAGTGGACATCTGGCCTCTCTCTAACCCTAACGAAAACAGTGTTGTCACGTCTATAATCTTAAACAGAGATTCCTAAATTCTAAATGTTCTTTTCGGCTAAAATAAATCACAGAAAGAAGTTAAGTGTAAAACTGCGATTATATATATTCTCTTGCTAATATCGAATTATATAAATTCTTTTGCTAATATCATTATTAGAGTAGGATTTTGCAAAGTTTAATAATCTTTTGTAAAACGTGGCACCATGGGAATTTCTGCAGGACAAAAGAAAACGCCTTGAGAAGGTCCCGCTCTCGGCCTTCGGGAGGCAGTCAGTTTTCCGCCCTTGGGCCAGCCGGTTCGGCTGGGCCCCTAAGTTTTTTTTTAAGCAAGCAATTGTCCGTTAATCACTCTCTAAACAAAGTGTAGTGAAAGTATTTTATTTTTTTTAATTACTCTGTATTGTAAAAGAAATTCATTAATAGTTTAAAAGTGATTTTTCCCCCTTGTGAAAATTAAAGGACTAACAAAAGGAAAACTTGTGATCTATACCCTTCCGAGAAAGGAACTCTATTCTCTCAACGCGGTGTCACATAATTGTTACTCGGATGCTGTACGGCTAAGGCCGAGCTTAACCAAAAAGGACCACCTTCGCTGGATTGTCCAAAGTGCATTCATCCTAAAAGTTGCCAGCGGGCAGTGGCCCGCGAACCCGCGCGACATTTGGAGGTCCCACCGAGACAGACACTTCATGGAATTTATTTATTCACTCTCTCGACGTCGACTTCAACCTCTTCAACTTGAACCCCTACCATCTGCAACCTCATTTTGATTCAATTCATCGTTGACCTTCAATCAACTTTCGTTTACTTGGAAATTTCTTCCTTGTAATTCTCTTTACAATCAACCATATAAATTTACTACAAAAAATTCCCTTGAAGAACTTCTCTTTGATTTGTAGTCTTCAATCAACTTTTGGATCATTGATTGATTTTTCTCTAATCAACCGTTCGACCGTGTTCCCGTCGAAGATCTTCAACGTTGCGTTTCATCTCCCTCTTGGATGACGTCCCGGCTATAGATGACGTCACCCCTCTCTCTTGTCTGCTCAACTAGCGGCACACCTAACTCAGGGCTGACCTTCAGAATCTAGAGGAGGCATCAGCTGACTCCCTCAGTCACCTCGCCCAAAACGTTCCTCCCTGGTTATGTGATTGGTTTTAAGTATTAACTACTACTTTTAAATCATTTTCTTAATTATCATTTTTCTCTAATTAATTTTAGTAATTTTAATTCTTTTATTTTTTCCCTTTTAAGTGTGAACCAGACAACCAGTGAAGTGACTTTAAACACTTAATAATTTTCTTAGTTAATTAATTTAAATTAACTGTTCGATAGTGAAATACGTAATACAGTACTAATTAGACGTTCAGTCATTGATTCACATATTCACATATTTATTTTTCCCAACAAATTATAAATTTGAATTTTAAATTCTTTTTATAAAAATTATCTGCATATTTTTTAGATTAGGATATTAATTAATATCATTTTAGACTTTGTCGTGGGAAATGGATGCGATCAGTCATAATACTGATATATGAATCCATAACTCACATTTTTTATTTAATTAATAGTACTCGGTTAGGTTTTCTTGTTTTTTAAATTTTTTTTTATTTAAATCTTTTTCATTAATTTTAGTGAAAATTTATGTGTATTGTTGTTATACTGTAACCCTTTTTCTAGTGTGATTTTGAGTTCGTCTGACCGAATTTCGACCCTTGCCAGCAAGACCGGTGTTGGGAGATTAAAAAAAAAAAAAAATTACTCTCGATCGCTGCTTCCGGATTTAACGCAGAGTCGCTCATTTTTGTCTCGTAACTATAAATTGTTTCATTGTTTATCTCATTTTTTTCTCAATTAATTTTATTCAAAATACTTAGAATTTGTTCCATTTTTTTTCTCATTTCTTCTCTCTTACATGGTTATTTTTGTTTCACACACACTTTCGTGACAACGACACGTGTTAGGATTAACGATGTCCAAACCAATACCCCCCGTGAAGTACACTAATGTTGATATTGTAACTCCCTCTTCAATACTGAAACGTACAATTGATGTCCCTCATTTTCGTGGTCGCGTCAATAATATATGTATTTGTAGAACCCCGCCTTAAGGATTGGTTCGGTAAAACTGACGATTCGTTTAAGGGTTGTCAGGCTTCAGATGCCGATAAAATCGGTTTTGTTTTTGATACTTGTGACCCAAATTCCGGTGACGCCGCGCGCGTCCGTACTTTTCTTATTAATTAGTCAAATGGACTAGTATATCATTTCTCTTGAGTAGAATTTAAACGTAATTGGTATGTAATATATAAAGGTCTGCATGAAATCACAGAATATTGTGACCGGCAGGGATCCGTCAAATGGTTAGTTGACGTTAAAAGTATAAAAGACAGCAGAACACGCCAGTTCTGGGTTTTCCTTCATTCCCTTGTTCATGAGTCATGTCGCTCCCCTTCACTGTTCCGCGAAAACGCGTCTCCCGATAATGTTTCGGTAGAGAATCGGAGCGATTCCATTGACCCTTCTGGTCTGGGTAAAAAGACATTTAATGTACCTTATTCTGCCCCCCTTTCCCAATCTAATTGCTCTTTGAGTTCTGTACATTCGGAATCTTTCAAAAGTTATTATTTTACCCCGAAATCGATTTCAAACCCGTTCTCCAAAGGAGACCCTTCTAGGCCATTTTGATCCTAAATGTTCGTATAGTCTTGTTTCTTCGTCTATACTGGATAAATGGCAGTACCCTCCCTCCAGAGAGCCGCCATCCGTTCAACACATTCGGGATGCCGATGGTAACCTCATTCCCGTCCTTGCGGAAACTATACTTGCCATGTGGTTTAGTAATTTTCTTATCTGTAAAGGTTTCTTGGTAGTCCCTCCAGAATATTGGCCCAGAAATCCTACGACCCAACGGATTCTATTTCGATTTTTCGGCTCGATGCTTCGTCGATAAGTGGGATAAAAAACGTTATTCCCTTTCTGGTGCAATGCACCCGAGCAGGACCTTTCTTGTGACGATGATACGTCACCCTTAGAAAATTTGGGTAAACCTGCCCAGCTTTCCCCTCTAACTCAGTTGTCTCGGCTTCTTCTTCAAATGAATTTCCTTCGGGGCTAGAACTCTCAGCCTCTCCTGAGGATAATTGCTGTGTAACTGATGTTGGAAATCAGAATTTATTTTATTCTCACCATGGTCAGGACAGCCATGTTGGCCCCGATGGCCATGACTGGTACGATGACTTAGATACTGCTCTTCAAATTGTTAGTAATTTTAGTCATTCGGGCATTGATTCAACTGATTCGGTTAGTTCAATTGATATAGTTCATTCATTGAACTTTGGTCAAGACCTTGTTTTTGGTTTAGATGGATCAGATATCCATGCCTGTCCCAAAGAGGACGCGAATCTTGTTACTGATGTTTTTGATTCAGATGGATCAGATCTACAGAAGCTAAGGCTAACAAAGACCCTAAGATCCACTCTAAGGTTAGCCCAAGAGAAAGGAAAGAGTAGGGGTTAAGAGAAGAAAATAAGGGGTTAAGTAAGTAGCAACACCTATCACTCATGGGTCAACATTCATTCAGAAAAAGAGAAAAAAGACTCCCCATCATCATCCGCCGGCCACTGCCGACAAGTCAGAAAAATAGTCGGAGAGAATAGGAGAGGGGTGAAAGATTAAAAGAAGTAAAATAAGAACGCTTACAAACCATGCAAACACAGTCTTAACTCACTGTCATACCATGCAAACTACAAACATGCAAGAAAAGACTGTTACAGACATGCAAAGTAAGGAGAGGATAAGAAAAAAAAAAGTAGGTAAAGTTAAACAAAAAGTGGGTTAGTTTACTCTACGAGCTACATCTACATTCGTGTTAGTCTAATTTTTTTTTTTTTTATTGCTGGCATCACACGCTGCCATGTCACAAGCTGGCATTATCGTCAACAGACTCATCATCGACCACCACCGCCAGAGCTCCTTTTGCTAATTTTTTTTTTTTTAAAAACGTTAATATTTTTAAATGCCTATCTAGACGGTTCTTAAACATATTAACGCTGGTAGAGTTCACGACTGGCGCGGGAAGATTATTCCATTTATCAATTACTTTAAACGTAAAGAAGTTTTTAGCGATATTAGTGATGAAACGTCTGCCACGCAACTTAAATCCATTATTACGAGTATTGCTATTATCGAAAGTGAATAATTTGTCAAAATTTACGTTATCGATGTTATTAACGATTTTGAAAACTTCAATAAGCTCCCCCCTTAATCTCCTAGTTTCGAATGAATGCAAGTCTAACTCTTTTATCCTATCTTCATAAGGCTTGTTGCGCAATGACGGAATTAGTTTCGTGGCACGACGCTGAACTCTTTCTAACCTATCAATATCCTCACGCAAATACGGGCACCAAAACTGAACGGCATATTCTAAATGAGGCCTGACTAGGGACTTGTAAAGGGGCAATAATATCCTTTGATTTAAATTTGAAATTACGCGCTATGAAGCCTAACATCCTATTAGCTTTTGCGCAAGACTCCAGGCACTGGTTCTTAACCTTTAAATCCTTAGATACGCGTACGCCTAAATCTACTTCCTCGTCAACGCTCGCCAACTCCCTATCATCCATCGTGTACGTGTAATTATTGTTACGAGAACCTACATGCAAAACTTTACATTTGTCTACGTTAAATTGCATCTGCCACTTATCCGTCCACTCCATAATCCTATTTACATCGTCTTGGAGCCTATTTCTATCGTCCTCGTTAACAACCTTACCGCCTATTTTAGTATCGTCCGCGAATTTTGACACGTTACTAGTCAATCCTACATCTATGTCGTTAATGTAAATTACGAATAGCAATGGGCCTAACACTGAACCCTGTGGGACACCGCTACCTACATCCAACCACCCCGATTCACTACCATTAACTACACCCTCTGCTCCTAGCACGAAGCCATTCTTCTAACCAGTTAGCTACCTGACGCGTATACCGTGCGCTTTAACCTTCGCAATTAATCTCCTATGCGGAACTGTATCGAACGCCTTTTTAAAATCTAAATAAATAACGTCAGCCGCTCTATGCCTATCGTATTCGCGCACTATTTCGTTATAAAATTCTAACAAATTAGTTAAACAAGACCTATGGCGTCGAAACCCATGCTGACTACTATTAATCAAATCTCTACTTTCTAAGTGATCGATGATACGATCCCTAACTACGGATTCCAAAAGTTTACCGACAATTGACGTTAAGCTAATGGGCCTATAATTGCTAGCTACTGCGCGGTCGCCTTTTTTAAAAATAGGCGTGACGTTAGCTAATTTGAAGTCTTCAGGAATAATCCCCGTTTCGAGTGACTGATTAAAAATCTTCGTTAAGGGGCCTACGATAACGTCTTTCAAATCTTTCAAATGTCTGGGATAAAAAGCGTCAGGGCCTGGAGCCTTGCTAACTTTTAGCCTATCGATATAATGCGCAATCTCACCCTCGTAAACAGTTATTTCATCCAAAATAGTCTCGCTACTAAATGGAACGATATCGTCCACGTCGGGGACATTATTTACGTCTTCTACGGTAAAAACTGTCGCAAAAAAGTTATTGAAAATACCCGCCATCGCCTGAGCGTCAGAAGCCAAAGCGCCATTAACATCCACTAGAGGGCCTATGTTATCTTTTATCGGCTTACGATTATTAACGTATTCAAAAAATTTTTTGGATTATGTTTACTACCCGCAGCTGTAAGTATCTCTAAATTACGCTTAGCATTCCTAACTGATCTTTTAACCTGACGTCTAAGCTCGATATATCTATTAAAGTTAGCTGCCGTGCCATTGCGCTTATTAAGTCTATACGCTCGTTTATGAACTCGCCTATTTCCCTAGTCCACCACTTCGGCCTACCATGATTTCTAGCGCGCTTGGGCCTACGAGGAATAAACTCCTTTTCAATATTCCTAAAACTTTCTTTAAACGCCACCCAATGCAAATTTGTGTCATTACCCATAAATAAGTTAGCCCAGTCCACTACTCTCATCCTATCCAAAAAACTATCAAAATTAGCCCTACGAAAATCAGGGACTTCTATTACGTTACTATCCTTAGTGTTTTCTATCAATAACTTAAACCTAAGAATTTGATGATCACTACATCCTAAACTCTCGCCTACTTCTAAACCTTCGACTATATTCTCGCCGTTCGTCATCACCAAATCTAAAATATTATCACCGCGCGTTGGTTCGGTAACTCTGTCGTAAAAAGTTATCTTCCATAAACTCAATCAATCTCAAACCCTCCTCATTACCAGTAAAAGTCTTAATTAACATTAGGGCAGTTAAAGTCTCCGACAATTATACTATTCCGATTGTCAATAAAGTTACCAAGAAGTGAGTAAAATCTAGTATCTGTATCGAGGGTTGAACGGGAGGTCTATAAACAACAAAATTAAAACTAATACTACGCGCCCTAACTTCAACACATATCGCATTAATTGCTGCCGGAAAATCTATAACCTCGATAGCCCTAAGGGAATTACGAATGTACAGCAAAACGCCGCCACCAAACCTATGTAACCTATCATTAGTAAAGAGTTTAAAACCCGGTATATCAAGTTCCCCCAACAAGTCCCGAGTCACGGTATTTAACCAAGTTTCAGTGATAGCAACTATATCGTAGTTGCCGGAATAAATTATCGCCTTAAATTCATTTAATTTATTTCTAATACTACGCGCGTTACAATAAAAGACGTTTAAGTTATTTTTTACCACGGGCCGCGTTTTAAACTATTTTTACACCCGCGTTTTACTATTTTTCACGTCGGGCCCGCGTTCCCCGGACCCACAACGTTTAAAGAAGGCTTCGACCTATACAGCTTTCGCACGTTTTCGTCTATTAACCTACCTAGCCTAGCATTACCTATTTCATTAAAATGCACCCCATCTTTTATAAAAAGGCTAGGATCACTGAATTCGGACCACAGCTTTACGAAGGGTACATTTTCCTCAGCACAAATCTCTTCTAATTTATTATTCAAAAATATTGTTTTTGACGTAATCCTAAGACCCAACCCGTGCCTAGGGGTAATACCTAGAACTAAAGACCTATCTGACCTCGCCTTCAGGGACCTAATTAACCCCCTATATCTCTCCAAAAGGTCAGGCACTCTCGTATCGGGCCTATACGAGTCGTTGCCTCCTACCATCGTCACCAACATCGAGTGACGGGAGGCAACGTCAATCCTATCCACTTCGTCTCTAACTCTGTCAACCCTGGCCCCTGGGAGACAGACCCTCCTCCTCTTGGTTGGATGCCGTTCAACGAACTCTTTGTCCATGTGGCGCACTAAAGAGTCCCCAATTAAAATAGTTTCCCCCTCATTCACGTCCCTTTCCAAATGGGCGAAAGGGTTCGAAACCTCGATAGGGGGGGGTTCCTATCACCTAACGTACGCGGCCTAGCTCCACCCTTAACTTCTCTAAATCCCTCCCCATCTACTACTCTCGGACTAACCTTAACCTTCCTCAACTCTATCCAACCTTCCCGACAAGCTACCTAAACTAGAAACTAGGTTACGCACCTCACCCTTCAAATTACTAACGTCTTCAACGTTAGTATTGATTCGGCTTCCGTCAACCGTAGCCCTACCCCTGCTCTCATCAAGCGTTGCAAGTCTTTCCGCTACCTCACCTACACTGCGTTTTATGTCAACTATTTCCTCCATTAACTCGCAAAAGAAACAAACTGATCTCTCGGTAATCGCCATAGGACCGCCGTTATAATCTTTAAATTCCGAATACCACCGGTTTACTCTACACCTAACACACGACGCTTTCTGCGACGGCATCGCGCGGTTAAAAATTAGTTTAAACGGTCACAAGTTTAAGTTAAATTAAGCCGGCACGCTATGAAAACTTCTAAATCGCTAAAAACCACTAATATTCAATTACTTAACTATAACAACGTGAATATAAACGCAAGTATATAAAATTCTCAGCAATATGCAAAAGTAGATGCAAAATCAGAGAGCTCAGGAAATGCGTCCGTTCAGTACAGAGTCTGGCTGACGAATGTTCTAAGGAAGACGCGAATCTTATTACTAATGTTGTTTTAGATGGTCAGGATGACCATGTTTCTGATAACTTTTCCCCAGGACCCTAATTGTTTTGAGTTTACTTCGGCCATGCCGCCTCGTTGAAGTGGTCATAAAGATGACCCTGTTTTTTATTCCTTTGGTCATGATGACCGTCATCTTGTTTCAGATGATGCTTTTTCTGCTTCAGTAGCAGTTGGGGGAGATGCCCCAAGGTCCTGTAGGCGGGTCAGTTTTTACGAATGTTGGTAATGATTTTGATAATCATTGTGATGTTTATGATGACAGTGACACTGACAGTCTAGTAACCAATCGATTATGTCCCAATGACTTTTGTTAAACTCCGTTAATTTGTGTCCTGAGCAGTGGGAAAAGCAATCTTTTCCAAAAGAGCAAAGTGCTCACGTAGAGACGTATTGCCAATTTCAGACATCATGTCTCCCCAGTTGGTCACCCAATTCCCCGATTGCAATATTCCAAATTGTGTTTTTTCTCGCAATACCCCAACCCCGCGCGAAACCATCGATAACGCAGACGAAGTATGCTCACATGTTTCGGAGACGCCTTCTTGGGCTCATGAAATGGTGCTTTTTGACGAGAGCTCACAAATTTTCATGAAAACTTCTGTCAACAACCAAGCAGTTTTGGCTCTTGTTGAAGACTGCTGTCAGGCGAATTACATTAAACAACACGTATACAAGAAGTTACTCAAGATGGTCACGGAAAAATTCGATTTGCGTTCCCGTCTGACCTGCATTGATGATGGTTGGGAAAAATACAGTACCTGGGAAATTATTCTTCCTATTGAGTTTGATTCAGTCCCTTATCTGACCCCATTTGTGGTCCTATCTGAAGGAGACTGGGATGGAGATTTAATCCTGGGGATGAATTTCTTTATTACGCACGATTTTTATGTGGCCGATAGAGAAGCAGTCCTAATTCGAGGAGAGAACCCACCTTTCGAGTATGTTTGTTAAAGAAAATTAAAAAAACGCAACTGTACAAGGGTGCCTAAGACTTTTGCACAGTAGTGCCGAGTCCCATCTGCCTGCCCCTCGATTTCTTTGCATCCTACTTAGCGTTCATGAAAAGGATAAAAATGAGGGGTCATCCTTCTCACATTTTATTTCACCAGATAATGCTTTTCACAAAAAATGGATAAATAGAGCAGAATTATAATGAAATTTGAATATGTTTACTACACTTGTTTAGAGGATTTTACGGACGAGCTGTCTCGAAAAACACTCGGTGACAGACTGCCTTGGGCATGACCGGCACTCCCTTCCCTGGGCGTTAACTCCCTGGTGCCATGTTTGCAACAGATTATTAAAGTTGCAAAACTTTAGTCTGCTAATGGTGTTAGCAAATAAATTATAAATTTTGGTATTATACTTAACTCTTTTACGTGATTTCTTAGCCGAAAGAAACATTTGAAATTTAGGAGTCGTCCTTTTAAGATTAAATTATAGATTTGGCATCACTGGAGAGAGTCGCTAGGCTTATGAGAAAAAGGCTGCCAGACATCTACTGCAGGCATCAAGGCAAATTTATGAAATATTAGAGATTGAAAGATCAATACCTTAATTGATAAACATACAATAATATCTTTAGCTTTTAACAAAAGTTTAATTCCTGAGGAAAACAATTTCTCATATATATATATATATATATATTCTATGTTTAATTTGTACGCAAAAATATAATCATTTAACTTACGCTTTTCTCTATATATATACTAGGAGGAGATTGTAGACATCAGTCGACCAGAAAGTACTCTGGAAGCAACGTTAGGCAGGAGACAGGAGTGCTGAAACTCCCATTTTTCTGTCACTGTCCTCCGAAGCTGCTTTTTCCGTGTCTTATCTACCCTGTAAGCAGTCCAGCATGCTCTGAAACACACTTCGCCCTCTATTTCTCACTACACGTACAGTACATGCATCCTACACATTACACAAACTTTTCAAAATTTATATATAAAAAAAATGGCCTTACACATCTTGATTTTGTCTTTCTCCTTTTTCTAGTCCCTTAATGTGTATATTAAATTTGGTGCAGATTACCCTAGCCGTTTAGGGGTCCCCTCCTAGTACTTCGCCTATAAGGGTACTGGGAATGGCAGGTGTGTTACCAAAACCTTCCCTGGTTCTTCCTTAATGTGTATACTAAATTTGGTACAGATTACCCTAGCCATTTAGGGGATCCTCCCAAGGAGGAACTGGGAGGGGCCTAGAGTGAGGCTAGGTTCGAAGTAGGCTTTACCCTCTAGCGAATGTTAGGCTGGGCTAGAGTTAGGGCCGAAGCCTACGATGAGTTAGGCTAGGCTCAAATAGGGTTGCCAGACCTCCCGCATTTGATCCAAAAATCCCGCGTCAAAATCCCGCGTTCAAAATGACCGCAAAAAATATTTTTTAAGCAAATTTTTTAGGGATGAATTGATTTAGAATTTTCTAGAATTATGTAGAATCGTGTAGAATTCTGTAGAGTAATGTTGAATGCTCTAGAACACCCTAGAAATTACATAACGCTTATAAAATGTTGTGTTTGGCCACAAGTTAGCAGTTTTTCGGCTGTAGTTATATTGTAGGCTTTGAATTAGTGTGAATCCTGCGATTGCTTGACCATACAACTTGAGATTGTGTAATTCAAATAAAATCTGTATGTCTACTTTTTATAAGAAATCGTTCTAGTGCAAATTGCTGCATTTGCGTGAAAGAGGAACATACATACACACATACACTTGATTAAGTTGATTTTATTTATAAGATTTAGAATATTTTTTTTTAATTAATTGTTTACAATCATGACTTGCAAGGAATTTCAGTTATACTTGAAGTCAGAAGATGGAACTAAAATTTTGAAGAAGATTAAAAATTTAGAAAAATATTGACATATGTCATAATATAATTAGTAAAGCGATGTATACTACAATATTTAAACGTTGAAAAACAAGTTTTTCAAAGTAAAAAGTAAGTAAATATTTATTTTGTGTTTGAGCTATGTAACTTGGACTCCCTTACACGCTGACATTCCGCCGCCACTGAGTTGAGGGCAGGGCTGGGAGCGGTTAACCGGTTAAAAATTTCCAACCGGTTAATTTCGGTTAAAATCAATTATTTCAATAAATTCGTATAAAATGCACAAGTCGTGGACAGAGAGATGTTAAAATATTCTCAGGAATAAAGTTGTTGAATTGACGAGAGCCCATTAAAATGGTGGAAGTGAAGACGGAATGACTACCCAACATTGAGCCGCCCTTGCAAGGCTATATTTGGCTGTTCAAGCTACATCAGCATCGTCTGAACGATTATTTTCGGCTTTTGGACTTGTATTTGAGAGTCGACGCATGTCCCTTGAGAAAGAAACAGCAAATGCCATCATATTTTTACATGAGAACGGGCAGTAGTTAAGTTTATATCGATGCCTGTTCTTGCATCTCCAGGTCGCAGACATGGACGTAAGTATCGATTTAATTGCATTTAAATGCCAAATACTTCTAATAGGAAGTAAATTTATTGAAAGTATGTTGATTACACTGGGCAACACGTATTTTATTGAATGATATCTGACACCTGATTCTAGGTAATTTGGGTGCGCTGAATACGAATTTCAACTCGGTTTGGCTCTATCAGGTCCTGATTCTTGTCGACAGCCTATGTGCCATTTTCCAGATTTTTCAAATTTGGACTAAAAAATTAAGTCGTGTTAAATTTTTTTTTCAAGTTTCATGAATACAAGCAGTTCAAACTACAGTAAAATTACATTATAACGATAGAAATGACAAAATAAAAAAACAAACAGATATGAAGCTTTCACTGTGGCAAAAATTTTCTTTTGTAAGACTTTCTAGCGTATTTGCTTGTTGATGGCAGTTCTCTTTTCAAGCACCAGCAGTAATCAGCCATCATGTGGGAATCCCAGCGGCCTTGGTACCGTTCCTCCATAATTTTGATATCTTGGTGGAATCTCTCCCCTTGTTCGTCACTTACATCACCTAAATTACTTGGAAATTGGTCAAGATGGCTATTCAAAAAGTGCATTTTTATGCTCATATTGCAACCTAACTCTTTGTAGTCACTTAAAAGTTTTTTTACGATTTCTTCGTAGTTATCTGCCCTATAATTGCCTAAAAAGTTTTCTATCAAGTCCACGAATGAGAACCAGCCATTTTTTTCGCGTTCATTCATGACATTAGGAAAATTGCTGTCTTTAATCATTGTTCTTATTTGTGGACCGTCGAAAATTCCCGCCTTGATTTTTTCATAACTTAAACTTGGAAATTTTGAAGTTATGTATTTGAAACACTCGCCGTTCGTATCTAAAGCTTTTACATATTGTTTAATGAGGCCTAGTTTTATATGCAGAGGAGGAAATATGATTTTATCTCTGCTCACTAAAGGTGGATTAATTACGTTTTTTCTCCGACAGTAAGTGATGTTCGTGCTGGCCAGATTTGTTTGAAATAATGTTCTTCCTTGGCTCTGCTGTCCCATAAGCAAAGGAAGCAGGGATATTTAGTATACCCTCCTTGTTGTCCTAGCAGAAAATTAACCATTTTTAAGTCAACACATATGATCCACTCGTGCTCCCTATATTTGATAAGATTTAAAACCTTTTCTATATGTTCATACTTTTCTTTTAATTTTGTTGAGTGCCCAATCGGTATCGAGCCGTATAGATTGCCATTATGCAACAACACACACTTAAGACTTCTTTTCGAACTGTCTAAAAACAAGCGCCAATCATTTGCATCGTAAGACTCAACCCCCATCTTCTTTAACAAACCAACTATGTCGCAGCAATATACTAAACTATCCTCTGTTCTAAAATATTTAACAAGTTCTTCTTCTCTTTTTCTGTAAAATGAAATGTATGTGTTTGAAGTAAGCAAGTTTTTCTCTTTAAGTCTTGAAGCTAAAATTTCCGCAGCCTTTTTTGGCAAATTTAGATCCCTTACAAGATCATTCAACTCGACCTGGTTAAACTTTTGCGGATCGTTTTGACTTTCAAATACGCTGGGGTCAAAATCGGTGTCTGACTCCTCAAAGTGCATAACAATATTTTCAGGAACATCTTCAACTAATTCTTGAGTTGGCAGACCCTTAAATTTTGGAATGGGGATCTCATTTGAATGTAGCACAGGTCGTATCGCGGTGTCGAAATTTGGGTACTCGATACAATGTTTATTTTTCTTAGTGAATCCCGAAGTCTTGACAAAGTAAAGGTAGCAATCGGTCTCATGGTTAGTAGGCTCTCGCCACACCTGATATGGAAAAAAAATTGTAAAGCGTTAACAAAAGCGATGAGAGACTTGTTTTTATGAATTTTATCAAAAATTATCACCCAAACATTTAACATTTCTATGTGTTTCAACCTTATGCAATATTTGAGATTCTTATAAACATTTTCTGTAAATTTTTGTTTATGTACCTAAGTTACAATTACATTTAGGTAAGTTACAGTATACTAGTGATTAAATTACGTAGTTTTATGAAATCATAAACTTACCATCGGAACTCCAAAAGGTATTTTTGAATCCGAACCCTTCGTCCAATGTCGCAGTCTTTCAATGCATATAGTGCAGGCTTTATGTGGAGCCCACGATTTATCTTGGTCCCCCAGTTTTATGCCAAAATAAGCTAAGTAAGCTCTTTTTACGAAGTCAGTTATATTTGCTCGTTGATGTGGAAGTGTAAAATTTCCACATATATAACAGAAGGAATCAGGGTTGTTTTTGCATTTGAACTTTCTAGTGCTTGATGACATATTGCTTGATTGTTCTGCCAATTTGTAAAGGTATTTAAAGCCCTTAATTCATATAAATTTAAGAAAATCTGAAATATAAACACAAAAATTAGGTTAAATAGGTACTTATTATGAAATAGGTACTTACAATCTATGAAATTAAACTAGAAACACGGATGAGTAGGTACAATATAAATTACGTCTAATTAAATCAACTATATTAAATCACGATGACAAAATTACTCACTAAATCATATGCCAATTCAAAATTATGTTAATGCCCAAACTTAATTAACTAACTCAACTGACTGACTGACTGACTGACTGACTGACTGACTGACTGACTGACTGACTGATTGAATTGACTGATTAACTCTGGAAACGAGTCGCTTTTATATATTTTAGTTGTCCCTCTAGAATACTCTACAGAGAACAGGAACGCTCGAGAAAATTTTAGAATTCTATGATATTTTTAGCTTAATTTACTAATATTAAAATGGGTTAAAAATGACAAAATTAAAAATATTTTTAGGGTGTTACATATAAAAATATACATAATACAACAATACCATAACATTAGGTACAAATACCTAGATAAAAACCTAGTTGCATAATGTGTAACTGCAAAAAGACAGCGAGTATTGAGAAAAAAACCTTTTTATGAATACGACGAAAGAGGAGGGGTGTTGAGCAAAATCAGGACCTGATACAGCAAAACCGAGTAAAAATTCGTGCTCAGCGCACCCAAATTACCTAGAACTAACTGCCAAATCTAATTCAATAGACAAAAATTTGAAATTTGTTCCCCAGTGTTATTGATACGCATGGCCGGCATCCTGTTAACCGGTTAACCTGTTAATTAAATTTTTAACCGCTCCCAGCCCTGGTTGAGGGTGTCACTTGTCTGGCCTTTAGTTTGGGAACACCACATTCTACTTTTCCTATTTTCCACTGTTGTTTGGGTGATTACTAGATTCAGTTTGAGGTTGGGTATCACTTTTTCTATCATCATACTTTCCTCATGTAGGTTATGGTGTATCTATCTCTCCTTTCCAGAGAATATAGGTTTAATTTACGAAGTCTTTCTCAGTAGTTGAGTTCTTTGCAGACATCAATTTTGGCTGTGAAATTTCTTTGAATTTCTTCTAGTTTATTAATTTCTTCTTTATATGGGAACGTCAAGACTGAGCAGTACTCAAGTTTTGGTAAGATCAGTGCTTTCAGCAGGGGAATCATTATTCTCTCGTTCCTTCTTTTGAAAGTTCTCAGTAGCTGTCCCGCAACTCATTTTGCTTTGTTTATCGCTATCTGATTTTGTGTTTCAAATTCCGCATCGTCGGTCATTATAATTCCTAAATTTTCTAAAATTTCTTGGTGTTAAATTTCATGTCTTCTGACCATCTGTATATTCTGTTTGTTTCTTTGTAGGCCTCCACCTCTTCTGCACTTTTGATTTGTCTGTTGATTTTTGTATCGTCAGCAAAAGATGTTACTGTACTAACTGACAGCAAACCCTTTTCTGTACCCTCTTACTTTCTCTATACTCAATTTCACTTCAAAGGTGGCTGTTGAATGTACGAGTATGAACGCAGCGACTTAACTTGTTCTCGTATTCCCAAATATAAATCCTTCGAATTCTATACCATCTGGCTACGGCTTACATGTCAATCTCAAACGAAATACATCTGTGTTGTCTACCTCTCTCTTAATTCTACTGACTATTCAAAATTCTTTGACCACCTCACCTCCAAAGTAGAATACATTCTATCCCACTCTTCTTTTGATGAAATATTCTTTATCCGTTGTGCTCCTCCGACCACACTCTTATACTCTTATAGCTGTTTCCTGTCCTAGCGATCCAATCCGGCCTTTGGATCATCCCAAGAGGAGACGCGTTTGGCACTTTGGCGCTGCTGATTGGGAGGCCCTCAGGCAGTACTTCTGTGATTTCCCATGGAATGATTATTGCTTCTGTGGCCGAGGCTCCTCTGAGTGCGCTGAGCGCATTACGGAGGACGGAGGTGATTCTCTTGGGCATGGAGGCGTACATACCATATTCTATTCCTACTACTTATGCAAAAAAACTTTGGTTTAATTTTATTTGTTTTAGTGCTATTCGCAACAGAGAGGAGACTTTCAGAAGGTACCGTCGCCATCCAACTCCTGACTCTCACTTAGATTATATTTCTGCTTGGGGTCATGCAAACTCTGTTCTTCGACTCGCCAAAAATCCTTCGTCCAATAAAAATGTGAAAACTTATCTAATTCTGATTCTTTACGCTCTTTCTGGCATCTAGCCAAGAACCTCTTCAACAACTTTACTTCTTCTTTCCCTCCTCTTTTCCATTCTGACGGCTCAGTTGCAGTCTCTTCTCCTGACAAAGCTGAATTCTTTGCTCAAATTTTATCCTCCAACGTAAACATGGACGATTCCGGTGCTGTTTCTCCATCACCTCCTCCCTCTGACTTTATTATGCCTGATATTAGAATCTCTTCCGAAGGTGTTCTTTCTGTCCTATCTGGGGCTCAACTCTAGGAAGGCGTACGGTTCTGATGGTATCTCCCCTGTTGTTCTCAAGAACTGAGCTTCTGTGCTGACACCCTGCCTAAGCAAACTCTTTCGTCTTTGCCTTTCATCTGGTACTTTTCCTTTTTGCTGGAAGTTCGCTTTCATTCAGCTTGTCTAAAAGAAGGGTGAACGCTCTCAACCCTCCAACCAGTGAGTGGCATATTAAGGGGGAGCCGGGGGGGCAGCTGTTTTACAGGGCCTGAAATTTCGGAGTACTTGTACTTGTACTTTCACTCAGTTCCTATGTACTTGAAAAAAACAAATACATTTCAAGTACATTCTTGTGGCAGCTCTACTTTTACCAGCATTTCTCAGATGCCTGTTTCTCAGATTATTATTTATCAAATGTCTTTCTTTCTGCATAAATCTACAAATGTCGGTCATCCTCCTTTCGGGACATATCAAAAGCTTTTGATAGAATCTGGCATAAATCTTTAATTTTCAAACTGCCCTCCTTCGGTTTCTATCTCATCTATGTCTTCATCTCTGATTTCCTTTCTGGTCGTCGATCTATAGCTGCGTTGTAGATGGCCACTGTTCTTCTAAATCTATTAATAGTGGTGTTCATCAGGTCTCTCTCCTGTCACCCACTCTTTTCCTTTTATTTATTAATGATCTATTAAGTCGCACTTCCTGTCCTATCCACTCCTATACCGATGATCCCACTCTTCACTTCACTTCACAAAGCGTCCCTCTCAACAGTCACTCCATGCTTCGCGTGGGACGACAATGGTACACCTGACCTCTAATCTTTGTACTATCTCTGACTGGAGCAGAGAAAACCTTGTGGCTTTCAATGCCTCAAAAACGCAGTTCCTCCATCTGTCTGCTCGTCGCAATATTCCACACGACTATCCCCTTACCTTCAACAATACACAATTCAGTCTTTCCTCTTCTCTCAGCATTCTTGGCGTTTCCTTTTCTCGTGATATTTCCTGGAAAGAGCACATACTCTCTTTCCAAAACAGCGTCTAAGAGGTTAGGTATGCTGTACCGCCTCCGCAGTTTCTTCACTCCCCACTCAGTTGCTGTCTCTGTACAGGGGTCTTGTTCGCCCCTGTATAGAGTACGCTTCTCATGTGTGGGGTGGCTCAACCCATACAGCCCTACTTGATCGGATGGAATCAAAGGCTTTTCGTTTCATTAATTCCCCCCCCCCACTCTCTTACTGACTGTTTTCAATCCCTCTCTTTTCGTCGCAATGTTGCCTCACTCTCTCTTTACTAACTCTGTTATAACGGACATTGCTCTTCTGAACTCTCTAACTGCATGCCACCTACTTTAACGAGAGCATGCAGTACCAGTCTTTCTACACATTCTTATTCCTTTTCTGTCCATCTCTCTAACGCAAGGGTTAATCGGTATTTTCAATCTTTCATCTACTCAACCAGTCAACTGTGGAACAATCTTCCTCAATCCATTTTCTCCTTGTGTATGACCTCCAGTCTTTCAAGCGCAGAGTGCTCAGATATCTCGAAAACCCTGGACCTTAATTTTGGCTCTTTTCTTCCTCTATGGGGGCTGGCGTTTTTGCGGGCGTTCGCCCATGTCCCCTCCTTCCTGCATCAAAAAAATACTGTCGTTAGTTACTTCACTGTTTATGTCTGTTAGCATGATAATGAAAAAGAGTGGAGCAAATACTGTTTCTTGTGGTACTGAGCTGTGTAAAGTATTTTCGATTCTGATGATGATATGCCATGGATTTTTACGACTTGCTGACGTTCTCTGAGGAAGTTATATGGGAATACAGGTGAAGTGGTAAAGTGGATCTATGTTTCATTTTAGATGCTATTACAGTATACGATGATCACATTCGAACGCTTTAGCAAAATTCGTGTATATGAAATCGTAGTTTTCATTGTAACAATATCATAGATGCAGCTGAAAGCAGTGTTCTATTAGTTGTGGGACGCACTTTCAGGATGGATTCAGGACCTGAAAACAATGAAAAAAAGCTTAGAAACAAAGCGATTTCGGGCATATGTTCATATGAGTTACAGCCCGTTATGTGTTCCAGCAAGTATCCGCCCTACCTTTAAAGAAAGTGCTCAAAATGACCGCCTTGCGCTTGAATACACGCCTGAACACGCCTCATGATAGACTGCCTGACGCGTTCAAATATTCCAGGTATTGCTCGGATTTTCTGGCATCCTTGTTCTACACGTTGGTGAAGCATTTCAACGTTGTCAATGGTTGTCACATAAACGATGGATTTCAGATGACTCCACAGGTAAAAATCGAGTGGATTTAGATCCGGGGAGCGAGCAGGCCATCCAAATAGTCTCTGGCTACTCGACTAAAATGAGGCGGAGTGCCGTCATGCATAAACCACGTACGACGTCGGACACCAAGAGGAGCTTCATCTAGTAAATCGCTTAGATCATTCCTTCAAAAATTGAAATACGATTCCCCTGTTAACCTTCCAGGCAAAACAAAAGGACCGATTAAGTTGTTGGCAATAAGTCCTGCCCATACATTGATACTAAATTGTTGTTCGTGCCTTGACCGGATGATGGCATGCGGATTCTCTTCGGCCTAGTCATGAAGGCAGCCTCATCACAAAACAACACGGACGATAGAAAAAGAGGATCGCGAGCACACCGTTGAAGGAACCAAGTACAAAAAGCCTCTCTTGGTGGGAAATCAGCTTCAGTAAGGCCTTGTACTCTCTGAATGTGATATGGGTAAAGCTGTTGTTACCGTAAAATTCTCCACACAGTTGTGTATCTTACACTCTCTGCTGCTGCTATCCTTCGAGTGCTGACACCAGGATGTTCCTCCACGCGATTCAGGACCCGCTCCTCCAACTCAACAGTGCTGGCGTTGATTGGTTTACCACCATCTGAAACTCGCTTGTTGAATGAGTCTGTATCACTAAGACGCTCGTCTATTCTCTGAAAAGTCTTCTTATCTGGCAGACGGCGATTCGGAAACCTTTCCGCATACAGACTTCTAGCTGCGGCCGCATTACACTCGGCAAATCCATACATGAGATGCATGTCTGCCATTTCTCTGTTTGAATAAGCCTCCATTCTCACTTCAAATGCACACACACACACACACACACACACACACACACACACACTATCACTGAATAGCACAAAAAATTTGAGGTTTTTATTCACTGGACTGCACTTATTCACGGTAGGAACTTACGAATACGAACAGTGAAACACCGCGATGCACCTCTGACTGACTGATGGCTCTACAGTCTACACTCACCGATATTGAAACATGCCATAGAGTGTACGGAACATTACAATCGGCAAGGCCATACATGAAATAAGTCTCGTACACACTCACAAACATTGTCGACAAGCAGTGTTTGTAAACAGTTTGCAGAAAGAATTGCTGGAACACAAAACGGGCTGTAACTCGGAAACAAAGCGATTTCGGGTATATGTTTATATAAACTTTTTTCATTGTTTTCAGGTCCTGAACCCATCCTGAAAGTGCGTCCCACACGTTATGAAACACCCTGTGTATATATATATATATATATATATATATATATATATATATATATATATATATATAGGGTGGGTAGGTTGAGGTATCTTCGAACGAGGGTTTATGATCGACCAGCTGTCGAAACCTCTGAAGCATCCCTTTTCATTTGCGACATTTGATATAGAAGAGAATTGCCTTCCATTATCATCCTGCATTCTTAGGCAGCTACGCATGGTTGGTCAGGAACTTTGCGCAAGAACCTGTCCAGTGGGTTCTTGATATTGTTCAAGTTGTTGTGCTGGAGATTCCTCAGTTCTTTCGGCAGCACGTTAGAATATTTGGACATTATATTCTGATCGTATTTTCTTTCTTCGTTTTCATGGTTCCCTTTCCCGTCCCAGCTGAGACAGTACACAATCTAACTCTTCTTTCATTTTGTTTTTTGTTGGATTTTGAAGCAACTTTTCTTTTCATCAGGCTTTAATTATATTCTTCAGTGAAAAAGGTTATTACAGATTTCTTGTACGTGTAATTATTATGAGAGTTCATTTCCTATATAGTTGTGGAAAAAAGTTCGCCGAAAAAATTCTGGAACCCTCCAAAAATTCCTAAATAGTAAATATTTTTGGGCATTTTTTTTTCCTGAGAAGATTGAAAAATACAAATTAGTAATTTTAGAGCACTTTTAAAACATTTTTGGTGAATTTATTTCTGCAACTGCGTATTTTCTTGGTTGGTAAGGCTTGCATGGGTTCGACCTCCGCATTTAGAGTTCACCCGTATACTTTGCTTTGTGACTGCTCGAACTGAACTGAACTCGAGTAACTACTGGAGTTCACTTCCCGTCCGTGACTGGTGTTCCTCGTTACTTTATATGTGATATTTATATTATTTTGAAACTGAAGTTATAAAGGATGGTTTGTCTAGCTTCATTCCAAATAACCACGTTACGTGTATATATATAATCCCAAATAACCACGTGTACACTGGCGGAAAGAAACTCGCAGAAAAAGGTAACATCTCAAAAAAAAGCGCTTCCCCCAAATTAATATAACTATCATTTGGGGCATTTTCGAAATTCTTATACTCTTTTTTAGCTAACTTTTGCTGCAACTGTAAAAATATATCGATTTTAATGATGTCATTCATTAATAAATTTTGATTTGTTTTTAGTGTTAATTCATAATAATAATAATAATAATAATAATATAATAATAATAGTTTACATACTTACGTACTACATATATAATTTGTAAACTGCTTTCTTCTTGTGTCAAAGTGACAAATGGATAGAGGAAGAAGTGATTACAGTCTGATTCTTGAGGCATTCCGAAGGTGCAGCAGTATCGTGAGGGAGCTCACTCCGAGTATAGGGAAAAAAGAACTGGGCTAATGTAATGTAATACAATAACACTAAGTGGCGGAGCAAGAGTGTCACGGGCCCCGGTGCAAAAATTATTTATGGGCCCCACAAAATTTAGATTTCAGTTTAGTTTATACATATGAACCACAAAAACCTTTCGATCCACTCAAGGTGGCCCTTAAAACCAGATAGTAGAATAATGTGATGGTTTCAGCATTTTGAATTCTAATTTTGATTTCTATCTATTGCAGACATCATTTCAGATGACCAATTATGTATTTAACATATACAGTATATGATAGTATACAGTTTTACCAGAAAGGGGCCCGTAGTCGAAAGAATAACCATGTTTATAAATGCATTTAAATACATACATTAAACAAGTTTAAAGGACTTATATTTTCATGCACATTTAGATCTAATTTTTATATGAAATACTTGAAAATTATTATTTTTCCTTGCCAAGGTGTTATCAAATATCAACCAACCGGGCCTCCCAAAGGTCCGGGGCCCGGTGCATTGCACCGCCTGCACCTAACTAGAATTGCCACTGATAACACTGGTCAACAGAGCTTTTGTCACAAAAATATTTTTACTTGAATTATTTGTAATTTTTTACGTTGATTACGGAAATGAAAACAGAATTTTTCTATCACGCGCAGTTTTAGAGTGACACGAATTTACATTACTTAGGATATGAGTCAGAATAGGAAGGGGCGGGGTTTGCCCCTTGCTCCTCCTCTGCGGGGCGGATCCAGACTTCTCCAGTGGGGGGGGGGGGGGGGGGGTATGAAGCAAATTTTCAAACTTAAATTTTCAACTTATATTAAAAATTATTATCAGTTTAAAAATGTAAGTTTTTAGCAAAATTATTAATTTTTAAGAAATTTAACTTAGACAAAATATAAAAAATCAATATAATTGCAAAAAACTATAGTTACAATGTAAAAATACCTATAAATCAAATTCAATTTGTGGATTGGAGGGGCAAATGGCCCTTGTGGTCCCCTCTGGCTACGCCCTTGCACTTCGATAATTAATTAAAAATTGAACTAAAATTAAGCAAAATTAAATTCCTAAATGTATGTATCATAAAAACTGAAAGTGTTGAAATGCAGATTTGCAGATTTTCAATGATTTGGAAAAATTTAGAGATGAACGTATTTTTTTAAACAAAAAGAGCAAAGCTTGCCAATAAATAATTTGAACGTGACAAATTTAATTTGAAATTTTTTCTAAATGTATGTATCATAAGAACTGAAAATGTATTGAAATGCAGATGACTATATAACAAAATCGCTTCGGCGCTTTTTTTGATTGGAGAATTTCTGAATAACATCTTCTACACGAATATCAATCTCAGGATGTATATATGATACATTAAGGCCAATCCAGTGGATCGTTCATCAGTCATTCGATTCCGGAGATAATTTTTCAAAATCTTCATTGCGCTGAAGGCTCTTTCAGCTGCGCAGGATGTCACAGGCAAGGTGCAAAAAATTGTCAAGAGTTTTCTGATATAATTGAACCTGCTTGGAATGACGTCTAGAGTTGCCAACGGTGTTGATGCTTGGAAATCTGGTTGAGTAGAATAAAATTCTCTCCATTGGAAATACTCGTCCCGTACTTCTTCCTCATCATTCCTGCCAATTACGTGACTATAGATTTTTACAATATCTTTAATATCATTCCAGTTGGAATTAGAAACCTGCAATGGTAATAATTTAACCATTTTAGCAGCCAGTTTTTGATGAGAAGTAAAACGTTCTTCAAGCGATGCAATGATGTTGTCGAGATATGGATACCAGCCAGCACGCTTAAAATATTCTCCTGGAGTTGTCGATTTTACGTTGTTTCGATGAATCTGCTTTGTTGCACGGCGAGGTGTATTTAACTGAACATCGACAGATTCTGCCAACTTTTCTGCTGCAATATAAGCACCGTAATCCTCATCAATCCATTCGTCGTTGGTGTCATCTGACGATTCAGAACTAGCACGCCATGACTTCAGACGATTCTTGATAAACTCCACTGAATCCATTGCATCGATTAGATCTCTATTCACTGTTTGTAGCCCACGTGATAAAGGTGCTGTCAAAGCCATCACCTTTTTAGCACAACTAATAGATACGATGAACGTTGAATCACTGAGGGCTCTAAGCAGTGACCTGGATTTATCAACCGCTTTCCTGTCAGGAAACTGCGCTATATCTTCTAAGTAACTTATAATGATGGTGAAATTTTGCTGAAAAAACAGCAATGCATCGTGGCGTTCTACAAACCGAGTGTCACAGAGAGCTTTCAAACTAACAGCATTGCAACCAGCATCGCTCAGCCTTCGCTCCATTACACTACGTCGCAAAACCGAATCATTAATGAATGTTGTAGATATCTAATTGTCTCTAATGTGAAAAAAATGTCTATCTAACCTGTAGTTTGTTAATGGCTTGTTAACTAGTTGTCCAAGTTTTGTAGACTTTTTTTTATTGTTCTCACTAGTCTCAGATGCAAATAGAGCACAAATAACACAAATAACGCCTTTCAATGCTGGAGAATATTTGTAACACTGCTTATCTCCTGAAAGATGTTGCTTTCCGAGAAAGACATTTTGGGGATTCTTTTTCCCTTTTTGAGTGCATGGATACTTGAAGTTGCCATCTGGCATCCAGTGATCGGTGAGTAAAAGTTTCTTCTGTGAATCATTCAACTGATTAACTTTCATGATGCTTCTCTCTCCATTTTGAAATATGCAAGCAATATCATTGGCAGATGGAACATTTTCACAAATGGTAGTACACACACTATCAGTAGAAATATTATGAGCATCTGACTCCAATTGCTTCGCTTTGGTTTGAACAGCAAAAAAGGTCACTGAGTTTCCTTTGTTTCTTTTGGGAGGATTGAAGTCTGCCATTATTTCTATTGAACAAGTGAAACAAATTTAGTTGAAATAACTACCCTGTGTTAATATATTAAATTAATATATTAATGATATATTATGTAGATTAATATATAACATAAATTATACATGTGTGTTATTAAATTTCTCATAGGTATTGAACTGTTAATAAATGTATAATAATATCAATATAGTATTACCCAGCAAAAATATATCTTGAAAAACGAATCAAATGTTTCGTCGAGATTGCGCCAGTTTGACTTACAGGCATATTAAAATCAATTACGCTAAATAGAAAAAATAGAGAATTTTACAGAGAATGAAGTTTAAAATTAGAAAATTTGTATTTACAATAACAATTTCAGTTGAAAATTTATGAATGGCCCAGACAAAAATAAGAAAAAAAATCAAATTTAAAATATTCAAAATTTTCAAAAAGTTGAAATTCAGTTTTTATTTCAGTCATAAAAAATTTCATGTGCGAAAATTCCCAGTGGGGGGTATGCATACCCCACATACCCCCACCCCCCTGGATCCGCCACTGCTCTTCTGCTTATAAGTTGCTGCACGTCACTGTTGACTTTCATTTGTCAGTTACTCACTTGATTTCGCTCAGTGAACATCGTGCATTTTATTCGTGGTTTTCCTTAATCATTTTTTGTGTCAGTGCGTTCGTACTGTTTCATGACAGAATGCCACGTAAGTGTGTCTACCATCCAAACTGTTTCTGCTATGTGTGCGGAGAGTTAACTTTTAAATCTCAAAGGCGAAATTTCACCCCTCTCGTCAAAAAAAGCACACGAACTTTATTTTGTTTGCAAGGTAGGGGATCAGGACAAGATGTGGCCACTTCATACAGTATATGCTGTATTACGTGTTTAAGACTTCTGACAGACTGGCTAAATGAGTCTCGTCAAATGCCGTTTGCTGTTCCGATGAAATGGAAAGAGCCGAAAGACCATTTAACGGATTGTTATTTCTGCTTAACAAATATACTAGGCATTACTGCAAAATCTAAACATACGGTACAATACCCAAATTTACCATCAGTCATAAGGCCTGTTTTACATAATAAACATTTGCCAGTACCAAGGCCACCGGAAACGTGGAGTTTAGATGATGAAAATGAAATTGATGTACAGTATAATGACGAAGCTCAACATGGTTTACTGACGGACGATGTTGATTCAATGTATGAGCCATCTTGTTCATCGACAGAGCCTCACTTAACCCTCTATGGACAGAAATTTCTGTAGGGTTAAGTTATAAATGCGTGTATATGAAAGGTTAGAAATTTGTAACAGTTGTCCATATAGGGTTAATATCTCAAGCAGACCTGAGCGATCTTGTCCGTGATCTGAAATTGTCAAAAGATCAATCTGAACTTTTGGCTTCCAGATTCAAAGGTTGGAATCTTCTAGAAAAAGGCACTATGATATCTTTTTACTGCAAGCGTCAAAGAGACTTTCTACCCTTTTTTTCTCAGGAAGGCAATTTAGTATACTGTAATAATGTGGACTCTCTCATGGAAACCCTTGGCCAACAACATGATCCAAACGAATGGCGCCTATTTATTGATTCCTCGAAGCTGAGTTTGAAAGCTGTGTTATTCCATAATAGTCCGGTAGCACAGACCCTCATTTTACTGGAACCCTGCATTGTTTGTTATAAAGCAAATTTTTGCATATTTTGAAAGCTTATATCACCCCATTCAAGAATCCATCGGGTGTACACCTGCTCCCCGCTTGGCTTTTTCAATATGGCCGCTATTTTCCAAGATGGCCGGCGAAACTGAAAAATCCCATATCCTGGTCAATACTTGATGGATTTTGATGATCTTGGTGTCATTTCTAGAGGTTTTTAGCATGATGAGTCGATCTGGAGGGGTTGCAGATACTTTGGGAGTCGTTTTGACTCACATTCGTCAATACTCAAGGTCATTGGACGTCAAACGCCCCCCGAAATAAGGAATATCCCATATCCCGGGCAGTCGTGGAGATATTTTGGTGATCTTACTGTCGCTTTTATGGTTTTGGGCGAGACTGAGTAGTTCTATAGGGTTTAAAATGAAATCAGGGATTATCAGGGAAAGACGCAACTGGCACAGTACGAGTCATCATGGCCACAAGGCTTTTATGGCACCATTTCCAAACATGTCATCACCTTTGCAAGTAAAACGAAACATATCAAGGTGGGTGCCCACTTGGTTATGGACCAAGAAGCGATTTATGCACGCGTCATCGGTTTGCTGATGAGCGAACGCGAACTTGACTTGACACATGTATTCTCAACAGAGCTTCGGCATACCCACCCGCACTGTTCCAACCAGATGGCTTAATGAGAACTGCAGCTAAGTCCGCATTGAAGCAGAACTTGTGAGTGGAAACATCCTCTCGAACATGGGGTCGACCAACAGGTGTTATCATAGATGTGTCAGCTGTTTTGTGGACAGTCGACTGGCCTGCTAGTGGCACAGTTGCTACATTTATCCAAACCTTCAAAGTAGTATGGCTACCGAAACATCTTTCTCATGCATCTGTAGTACTAGCTTTTGATCGCTACTATGATTTCTCTCCGAAATCAAGCACTCGGGCAATGAGAAGCAAGAGCAGCAGAGTTCACAAGCTGGACCTCAACACCCCATTGCCTACAAGAGACGCTGTTCTCACGTGCACCGCGAACAAGGAGCAACTAAACAGGCTGCTCTGTGAGCAAATCCTTGCTGACAGTGAGTATCTCGCAACTGTAACCCAAGACCATGAGCTAGTGCTTGCAGGATGGCAGACCATACCGACTTCTGTTGTGCGAGGCAGGAGTCGAGCAGCATTGGAGCTCTCATCATCTCATGAAGAGGCTGACGTGATAATAACACAACACGCTATCGCACAAGCTGAGAAAGATTCTGATGCCCGCATCTCCATCATTTGTGATGACACAGACGTGTTTGCCATGCTGGCTCACTTCTATGAATTTAAGAAACTAGGCTGTCCCATGATTATGGAGTCTCCAGTGCGTGGGAGAAAATCAGTGGGCATCCGAGCAACTGTAACCGAGCACAAAGACATCATCCCACAAATCCTCAAACTACACCCTTTGAGTGGTTGTGACACAGTTGCAGCAATACATGGCATCGGCAAGGCCACTGCCATTGCCACAGCCAAGAAGGGTCGGAAGCTAGACAAGCTGGGGTCCCTTGATGCATGCTTTGACCATATCGAGAAAGAGGCAACAGCGTTCATTGTTGCATGCTATGGGGATAAGAAATCATCATCTCTTACTGAGTGTCGCAGCGAGTATGGGCTCAGAAGACAGGGAAGTTGGGAACTGCTGCACCCAAACTATGTTCTCTACCACCAACAACTGAAGCTTTCCATCAAAATGTGCTCAGAGCCCACTACACTGTGGCGAACTGGCTCGATGCACTAAAGTGTGACCCACCACCACTTGATCCTGTGCATTATGGGTGGGAGAGAGACGAAACAAACAGAGTTCTCATCCCAAAAACAATTGATGAAGGAGTATGCTTAGCACCAGATGAAGTTCTGAAGCTAATCAGATGTGGGTGTGAATCACAATCAGCATGCAGGGGGAGTCGCTGCGGCTGCTTGGGACGCGGAATCCCTTGCACAATGTTCTGTGCATGTGGCAGCGGCTTGGATTGCAACAATCCATTGACCCAAAACGCAAACGAAGAGCAGACTGATGATCCTGACGATCCTGACACAACCATGTCTTTTGATATTTGCCCCCCATAAATGGCTACCTAGTGTGAATAACTGCATCAAAGTTGTCAATGCCAATCCCCCAGCTAGGTGTGAGCTTTGTTTTGCTTACGAGGTCATATCTTGTAGCTTTGCAACCTTCCATAGAATGCATGTGCCCTGCACTTCAGCATAAATTGTGGTTTATATCCGAATATCCATATCCATATAATGTGGGTTATGTCATTTAAGCATTATGATCTGGTTTTATCTGCAGAAAAGATGTTAAGTGCTCAGCAGTTAGCTAGATTGTAGAAATTGTCACTGAAATAAAGCAAATACAGTGATGTCAATTGTGGCATTATCATATTTCAAGGCCAAACGTTAATCTCAAATGACCTTGACTTGACCCATGGGGTTGTAAAATGATATCCTACTGTTATCATTCATGTGCCTATAGAACTACTCAGTCTCGCCCAAAACCATAAAAACGACAGTATGATCACCAAAATATCTCCACGACTGCCCGGGATATGGGATATTCCTTATTTCGGAGGGCGTTTGACCTCCAATGACCTTGAGTATTGACGAATGTGGGTCAAAATGACTCCCAAAGTATCTTCAACCCCTCCAGATTGACTCATCATCATAAAAAACCCTAGAAATGACACCAAGATCATCAAAATCCATCAAGTATTGACCAGGATATGGGATTTTTCAGTTTCGCCGGCCATCTTGGAAAATGGCGGCCATATTGAAAAAGCCAAGCGGGGGTCAGGTGTACACCCGATGGGTTCTTGAATGGAATGGTATAAGCTTTCAAAATATGTCAAGATTTGCTTTATAACAAACAATGCAGGGTTCCCACCACGTGCAACCGGACTATAATGGAAATAAATACCCTTCAGTTCCAATAGCACATGCCGTTCATATGAAGGAATCATACGACAATATGCACCTGCTTGTGAAGCATATCCAATATGATAAATACTCTTGGCATATCTGTGGAGACTTGAAAGTGATTGCACTTCTCTTTGGTTTCCAACTGGGTTATACGAAATTCTGTTGTTTCCTCTGTGAATGGGACAGCCGAGCACGGGAAAGCCATTACTCAAAGAAACAATGGCCACCTCGACAAGCGTTGATTCCAGGGCATAAAAATGTCACCAGTCCACCTCTGGTTAATCCAAAAAAAAATTTTTTGCCACCACTACATATTAAACTTGGTTTAAGGAAAATTTTTGTTCAGGCTATGGATCAAAATGGGAGTGGGTTTCTCTACTTGAAACAGAAATTTCCGAGGATCAGCGAGGTCAAAATCAAAGAAGGGATATTTGTGGGCCCACAAATTAGAGAAATTATGAGAGACAGCGCGTCTAATGAAACTTTAAGTGAAGTTGAAGGAGCAGCTTGGCGGGAATTTAAAGCAGTGACCACAAATTTCCACGGAAACTTCAAGGCCGAAAATTACGAGTCACTTGTTGAAGAACTTCTCAAGGCCTACAAAGTCATGGGATGCAACATGTCGTTGAAAATTCATTTTCTTGACTCACATCTCGACTTCTTCCCAACAAACTTATGCGATGTTAGTAATGAGCATGGGGAACATTTTCATCAAAACATATCCACGATGGAGAAGCGATACCAGGGCAAGTGGAGTCCCAGCATATTAGCTGACTACTGCTGGACATTGTCACGGGATGGCCCAGAGGCGAAATACAAGCGTAAATCATCAGTAGATACAGTAGATACATTTTAGGTGAGTTCAATATGCATTTTCTACTTTGATATTGCAATTACATCTATATATTAGTTTAAATTTAATTTTCGATTCACTCAATATTGGTGGGTGATAGACAAATTTTGAGGTCAATTTTGAACTCAGCGGTAAAATCCCATAAGATCCACTCATTTTTGTTTGTGACAAAAAAAGTTCTTTTTTGTCATCCAGTGTAATTAATAACAGATTAATGAGAATTTGTTGTTAATAATTAATAACTAATTAATTAACAGGAAGTGATGTTGTAATTAATAATAATATCAGATTTACCTTCAGTTTTCAGTGTAATCCCTCACCTCTCTCTGGCAATGAGCGGTTTCAAATGAAGGAGGGATTTTATTCTTTCTCAAGGGAGACTTAATTAATTAGTTTGGAAAATTCCTTAGTAAATAAAACCGTTGCACTCTCATCGTTTATTGTATTCAACTTAGAAAAGGTACATGGGGTCCGAAAGATTGACGCGCAAACTTTAGAGACGACATGAATACCTTTTGCATATATACAATTAATTTGTTTCTTGAAGGAATTTTTTATTTATGAGTAAATTTTACATAGATTTATTTTCTGGGACGCCCAGTAGCTCAGTGGTTACGGTGGCAAACTCTAACCGGTGAGGCTCTGGTTCGCTCCGGTCTGCTGGCTTTTGGGTGGGTTGAGTTGGCTCAAGTAGTGGGGAATTGAGCTTCCTGGCTATTACCTCTTGTTTATTTCCTGTAGTTCTTCCGTAAGAACATCGTCAGAGACAAGCGATTGCGTAACATGATAGTAATAAGCGATAGTATTGGTAATTAAAAAGTTGGCATAACAGGACGATTAGTTTAAATCGTTCTGTATCATTATCATATAAAATGAATTACTTCATATATCGGGTTGGATTTAGGTGTTCCTCAGCCAGCACCCAGTAGCTCATCATTTCCCTATAAGCGAAATGAAGATTCTGAGGTAGATGAATCGTATCCCGATGGTGCTGGTAATTATAATCTGGGAATTAACGTAGTGCATCGCACTAGTTTGACCTGAGCGATTGTCCCATTTTCTGACCCTCTCGAATCATTAATATGGTTTTCTAACTCGCCTAAACAATGTTTCTTTACAGATTTCATTCCTAAATAACTTTCGGAAAGAAACAGTTTAGTTTTAAAGTTATACAAACTACAGTTAATAAATGATAGATTACACCTCCAAAATGTTTACTTATTTTTTCCTGGGTTCGAGTGTCGTATCGGGCTTCAAGTTTCAGCGATTAAGGTGCTTCACTGGGCCTTTTTGGGTGGTTTGTGGTTCGAATCTCACGTAAAGCTGCCGGTCCCCTTCGTCATATGACCTTAGATGATACGGAGGTTAAATAAAGCCGATTGTTACTAATATATTTCGTGTATTTACGACCGGTCATTTTTGTAGTTTGGACCTTCTTAGCAAGGTATTAGGTTTTTTCTGGAAGGACCTAATAATAATAATAATAATAAATAAATAAGGAGGGACAGGTACTGACACAGTGCTCAGGCAAGACTAGTGCGTCCTATTACACTAACTCCTGGATTATTATTGCTAGCACCATCGGCAGTCGAACCCCCAACTTCGGTGGCTTCCCTTTGTTTATTGGGAAACGGTGTTACCCACTCAACTACAGGAGATGGCTCCGAAGAACTTATTAATATTTGGTAAATTAGGAACTTCACCGACACTAATAACTTAATTTAATCTAACCTCCGTAAAACCTTATCAATGAATACCTTGTCGAAGAAATGTCGATAACCCGGTTAGGTTAGTGGATTCGGACCTTTTCCGTTCTATGGGCACCATTGAAATGAGCGACATTAATATTTTTTAAACTTATTTTAACTTTTTATTAATAATAATCAGAACATTTTGAGTAGGAGAAATTGTATTTATTTAATTTAACAGCATTAATGAACATAAATAAAAACAAAAAATATTTGTCGTTTCTTAAAAAATTTGACGATTTATTACATTACATTATCATTATTATTGGTCATACCTAACCTAACCTAAACTAAACCCATACCTAACCTAACTTAACCTACCTTAACATAGCCTATCCTATCCTAACCTGACTTAACCTAACCTCGTTGGTGCCCATAGAACGGAAAAGCCCCGTGGATTCACATTACTTTTTTATAAAAATGGAATTAATATATATATATAATATTATATTATATATATATATATATATATATATTGTTTTGAATAATTGTTTTTTATATGTTTTGTTAATTTTTGCAATTAATTATAAAGGGTTAATAGAAGAACGAGTTTTCATAATGTTCAAACATCGGAAATAGTTTACAAATCAAATAAAAATTATATGAAGCACTTTATTAATAAAAATAAATAATATAATATTAAGTTTTTACAATATTACAAAAATGTAACATTAGAACCTACAATTGTTAATTGAACTCAATATTTATTTATTTAATAATTATTATTTTAATTTTGCTCTGAAGCCTTAGGCTTTATCTTCTAATATTAAATTAAATGAAAAATACATCATACCTTCAATAATGACTGAAAATTTTCTTTTAATGAAAAAGAACGCGAGATATTTCACTTTCACGACTCCTCCGCGGACATAGAGAAAGATAAGAAAAACCTACGGAATTTTCCCTTCCCAAAATAACTTTTTTTTTTTATTTTTGACGAAGAAATGTACTTATTTAAAATAAAAGTTTAAAAATCTCTTGACAGTAGTTTAATATTACGAATATTACTTGTTATTTATTACTAGTACAGTTCCCGCTGCTTCGCTGACGGTTAGACAGGCTAAACTACAAAAAAAGAACCCAGCCGTGAAAATTTTGAGCTTCACATTGTGTCAACATTTCTGAATCTGGTATCTCCCAAAACCTCCTCACCCCCATTCATACAACTTAGGGGCTAACCCCTCCCCCATTACCCCCACCCCTCCCCATTACCACACCCATCCCCCATTACCCCCACCCCCACCCTTCCGCCCACCCCAACCCTTCCTTCCACCCCACCCTTCCGCCCACCCCAACCCTTCCCCCCACCCTCACCCTTCCCCCATTGCTAAACTACAGAAAAGAACACAGTCATGAAAATCTTGAGCTTCACATTGCCGCCCGTAATAAAGGGTGATCCAGAGAAATGGGACCCAAAAGAAACCCCTGTAACTCTTAAAGTATAAGTCCTTTTATAAAATCATACGCATCATTCGAAAGAGGATAGTTACAAGTTTGTACAGGATTGTATAGGTTTTGACAATACAAGACAAGATAAGATACAAAACAAAATAAAAGTGTTAGTTAAAACTAACCCTTCAAGATGACTGTATGGACTGTGGAACAGCTGCGTTTCATAACTGAGCAATATTATGAGCATGGAAGAAGTGTAGTTTCAGCTCAAAGATCTTTCAAGACAAATTTTCAGATGTCAAAATCACCTTCTAAGAAAGTAATCCGTCGGTGTGTCAGAAATTTTTCCCTAACTGGCAGCATTGGAAAAAGAAAACCAACTGGAAGAGTGCGCACAGCAAGGATAGACGAGATCATTAACATAACTCATGAAATTGTACAGGATAATCCTAACATAAGCATCAGACGTGCTTCTCAGCTGTTAGGAGTTGGATATGGAACAACACACCGTATATTCAAGCAAAATTTAATGCTCTTTCCATATAAAATTCAAACAGTGCAACAACTAAACGATGGAGATTTCGCACGAAGACGACAATTCTGTCAATGGATCCAACAGAAGGTAAATGACACCACCAATTTTCTAGCAACTTTGATTATATCAGACGAAGCCTATTTTCACTTGAATGGAACTGTAAACAAACAAAATTGTCGTTTCTGGGCAACAGAAAATCCATTGAATATTACCGAAGTCCCGTTGCATAGTCAGCGTGTAACTGTTTGGTGTGGTCTTACTGCATCTCAGATCATAGGGCCGTACTTTTTCGAGGATTCCACCGGAAACACGGTCACTGTAAATGGTGATCGCTACGAAAAAATGTTGACCGATTTCCTTATTCCTAAATTAAGAGATCTTTGTCTAGAAAACCACTGGTTCCAACAAGACGGAGCTACCTGCCATACCACGAGGAACTGCATGGCAGTTTTGCGTCAAACGTTTCCAGGCGAGTTAATCTCAAGATTTGGAGACGTTGAATGGCTCGCAAGGTCTCCGGATTTTTCTCCCTTAGATTATTATCTCTGGGGATATTTAAAGAGTAGGGTCTACAGAAATAACCCAACGACCTTGCAAGAATTGAAGGCCGCCATCACAAATGAGATACAGGCCATACCACCGCACACTCTTGCAAAAGTGATGCAGAACTTACAAGCGAGAACACTGGAATGCTTGGCAACTAATGGAGCACATTTGAAAGGAGTCATTTTAAAAAAATAAATATTTCATAAGAAACTTGTAACTCTACTCTTTCGAATGATATATAGTTTTTATGAAAGGAATTAAATATTAAGAATATTTGGGGTTTTTTTATGGGTCCCATTTATCTGGATCACCCAGTACAATTTCTGAATTTTTTTTACAATTTCTGAATTTTTTTCTCACAATTTTTTCTCACAATTTCTGAAAGTGTGACGGACGGACAGACAGACAGACAGACGGACGGACAGCTCTCTTATTATAGTATAGAATAGATTAATTTTAAATTTTTATAAAACTAACCGTGAAATCCAAACTCTCAGAATAGGAGCGTTCTGTATAGCTCAAGGGAAACACGGTTTCTCTATAAGCGAAGTGAAAACACTGAGGTCGGGGGTTCAACTCCCGATGGTGCTTGTATTAATAATAATAATATTACGGGAGTTAGAGTAATGAACAGTATCAGTTGGCCTAAGCCCTTTGTCAATTTCTGGCCCCCCTCAATGAGTGTTAGTACATTTGCAGAACCTTCTCTCCAGCTACTGATTAGACCGAGCGTCGCTTAATCTCACTGACCTAGTAGGAAAGATGTTACGACGTAACCACGACGTTGTCTGAGTCACATTGTAAAACAAAATGAAGATAAAGTACCTTAAATTTAGAAACCAACACACACACACACACACACACACACACATATATATATATATATATATATATATATTGGCCTACAGGTCACCGATTTATAGTGGCCTAGAAAGTAGACTTACTATAATTATTTAATGAATTAAAATGAAACGAATACATGGGGTCACCAGTTAGGGCACAGCCCAAACAAACACTATTTAATAAGGAGATAGAAATGACTTTGTGGTTTTTGTGTTTAACCCTTCCGCTTCGGGGGTCATAAACCGGGTCAGTCCCCCGGTACGGGTGTTTTCACCAAAAAATCGACCATCACCAAATTAAATGATTTTGGTATCAAAATGTAGCTAAACTCTTCTATTTTCATGATCTCAACTATTAATTCAATCGAAGCATTAATATGAGCGTGAAGCGCGCGGGCGCGCATGCATCCGTAAGGTATTTTTGCGCTGTGGGAACTGGTTGGTGTGTGGGCGTGGAAAGATAGTGGTTGAACCGTTGGTTATAGGAGTGTTATCAGCTGATTTCTCAATATTGTGAATGAAACGGGTCTCGGTAATGAATGGCAGCAGTGTAAAATACCATTAGTCTTGATTTTATTGTTTTATAATACGATTTCTACAAAGATAAAGATTTATAAAGTATATTCATAGAAACAGATTCTTATAACAGATATATATAGGTCATATAACAGATATGTATAGGAAGAATAACATCTATAAATAATGTATAAGTAAAATAAATGCTCTGGTAACTCAAGATCTACTTGGAGGAGTAGGTCACGCCCCTCCACCATGCAACACCAATGAGTCCAGACTCCAGAGTTGCCATTTGGCTCTTTTCGAAGCCAAACTCAGAAATTTTGGCTTACTTTGAAGGTGGTTGGCTTAAGAAAATATCGCCTGGCGTAAAAGTAAAATTTGGCTTAATTTCTTACAATTACTGGCTTATTTGCATAGGTTATTCCAAATTTCATCAATGTGTCATCATAAATGGATGTAGAAATTAATATTTGTTACTTCTATTTAGTAAACCAGTCACTAAGACTATATGAATTATGAACATTAATTTTTGGTTACTTTTATTTTAGTATAGTTGCCACACAGTAATTACAAAATGATTCGTGTGGTCATTCCTCATTCTGTTAACTTAGGCCCCAGCCTGACTCGTTTAATTCTGAGTTTATTTCACTTAAAAGTAATTGTGTGTGTTTATTTACTTAACTTAGGGTTTATGATTTAAAATGTCATTGTCCAAAACGTGGAAAGTGAATTATGATAGTTCCAGAAAATTTAGAAAGCAGTGGGAAATTGAATTTCCTTTTATCACTAAATCCCCAGTTGGAGTTGGGGATTCTGAAGAAGCCTGTTGCAAGGTATGTAAGAAAACTATCTTTCCAAGGAAATCCAATATAGTAAAACATTCAGAAGGTGCTAATCACATTTCTCTTATGAAAGCAATCAATTCTACAAGACTCCTTGGAATTACACCAGTTTCAAAGCAAAATTTACAATCAGATACTGTACTGTACTGTGAGTGTACCGTATCTGTTTGGTATTGCCAGTGGTGGGCACCGTTAACCAAAAAGTTAACTCGATAACGATAATCCGTTAACCCCAATTTTTAACTCCGATAACGATAATCCGATAATTTTACTACAAAGTTAACGGAAGTTAACGATAATCCGTTAACGATAACTATTTCTTTACTAACATTTAAAAAAATCAAGGAAAAAAACTTTAAAACCCATAGAAAATTTTTATTTATGCAAAATCCAACAATAAATAGGTATTTAACTGTATTTTTATCAAGTTTTGCAACTTTTTTGCTTAATAACTTTTTTTTTTATTTTTAATAAAAAATGTACTGATTACATGTTTTGAAACCCTTGTAACCACTAACCATTAACTAAATTTTAATTTTCCAGATAATTATTATGGTGGGAACTGAAAGGTAAAATTAAATTTTAGGCACATTTATTAAAGACTATGACACAATGTGCTGGTTGCCCTTCAGAAAGACCAACTTCTCAAAGTTAGGCCCAACTGCCAGTCTTGACCTCTTGGGCCTCAGGATGTCCTTGGCGAGAGAGAAGAGCCGTTCCACTGCGGCAGAGGACGGAATTGGCAGACTGAAGTTATGGCGGTTTGAATTCATTCGCGGAGCGGTGATCTTCCGTGAATGACTCCTCGCAGTTAACGTGTTAACGGACTTTAACAGACTAAATATCGAGTTATCGGAAGTTAACTGGTCCGATAACGATAAATGGAAATTAACTTCCGTTAATAGTCCGTTAAAAAAAGTTAACTTCGTTAATTAACGCTTTAGTGCCCAACACTGGGTATTGCATAGTTGATGTAGCCTATGTTTGATAATTTTGAAAGCAAATTTAGTTTGGCTTAATCCTGTGTAATCTGGCTTATTTTAGAAAGCTATTTGGCTTAACTGAGGTTGAAAAGTGTGGCAACCCTGCCACCCACCACCACCACCACCACCTTTCTCTTTATTTTATTATAGGGATCATATGTAGAATTCGGACCCCCTACCAAGGTTGGGGTCCGAATTCTACATTAGCGGAAGGTTGGGGTCTGTATTCTCCATTTGGCTTGTTTAAGCTACTCTTTAACTATTTGAGTTTCTACATTTGCCTTAACATCCGAGGCCATGTTTAAGCTACGCTTTAACTATTCGAGTCAGTTTTAAATCAATGCATGGATGTAGGAGATCACACTTAAATTCATACTTAGACGAATTTATGTGGCATGAAAGACATAAACAATACGTTTTTCCAATTTTGTGATACCATTTTTTCACAATATCCTTTTAATTAAACTTTCACTTAATAAGATTGGATCAAATGTAGAATTCGGACCCCAGCCTTCTTTAGTTAGCTTTATAAGGCTAACTAACGAAAATATCATGACCTAACCTAACCAATCGTCAAGGCGTACAGTTAACCTAACGATTGGTTAGGTTAGGTTGTGATATTTTCGTTAGTTAGCCTTATAAAGCTAACTAAAGAAGGCTGGGGTCCGAATTCTACATTTGATCCAATTTTACAATTGTGTGATTTTAATGGTTTTTATTTGTGATAATAATAATAAAATTTTCTATGAACCTTTAAATTGTTTATTGATGTCCTTATACGATTCGTTTGGGGTCTGGTTTCTATAATCTATACATTAGGGGAAAGTTGGGGTCTGTATTCTCCATTAGGGTTACCTGGGGTCCGAATTCTACATATGATCCTATTATAGTTTTAGCATCATTTTAGCATTCTTGTTATTATATGAAAAAAAGGTCATGCGTGGGCAGGAAACCTCGCATTTTGGGCAGGAAGTCACACATTCGTGACAAATGTACCCATCAGTCAGGGCCGGCGCTACCCACTAGGCAAACTAGGCGATCGACTAGGGCGCCAAAATCTGGGGGCGCCACACGAATTCTGAACAACCTAGACAAAATTACTTAGTCCAACTGAAAACACAAAAACTTAGTAATAAGGGAGCAGTGGCTAAGACTGATGCTAGCAATGATGATAGCAAGTAAAATTTTGATGGAACTGAACTTCATGGGTCATGATATAATTATAATATAATTTTAAGCTTTATTTTGAAGTAGGTAATCAATGAAAAGCACAAACATAATGTAATCATGTAGCTAGCTTCTTTAACCTATTATTATTACAGTATTAAATAATTTTATTATTGTTATATACAAGCAGTGAAAAAATAATGGGATACAATTTATGTTTATATATTATTTTCAAAGAACCTAACAAAAAAGTTCCGTGTTTGACAGAATTAAATATACTAATCTTTTTTCTTATAGTAAATAACAAATGAGAGCATTGTAAATCATTCGGTTCTTTTGCATTATCCTCCCAACACTAATTTTTTTAATATAATGTTGGTTTGGTTTTGGTTATGGTACTTTATTTTCCTTCCATTATAAAAAAAATTAGTGTTGGGATTAGGTTAGGTTAAAAACAGCCCGCCGCAGGCGTTAGCCGTAGTTAGCCGGCTTCAAGTTAGGTTAGGTTAGGTTAAGAATATTTATTCATATAACTAATGATGTAATTTCAGAATATTTTGCTCCCAACACTTATATCATTTTCCTTTTTTTATTTCAGAATTTGTGAACCCTTCTAATTTACGATGCATTTTAAAAATTAGTGTTGGGAGGATAATGCAAAAGTACCAATCATTTTTATTATTTCGTTGTAAATTTATAATTATAGTGTACATAATTTAGGTAAACCTAAATAACATCTTATGTAGGTTAAGTGCTATACACAGCAGACAAGCATATCCTTAAAAATGACAAAAAAGTCTGAAAACTTGAGTGTAATTCCATCTGTATTTCATATGTAACTACAGATGTATGGCAATACAGTTCTCATGCCTTGAAAGAGGTAAATTGTAGAAGATATTATTATTATTGTACATATTATATTATTAACAGAAATTTGTGTTTTATTGACATTTTATTCACTGACTTTCTGTGCTAATAATTATATGGAATTATTTGCATGAATGAAAATATGAAGCTACAAGATGAAAATGTACGTTATCAACGGTTTTTCGAGTTGCAGAAACAATATAGTAGCTAATAGAGTTCCTACATTACCTTATCAAAACTTATTGGGCGGGGGCGCACATTGAAGGGCTCGCCTAGGGCGCTGAATACCCTGGCGCCGGCTCTGCCATCAGTAAACATAGTAACAAGCAATTTTCGTAAGCGTTTATTTACGCTTCCGTAATTTCGTCCTTTTTGGGAAAACGTTAATGTACGCTTCCCGTATTTGAAGGGTTAATTAGAAAAATAAATGAATTATTTGTTCACAGTGATTAACAATTAATTATGTATACGGTAATTGTGCTATATTACAAATGACTGATTATATATAATTGTTAGCAATAAGAAATGGTTACACAGTATAAGCGCAGCGTTAACGACTAGCAACAATAATTAAGGTAATGAGATATTGGGTACTGTACAGGCGGCGCCCGGCCCCGGCCTGAGTGAGTGTACACTACAATCATGAGTAATTAAGAAAACAACAACTGGGTACGATATTGGCTTCACAGCAAAAGTAATTATAGAAATAAGTAAATTATATGAACGAACGAAATAACAAGACCTGGTGGTCTAATATCTGTGATAAGTATGATCTTCCAGCCCTGAAGCCATGTTGATTTAGGTTGTATAAGTTCTTTTCTTGTAAATAGTAAGTAGTTTTGCCTCTAATTATACATTCAAAGCACTTTATAAGGTGTGAATGTTTGTTTTAGGTTCATTTCTATTTCCCATAGTTTCCTCTCTAGTTTGAGTCGCCTTGCATCAGTTCTGCATCCGTGAAGATTTTGTTTCTGTTTTCTATATAGTGTCCTGATTTTTCTCTCGAGCTTGCTACGTTTTCTTTTTGTGTCTCTGAAACATGTTTCAGTTATATAGGTTTAGTTTCAGTTTCTGTTATACATAGTACAGTACTCGTATTTCTTCTGGAGTCTTCTCGTGACGTAGCAATTCCCAATTTACTTTCTTTAAATCTTTATTTACACTTTCCAAATTTACTTTCTTCAAATTTATATTTAAACCTTCAAATATTCCTTCTGACTCTCTGGGATGCATTTTCGGATCTCTGGGTGCTAACTTCAATTGCATATCGTTTAGGTTATGGTCGGATAAATATGTGTGCTTTACCTTTTTTTTTTATTGTTATCTCATTGTTATTTGTCAATATTAAATCCAAAACGTTCTCTTTTCTAGTGGCTTCACAGATTTCCTGGGTAAGGGCATAATGTTCCATGACATTAATAGCATTATTGACTGGGTTCTATCATCGTTTGTAATGTTACCATAAAACTTCTCAACATACTGTATATAACTTCGTTATTTTTCTTCCATGTTATGAATGAGAAATTAAAATAGCCACAAATTAAAATATTTGTTGCTGGAATTTCAAGTAATTTTAACATGTCTTCTATGTCATTTGTAGCGAATTGGAATTTACTTTTTGTGGTGTTTGGTGGTCTGTAGGCGTTCATAATGGTTAGGTTCAGTTCACTTACTTCTAAAATAATAATTTCGACTGTGCTGTTTGATTTGCTTACCGACACTTCACATGTGTGTGTGTTTTTCACGTAGATACAACACCCTCCTCCTCGTCTAGCATCTGCTCTGTATGTGTTGTAGTCCAGCATTGCTATTTCAGTATCCTCAATGCAGTTTTCACAGCCTTTTTCGCATTTATGCAAGTGTGATTTCGTTAGGCATATGATATCTATGCTGGTTTCCGTAGCTAAATTTTGTAAGTATTGTAATTTGCAGTCTGCATGGTGAGTGTAGAGGCCTTGTCTATTTGTGTATAATAAATTTATACAGGGTGTCCCATAAGTCCGGCATCATAGGAAAAATAATAAAAAAAGGCAAAACAAAAGCTTTTATTTAGAGAATGTGCTCAATATGTCCACCATTGTTTTCAATACACAAATTCAGACGTGATACCCAGTCAACAACCACACGGTGAATGATGTCAGGAGTAATGGTGTTACATGCCCCAATAATGCGCTCTTTCAAGTGGCCCCAGAGATAAAAATCTAGTGGCGTGAGATCCGGGCTTCTAGCTGGCCATTCCAAAGGCCCTCGACGTCCTATCCAATGATCAGGAAATTGTTGGTACAGGTATTCCCTTACTTGGGTGCTGTAATGTGCAGGAGCGCCGTCTTGCTGGAACCATGTTGGGAAATTTCCTTCTTCGTTCAAGACACTGGGAAATGTTTCTTCCTTGAGCATACGTAGGTAGGTGCCTCCAGTGACATGTTCATCGAAAAAGAGGGGGCCTATGATGCGATCCTTCCAAATGCCACACCATACCATCACCCGAGATGCACCTTGTTCCTTTGAAGAGGTATACCAGTGAGGGTTGTTTTGAGACCAGTAGCGGGTGTTCTGTCGATTTACCTCACCATCTCCATAAAAAACAGCCTCGTCACTGAACAGAATGATGGACGGGAAATTGGCATCCCGAGCATATTGTTCCGTAGCCCATTCACAAAATTCCATCCGCCGGTCGGGATCATCTTCGCTTAATTTCTGTAGGATCTGAAGTTTATGTGGATGCCATTTGTGAGCCTGAAGAATGCGATGGATGCTACTTTTTGACACTCCTGTCTCGGCGGACAATCGCCGAAGAGACTTATTGAGACTTCTGTTAAAATGAGCCAGGATAGCAGTCGCTGTATCATCGTCAGTGGACCTCCTTGAAGGTCCACTGCGTGGTTTATCTTCTATGGATCCTGTTTCCTTAAACTTTGCAACAAGTCTGCTAACACAACTCTGTGTTATTGGCTCGCGGTCTGGATGCAGTCTGTTAAATTCAGCAGCGGCCTCTCTTTGACTCCGATTTCCTATGAGTAGAATTATCTGGATTCGTTCGTCCTTGCTCACAGACATTATGGCCTGTAGAAAGAGAAAAATATGAATTATGGTTTGTAGAAATAGAAAAATATGAATTTCTCCTATGATGCCGGACTTATGGGACACCCTGTATACAATATATATATATATATATATATATATATATATATATATATATATATATATATTATATATTGGTTTTTGGTCCAGTTTGTGTAGAGCAAGCCTAAGGTAGTACGAGTGTGACTGTGATTGATGCAGGTAAATTTGTGTTGCCTTGGAGAGGATAGAGAAACTTGTGGTGCATCTTGCTCCTGAAGAATAATGCACCAGTACTGATAATAACTGGAGGTGTCTGCAATACAAACTAACGTAAATTGCGATCAATTGAATATGATTACGGATGTTCTTCGGGACTAGACTAACACGGAGCATTGTTGCTTTCATTGGTGATGAACCACGTACGAAAACTTCGTCAGTATTTTTACCCCTGTTTGCTCGTCAATGCTGCTGCGAGCTGCTCGTACCCTGAAATGGTCGTATGGACGGAATGGTGCTCTGTGTAAAAAGATGTTTCACTTTTCATACTTCCGCTTAAACTGTGAATACATTGATGAATTTATATATATATATATATATATATATATATATATATATATATATATATATATATATATATATATATGGGAATGAACTCAGAATGGTCCCCTGAGTTTTTTATGATACACACAGACAGTGCATGCAACAAGGAACTCTTCTGGGATAATTAAATCCACTATAGTCCGAATAAGTAATGGTAAATGACAAACACTATAGCTTTTTCTTTTTCATGATGTTAGTCCGACGTGGGCAAAGGGTCACTCGCAAAGAGGCCCAAAAAATATAGCTTCCCTCACCAGCTATCTGCAAAGCAGATAGGATCCAGCTTTGGGACAGGATCTAGGGGTTACAGCTACACCTAGCCTATTATATCCAGAACCTCAATATAAGCAAAAGACTCGTTGCATTCGCGGATTAATTTTCCCAGAAGAGTTCCTTGTTCCATGTATGGTCTGTGTGTATCATGAAAGAGCCTCAGGGGACCATTCTGAGTTCGATCCCATCATGAAACGGACATGTTACGTGCCTTGAAAAGTGGACGCTCAATTTTGCCAGTTGAGGTTTAAGTTTTGGTTTTAAGCTAAAAATACAATAGTTACCCCTTTTTATTTGATGTATTCAATCCGACGCGAATGCAACGAGTCTTTTGCTTATATTGAGGTTCTGGATATAGTAGGCTAGATGTAGCTGTAACCCCTAGATCCTGTCCCAAAGCTGGATCCTATCTGTTTTGCAGATAGCTGGTGAGGGAAGCTATATTTTTAGGGCCTCTTTGCGAATGACCCGTTGCCCACGTCCGACTAACATCATGAAAGAAAAACTATAGTGTTTGTCATTTACCATTACTTATTCGGACTATAGTGGATTTAATTTTCCCAGAAGAGTTCCTTGTTCCATGCACTGTCTGTGTGTATCACACACACACACACACGCGCACACACACACACACACACACACACAGAGTGGCGCAAAAGTCGCGCATCATAGGAATTTTCAGTGTTGATTATATTTTTTTCTTTTAGGTACCGGATGGCTGCGAAATTAACAATACAGTAGGCGAGAGGGTGAGCTTGGTTTTAATGTATGGAATACCAGGTACAACAAATCGATGAATCGGTACAGAATTTAATTCGGTACCGATTCATCGATTTGTTGTACCTGGTATTCCATACATTAAAACCAAGCTCACCCTCTCGTCTATTGTTAATTTCCCAGCCAACCCCTCCCTAAAAGAAAAAATATATATATTATAGTCAACACTGAAAATTCCTATGATGCGCGACTTTTGCGCCACCCTGTGATATATATATATTTTTTTTTTTTTACGTGGGATCCGAACCACGGGTCGCTACATAATCTAGGCGCGGAGGACGGTCTCCCATCCAACTACTACCCAGACCCAGTGTCGCTTAACTTCGCATATACAATATATATATATATAATAATAATAATAATAAAGAGGTAAATTAAAGCCAATGTCTAGAAACATTTTTATTTTAGCCAAAGTTTCGGAAATTCCGAAACGTTACTAAAACCATATTGTTCCCAGCCTTTCGCTTTGGGCTTCTTCGTTATTAAGTTGAGGTTCCTTAGAAACAAGTAGATCTTATATATAATTATATATATATATAATTTATACGCAGAATTATAGTCATTCAACTTCAGGTTTGTATATATATATATATATATATATATATATATATATATATATATATATATATAGGACTCCATAGTTCTCAGGTCTTTTTCATTTTGTGGTTAAAACCTTAGTTAAATCCTTGGTTTTAACGATTTTGCACAATGAAACAGACCTGAGAATTATGGAGTCCTTATATATATATACAGGATGTCCCCCAAAAAACTATATACTCTTTATAGCATCATATATTTTATAATTTAAAAAAAACCCAAACAATATATTGTTATAGCAACTAGTACAGTTCCCGCCGCTTCGCTGACGGTTAGACAGGCTAAACTACAAAAAAAGAACCCAGCCGTGAAAATTTTGAGCTTCACATTGTGTCAACATTTCTGAATCTGGTATCTCCCAAAACCTCCTCACCCCCATTCATACAACTTGGGGGCTAACCCCCTCCCCCATTACCCCCACCCCTCCCCATTACCCCACCCATCCCCGATTACCCCCACCCCCACCCTTCCCCCATTGCTAAACTACAGAAAAGAACACAGTCATGAAAATCTTGAGCTTCACATTACCGCCCGTAATACAATTTCTGAATTTTTTTTACAATTTCTGAATTTTTTTTTCTCAATTTCTGAGTGTGACGGACAGACGGACAGACAGACAGACGGACAGCTCTCTTATTATATTATAATATAGATAGATTGCCAATGAAAGGTAAATTAGTAATCTAAGTGATCAAAATGTTATAGCGAGTTGTTTGCATATAAAATTTAATTAACTACGCCAAGTGCTCAAAATGTTCTCCGGCGGCATGAATGCACTTTTGAATGCGTCGACTAAGCCTGGCCTTGTTTTATCAAAGGCCTTGTAATGGCGAAGCCTATGGACCGAACGTAGTCTAGTCACTCACTAGTTTGCTTCGGACTTAGCCTACGCACTCATTCCACGATACAAACTCTACAGCATTCAACTTTATTCAGTTCAGCAAAAGAACCCATGTTGCGTAAACGTTTGACACTGGAGCAACGAAAAAGTGTTCTGAAATGGTATTGGAAATTTGAGAATGTGTCGGAAGTCCAGTGGCAATGTATCCGGGAACTTGGTACAAAGCCACCGACACGTCTCGCCATTACAAGCATCCGTGACAAGTTTGAGGCAGAGGGATCTGCTCAAGATATGCACAAGCGAAGATCTGGACGACGCAAATCAAGTGCGAGTGATGAAAACTCCGTTTTAGTGTTGCAAAAATTTAATCGATCACCACAGAAATCAGTTAGGCAATGCGCCCGTGAGACCGGAATCAGCAAATCAGGTGTTCACCGGATTTTAAAGTCGGCAAAATGGAAAAGCTACATTCCAAGTCTGTTACACGCCATGACTGAAGATGACCCTGATCGCAGACTCGAATTTTGTGAGTGGTTTCAGTCAATAGAAGCCGAAGACGTACAGTTTGCCAACAAAATCGTGTGGTCTGATGAAGCTACCTTCAAGCTGAATGGCACAGTAAATCGACACAACTGCAGGTACTGGTCACTTGATAATCCACACGTTTATGTGGATAAACATGTTAATTTACCAGGTTTAACAGCATGGTTTGGTTTATCATCCAGGGGTTTGGTTGGACCATTTTTCTTTAACGGGACAGTTACCGGTGCCGCATATCTCGACATGCTGCGGACAGAAATTATACCTGCAGTTCGGAAGTTGTTTGGAAACGACGACTTTTACTTTCAACAAGATGGAGCCCCCCCCTCATTATCATTGTGATGTCAGAAGGTACCTCGATGAAACGTTGCCTAACCGTTGGATAGGACGAAGAGGAAGCGTTGAGTATCCTCCACGTTCACCGGACTTGACTCCACTTGATTTTTACTTGTGGGGCTACCTGAAGGATGCAGTTTATGGTACAAGAACTGCAACACTCGAACACCTTAAGGATGCAATTAGGGAAAAGTGCGGGACCATCACAGCATCCACATTAGTCCATGTCTGCGAATCAGTTAGTCGACGCATTCAAAAGTGCATTCATGCCGCCGGAGAACATTTTGAGCACTTGGCGTAGTTAATTAAATTTTATATGCAAACAACTCGCTATAACATTTTGATCACTTAGATTACTAATTTACCTTTCATTGGCAATTGCTATAACAATATATTGTTTGGGTTTTTTTAAAGTTATAAAATATATGATGCTATAAAGAGTATAGTTTTTTGGGACACCCTGTATATACACACTGTAAACAAAAGCCAAAGTCGAATGACTATAATTCTGCGTATAACTTAAACATAACGCTGATGATGGGAGTTTAACTTCCGAAACGTCTAACGACTAACATTAAATCTACATAATGTTGACGTGGGCGTCAGTCATCCTTTTTATTCTTAAATGCCGGTTCCCTAAGAACACCCGTTTCTCAACTGCTATTATTATTATTATTATTATATATATATATATATATATATATTATTATTATTATTATATTATTATTATATATATATATATATATATATATATATATATATATATATATATATATATATATATATATATATATGTTTGTTTTGCCGGTGTACGGTTACACGTGTTTCGATCGAAATCCGAATAAAAGCGGCATCACAGTAAAAATCCTGCAGTTAATTCAGTTTTAAAAGGTGCCGATATTGTGAGTTAATTCATAGTGCGCACTGGTATTTCTCTTTAAAAAGTAAAAATCGTGGCATATGTCAAAAAAAGTAAATAAAATCGATGAGAATTAATCTATACAGCATTTTCCGAGTGTTTCTTTGTGAAGGAAATTAGCTGCCTATCGAAATTCCTACAAATACCCACCATTATCCCTCGCGGCCACAGTCGCGAGCACCAATCAGTGAGAAGTATACAGCGTGCCACATCCCCCATTCCCCTGAGTAACGGAGAATACTTTCCCTCACTCGGTTTGAATCAGCCCCCACCCAATACTTCCCATAATACCCTTTTTGAGTCAATTTTGAGTCAATTTTGTGCACCAGCGGCTACCCTCTATCAGTAACATGGAAATGATAAATAAATTCCTGCAACTCTGTGGTATCTGCAATGGTGCAAAAGTGAGGCAAAGGCGATGAGTTGCGATCTTTGTCAGCTGCTTTTTGATTTTAGATGCCTAGAATCGGAAAATGAAAAAATCTCCCTCATAACGAACGCGAAGCAACTTAATGGGATAAAATTTTTATGCGAAAACTGCATGACCGAAATAAACTCTTTTACGGTATTTAAAGCAGAAAGAGACTACGAGAAGAAAATACAAGAGGAAGTGTGAATAAAGAACAGAGGAAAACAGAAGAAACGAAGAAAGGCGAAGTAGAAAAAATCAAATACCGTCACACAACGAGGCCGAAACCATGCAGGCGAAAGAGAGTATAAAGACAACAGATAGTATAAGGGCAACGAAGGACATTAACACAAATAGCACAAACAGGAAAAGACAAGAGTGCAAACAAGAAAACGGGGTGAAACTGTCCCCAATTAGGAGCAAAAAACAAACGCCACGAGTAAATATGGGGAAGGAATTATATGCAGATATTATATAAAAGATAACTGCAGATTTAAAAGAGGACAATGTATATATGAACATCCCCCAATATGCAATTTCTTCTATAATAATAGTCATTGTAAATTTGGAGATAGATGCAAATTCTACCACCCGGACATCTGCAGATTTATGCAAAATATGGAACCTGCAAATACTATCAACATCTCCCGTCGAGCCCAAAGGACAAAGGACAAAGTTTAAATGGCAATAGGAATAACAATAATAGGAACACAATAAGCGAAAAAAAATTTTCAACATCGCAGACACGATACGGCTGCTAAATGTCATCCAACGTATGCAGTTTACGCAGTTGGAAACCCCCGAGCCAAACCGCTTCCGGGCAAGAAGCTACCAGAACAGGTAGGCGGAAACGGATCTCTTTCGGAGGACCATAGGGCAACGAAACAAGCAAAACCAAAGGAAAACGAACTTGAAATGCACAAGGGCAACGAAAAACAAAGAACATTAATATTGTCCTGGCTAATATTCAAGGAATAAGACCAAACCAATCACTCAACAAAGTTTCGTACCTGAATGGATTTATGGACGAAACAAGGGAGGACATCGCATGCCTCACAGAAACTCATCTTAAGGATTGCCAAGGAAATTGTGAAAACTGCGAACATTGTATTGATAAGAAAGAGATAAATATAGAGGGTTTCAACTTACTAAGAGCGGATAGAACAACGAGACGTAAAGGTGGCTGTGCTATATATGTACATGAAAGTCATATGACAGAGACGATAATAAGTAAATCAAACAGCTTTGTGGAACTCCTAGCAGTGAAAATAGAAAAACTAAACATGATACTAAAAGTCATCTATTGACCTACAAACACTCCAACCGAAAAATTTTCGGAGGCCATTGATGATATCAGAAAGCTAATAAAGGCCATAAACCCTCCATCCCCCAATATAATGGTCTGCGGAGACTTTAATTTCCCATTTATAAAATACAAAAACGTGGATTGGAATATATATATACACCAGGACAAGGAGGGGGATGGACATGAGAAGACCAGGAGCAAGCAAAAATGTTGATGGTTCTCACAAATGAGTTTATGCTGAAACAGGAGCTAACAGAAAATACCAGAAAAAAGACTGCCTAGATCTGGTATTCACGAATAACACGAACTTGATTGCTGATATAAAAATAACCCCAACCATTATCTCAGACCATAACTTAATCGAGATATCAACAAATATGAGGACAACATTAAAAGACAATACACATATTGAGGAAAGAAGCAAATTTGGGGGCTTTAACTTAAACTCCAAGACTATAAATTGGGAAGCAATCAGATCGCACATGGCCCAAATAGAGTGGAGAACAGTTTTAGGGAATAAAACAACTGAAGAAATGCTAGCAACCTTGGAGGAAAAAACGCTGAGAATTTTAGAAAAATATGCTCCGAAATCAAAGGCAAAAGGAAAGAGTTGCTGGTCAGAGAGGCAAAAGAGAAGAATATTCCGCAAAAGAAAGAGAGTGGAGACGAAGTTAGCCAACTGCGGAGATAATACCAGGAAAGTAATACAAGAAAAACTGGAGGGTATCGATAGGGAAATACAAACCCTGATTAAGGACCATACAGAGAGGGAAGAGGAAAAGGCGGTAGAATCAGTAGTATAGCCGCAAAAGGGGAGAGCGCAAGAATGTTGCAAGTTATTGTGTAATGTTGCAAAGGGGGTGGGGGTTGCTACAAAAGGGGGTGGGGGTTGTTGCAAAGGGGGGTGGGGGTTGCTGTAAAGGGGGTGGGGTGTTGCAAAGGGGAAAACTTGGAGGCGGCGTTATCCCCGAAGAGAAAGGAGAGAAAGGAGGAGGAGAGGTGTTCACCTGGCAGGAGCCAAGTGCACATTAAGACTTCAGCCGAGTAGGCGTTGTTTTATAGGCTCCTAATCAGCCAGTTGGCGTAAATGGCTTGAGTTGCCAGATAGCGCCATGTATTCTCTAATCGAAGACTGAGTTGCCAGATACCATTGTATACATTATTATAGACTCCTAATCAGCCAGTTGGCTGTAAATGGCTTGAGTTGCCAGATACCTCTTTTTAGCGTATATTGTATACATTATTATATACGCCTAATCAGCCAGTTGGCTGTAAATGGCTTGAGTTGCCAGATACCCTTTTTAGCAGTATTATTGTATACATTATTATATACTCCTAATCAGCCAGTTGGCTGTAAATGGCTTGAGTTGCCAGATAGCGCCATGTATTCTCTAATCGAAGACTGAGTTGCCAGATACCATTTTACATTATTATAGACTCCTAATCAGCCAGTTGGCTTAGAAGGCTAAATGTTGCCAGATACCGCAATACCACTGTATACATTATTATATTTCTTAAAAGAATACCGGTAGTAGGTTTAGAAGGCGTAACAATTAAGTAAAACAACATTGCATCATTCTGTTTATTATAAATATATAGAAAATAAATATACATTTCAATTGAGGAATATGCATATAACAGTACAGGAAATATATACACACAATTATGGATATATATAAAATAAAATATACATTTCAAATAGAGATAAATATACACTTCAATAGAAATATGTACATAACAGTACAGGAGAAATATCACGCAAAATATATATATAAACACAAATCAATAGAAATATGCGTATAATCAGTACAGGAGAAATGTCAAGCAAAAATATATATAAATACAATTCACTTTTTTTTCAAAATACTAAACTCGGTCTTAATCGAGTTTACAATTACATCATTATTGCTCTGCATTACGCAGTATATGCGGCTTAATAATATTTCACCGCTTAAAGTATAGGGAAACCTGTACTCGATATGAAGGGCTTTCATATCGTTCAGTACTATTTTTGTTCCCACTTTACAACCGGTTGGTAAGTCATCTTTAAATACGTCTAGAATACAATCAAAAGCACGCACAAAGAGTTCATCGTTAGCTACATTATTAAACACAAGTTTATAAACACGCTTTTCCAATCGAGGGTTTATTTCTACCGACTCGAGCTTTTCAATCGTGAACTCACTCAACATAGCGGCAATTGAAATAATCTTCTAAATCGTTACGACAACTGCGCGTTATATAAAGAAATAGTTCTTCAGGGTGAACGGTGTAGGTGAGCTCAGCCTTGTACCGATCAATTGCTTTGTACCAAAGTTCATGGTATTTCAAAGAGTCTAAACTTTTTAAATAAACGTCCAGCTCTAGACCATTCTCACCAGCCCTACACTCGGTAAACCCATCGAGCAGAGCGGTGTAGGCGTATTCAAGTACTGTATCAAAATAAAGCATGTCCGTAACACGCGCGTCTAATATAGGTTTCAGTTTACGGAATCCGACGATTTCAAACATTCTGTCGAGGATGAAACGGTTTCGCGTAGGAACAAGAGCGTTATTATCAGAAGCATTCTTCCACATCAGCCGTATATCAATGCACGGCCGATCGTTATTTATACACAACGTACATACAACGGCGTATGAGGGTGCGTCACTAATCTGCTCTCTTCTTGTACCTACGTTAAGGTATTTTATAACGATCTTCACTCCACTTCTCAACTATCACAAAGATTCTATTCATCTCCTCGATACTTAAATAAACCCGTTTGTTTGTCGGTCTACATTCCGTTTCCAGTACATAGCTAATGGTACCGGAATTACGCCTGAACACGCGCAACGATTTCGTCACGGACACATCGTACGAGGCGTTGAGAATGCTGCTCAAAGGAAGTTCCATCGTATTCGAGGAGCGCACGTCCACTCGGCTCAAGCTCTGAGATAACTATGAGCCGTGTGAGGCACGCAGGTAGGCAGGAATGGTTCGACGGGCGGCTGACTCGATGATACGTGAATGGGCTTGTTCGTATGACCGCGAGTCGAATTGTTGTACATATTTCGGTACAAGAATATCACTACCAGCCTACGCACCAGACAGTTTGGATAAGAACTAGGAACATTTTATGTTTTACTAAACATCTCCACACTCCGGCGCACTATTTGAGAGGAACATATGTTCATATTTTTCCTTTCTGCCCATCAAACGATACTCGTCTCTAAACTCTGTTAAAAATTCACGCAGGGCACTAGCCACAACCTCACTACGAACCTCATCATGATATACGTTAATATAGTGATAAAAATACTTAAGATTGTCCATGATCACGAGATTCACATTTTCAGTCGTAGGGTATGAGTAATCGACATGGTGTAGCATGACGTAATACCGCTTGTCACACCACCCATCAGCAAGACTCATTATCCATACCTGCTGCTTCTCTTCTGCACGCGTTGTTTCTTTTACTTCACGGTGTATGTGAGACTTTATAAAGTTTAGCTCTGCAGTATACTTCAGCACATCGTCTGTGCAACGAAAGCCTTCAACGGTCTCACCAGAACATCCGTAGAGTATTTGTACATCTTGGAACTTCGCACAATCCAATGTGTTTTTAAAAGAGGCATAGGAGGGAGGAATAGGAAGTTTTTCGGTATCCACCACATCCTGGCACTTTACTGAATACCATTTCGTAAACGTTGTACAAGCAATATTAAAGGTAGCCATTTGAATACACGTCTGATCTGAATACACGTCTGATCTCTCGGGCTTACTGCGGTCGACTGACCACGCAGGGATTCCCAGATAGTAGCATGACTCACGGTCTTACAGTGGGCGGAGCTTAGAACTTTCACCTGCACACACACACACACACACACACACACACACACACACACACACACAGGAGAAAGTGAAACGCTATTTGAAACATGATTTATTTAAAACGAGATATTCAAGTTATATATATTTACAAATACGATTTAATAAACGAGATATTCAAGTTATATATATTATATATATTTACAAATAGATACGATTATATACAAGACGTGTGAGTTAGAAGCATCATTGGTATCCAAAGGGTACGGTATCATAGGTACCAGGTAACTGGTAACGTTTCCTATAGGTGTTACGGCACACCATCGTACCCCTAAGTTCCTTCACGCCCCCCAGCTTCTGCGCCCGAAAATTGTGGGTGCCTACAATTAGTTGGGGAGGTTGTTCATCATCGTCCAAACATACTAGATCCTTCAACGACTCAAAGTTAACAACCTCCCGATTCGCATGGTTGAGCGTAATACCCTTTGCCTTCACGATATATTTCATTTCCTCCCCCACCCTGACCCGTACCCCATAAGTCTTAGGTCCTGTTGAGGCAAAAGAGTCGGCGTATGCGTTGTCCCCATACTCATCCTTGATCTCATCAGTGAGCTCGCCGAGGAACTCCCCAATAGTGGGCATGTATTCACCCTCCCTCTCTGTGAATATCACGCTATCTGTATCGGCATACAATACTCTCCGCCCAAGAGAATGCAATAGACCCCAAAGTTTTATACGGGCGTAGGCTGTTGTGAAGCTGGCCACAGGTATGTTTGTAACCCTTGAGGTATCTGTGGCAAATTCAGTGTTGTTGTACTTTATTACGTAAGTATTACCTACATTTACGATCTCCATGACCTCTTTATCGGGGGCATTGGCATAATCCCAGACATCGCTATAACTTTGTGCCAAATGAATGCTCCCTCTGCCGGTATTCTGCGCAAATTTTCCCCATAGACTGTTTAGACACAACTTTGCACTAAAGCGCTTGCCAGGATTCTTTACAATTTGGACACGATCAAGTTGTATACCTTCGCGGTCGCGGTAACGTTGAATATAGGCAGACTTTTCATCTTCGGTATCAACTCCTCGCGGATACCCTGATGCCTCAACCTTATCCTTCAAAAAGGTGTTTATATATGGTGTGAAAAGGTTGGGTAGCTTCTGAAACCTCCACACCTCATGTATCTTCAGTATTCTATAACCATGGCGCACGGCTAGGGCCAACTCAGGACTTGTATATACGCCTCTGATCTTACGCTGGTGGGGTATATGGTTACATTCGCCGTTATCCTCTTCCGCGCACTTCACGCACAGGGGAAACATGAGCTTGTCGTCGATAACGACAGGTAAGATCGGCATCCATAAATTGCGTGGGGGGAGTACGTCTACGAAAGAGAGCCCAAAGTAACGATCATTCAAATTTTTTGAAAATTCATTGATGGAGGGTAGGATTTGACACGTGTTATACAATCTTTTGAAGAATCTCGGAATAGGGAGGATATACTGATCAGTCAACAATGTCACACCGAAATAATGTAAGTGTTTTTCGATCTTTTTGGGATAAGAAGACAATATATTTTCATAAATTTATTAAATGAAAGAAATCAGTACAATAAACAACTACAGAATATATCGTTACAAATATACGAACAAAAACATTATAATATACAACGAGTACGTACAATTGGAAAACGGTTTTTTATCTGTCTGCATACCATTTCATCGTTTCGGCGAGTGTGACACGGGTCAAATAAATTTAAAAAATTTATAAATTCTTTATCATTTGACATATGCATGAGAAATGAGACGCAGTACATTCCGCAAACATTAGTAAAATATCCTTGCATGCGAAATGGGGTCCACACAACTTCGGGAATATGTAACTGAGCGAGAAATTTTACAATAATAGGGTCACTCCAGGGTTGAGTACCGAGTGAATCAAAATAGTACAGGCGCTGTCTATTTTTAAAATAGACAGCGATCCAGTGAATCCCTTCATTACCGATGATGTCTGTGTTCACAATAAGACTACCGCATTCTCGCGTACTTGGCAAACTCAATGTTTCATTCTTCGCAAACACGCCGATAAATTTGGAACGTGTGACTCGCTCCATTACTTTCTGAAGTGTATTAGCATCCATTTTAAAAGTCAGTGATAACGCTTCTAAATCTATCTACTTCTATTAGGGCTTGCGATTCGAGATATACTAGTACACTAATAGGAGCGTCTATAGGCTTGGCGAATTCCAGCCGCACTGAGATGTTTCCGCTCTGCTGTGGGGTTAAATGGGTATTTACGCTAGCAGATAAGTCAGGTGTAATGTCAAACGGATAAAGGTTAAATTGATCAATGAATTCTTCCTGCGTTACCCCATTACCAAGCTCATCACAATCACCTGCAATATGGGTCAGATTACTATAGGCTCTGGCACAAAGCGGTAACACAGAGTCTGATGAATAGTCCGTACCCATTGTTCCACCCAAAGCAGTGCCATTAACGTATAGAGTTATATTTTTAAGTCCGAAATTCTCGAATTTAAAGGCACTCTTTTTATATTTTCCATTCACTGAAGCGTGGTCCTGCATGCCGATTAATATCCTTTTAGGAAGATTTCCCAGGGCAATGTTTTCTATCTGCTTCGATGCCAACCCTGCAGGAACCGTATATAATTTGATCTGCACTCTGTTAATAGGATATTTCACTGTAGCGTTTAGTAAATTTTTCTCAATTTCTAGTTGTTTTGGTGAACTTAATTTCACTCGCCGTACGCGGAGGTATGTGTCCATAATGTGAACCACAACGGGCTTTGCACCCTCTTCTTGATTCGCATCCAGATTTAAGCAGATCTCAGGACTCGTGCGGGTGAGCTTTATTTTCATATCCACCCCGTTCACAAGCAACTTCTCCTGGAAAGTGAAATCTGTGTGCAACCGTCCAAAACACTCGTATATTTTCTTTTAGAATTTTTAAATTTGTCCTTTATACTATTTTCATCTTTAGTTTGATAATATCCCTCCGCACTTAAAAAGGTAGCCTTCGCTTCTTTGGAAAAGTTGAGGACATTTTCCAAATAGGCTCGTAGATGATAGTACCCCGTGCCTGCCGATATGTTGGTCTGATTTAAATATACGTCACACTGGTTGAATATGGAGTGCAGAAAGTTTGTTTCAGGGTATACAGCATATTTGTCATCGCAGACCGTTCCATCAGAATGGGCTATACGTAGCTTAGCGTACATGTGCACACAGCTTGGATCAAAAAAGTAAGGACCTGAGCTGGGTATCACGAATTCTATAGGTGCACTCGGGGAACTAATTGTGTTTAAAGGGTTAATTGTAATAAAGTCACTGTGCTCAATAGAAACTTGGGTTGGCGGGAGCTCAAAAAGGGACAGCTCCGATTTCAGCATTGTGAACTACATGGGTGGATGAAGCGTGCCATGGCGAAATAGTGACTCCTCTCTCGACAAGTGGTAAACAAACTATGATTCATGAGATCAATATCCTTAGCTTATATCAGTCAAAAAAGTGGTCAACCATAGGTTTCATACGCTTACAGCACTTCTTTTTTGATAGCCTTTTACGTTTAATACCACGTGACCCCTTCTTCCGGGGAGCCCTCTTCTTCCCGCCACCACGCATTTTTCTCTTTGCGTCTTTGATGATTTCGTCCCGTGTACGCTTTAAATGTTTTTTTAGAGCTTCTTTAGGTTTAGCCCCGGCCAATATGTCTTCTGCAGTGTTAAGGCCTGATTGTAGCGCTTTCCTTCCGAGGTATCTGGCACCCCTCTTCAGGAAAGGAACAGCCGTACGTAGTATGGATGAAAAAATGGATCCAAGTCCACTACCGCGCTGGTATCGCATCCCTCGATAGACGGTGAAAGGCTTTCTATCCATTATAACTCAGTGCGTCGAAAGTGTAGCTTCACTGTTAAGCTCCCGTTACCGAATGGGAAGTTTTCGCCCTCAATCGTTCTTATATATATTGATATTGGTTATTAAATTAGTTGCGACATTCACATAATGGGGTCTGTCATATGTAATACTCAAACTCCTTCCTCTATGGTTGGGGATGTGAGCAATGCGCAGCAGGCGTGCCTGGGTATCCCCAACAAACTGGTGCTCCACTATATTACTGTAAATATAGCACATGTCTGGGGACCTTTCAGCCAATTTCTCCATCTTCAATTGATACATTAATCTGGACAAGTTATACTGTGTCTCGTGAAATGTGTCTCTTTGGAAGGCTGCGCTATATCGGCCGTTGGTTAGAATTTTGAACTTTCTATGTTCTTTAAGACGTCTGTTAGTCTTTGATTTTAGGATTAGTGTATGTGCAGGGTTGTTTACGATTTCGTATACTAAATCATTCGTAAGGTTTGAGTTTCTTAAACTTACGTTTAAGCCTCTCACAACATCCTCGGCTGAACCATATTGACCCGGCCCTAGTCTTACTTCTGTACTGTAATACCGTGCAATCTTAGTCCGAGCGATGCGCATAGTTTCATCCATAGCTACCCCAGCTTTTTCACACTCGTCAATGTCTCTAAGAATCGTAAAAACGGTTTCTTTATGTTCAATATTTAAAAAGACGGTGTCCAGCTGAATTTCGCATATCCCCACATCATACGAATCACGACCCAATTCAATGTGCCCATGGAGTTCTGTTACAAAGTTGGCTAGTGTGTTGTTAGGGTGTACAGACAGGGACGAGGAGGACGGGAGTGTGACGTAGAAATGGTTAGGAGCCATGTTGCATACTGTTTAAGCTTCATTATTGCATCAGCTTTTATATAGGTGTTGAAGCTTTCTGGGTACCCTAGCCATTTCACCAGGTACATTTTTCTCCTTCCTGAACCTTTGCTTCCTAAAATTTTCTCAATTTTAAACACATTTTTTTCTAAATTAAACGCAACTTTCTGCAATTCCTCGCGGTAAAAGCCTCCTGAGATTTCTTCCCCATTCAAATCTTCAATGTAATACATCATTATCTCACCTTTAGGTCTCACAGCCCTAACTTTAAAAATCTCGCGTGTCCATCCTTGCTCAAAACCCTTTGCGAATTTATTCCCCGAACGCGACAGCCTTACATAATCATTGATTTTGAAGCGCGCAGAGTGTGGTGGTGGTGGTGGTGATCCATCTCTTCTCGGGAGCGTACCTCTTTCTAAAACTTCGTTAGGTGTTGTCCCAATCGTGCGATGGTGTGAGCGGTTGTAGGATGATGCCAATGATTCCAGAATGTCTAGAAATCTGTATGTGTTTTTATGTGTAAAATAACGGTGCATGCGTTCCTTTATGGTGCGCTGAACTCTTTCAGCTAAAGAAGCCTTATGTATAGAATTGGTTGTGTAATAGCTGATATTAAACTCTGTCAACATGTTCTGAAAAGCACGGCCTATAAATTCCTTCCCCCATATCCGTACAAAAATAGCCAGGAACCCTGTTTTCTTTTAACATTAGCGTTTTGGTGGCTTTAGCAACTGTTTCAGGTGATTTATTTTTCAGAGGAACTAGCCACAGATATCAAGAGAATATGTCTATTATGAACAGAATGTAGCGGTAACCATCGTTATACACAGAATATCTTTGCATGTCTGTTAAATCTGCTTGCCAAATAGAATCAATCGAGGAAGCCGTTGTCTTGGCTGTTTTAAACCTTTTTCTCACAGGCTTATGAAGCGTATAAGCGTCCTGCTCCCTCAAAAATCTTTCAACATCTTTTTTTCCTACTCCGTAAACACTTCTGTACAGTCTATCTACGCCGCCGTAAGAGGATGGGGTAGAAATGTCATAATAGCGTTTAGTTAATACGTTAGCCATTTGCGTATTTTAGAGGCACGTGGGTAGGGTTGGTTTAACCTCTTCTTGCTCCTCTTCAAAGGTGTTACCGCCGGGGGTGACGGCGCCTTCAATTGTGTCACAGGCGTTGCATGTTCCAAGTCTTTTAACCTGTTCAGATTTCCTATCAACGTTTTAGGGACATTTATTTGTTGTAGTCTTGCTTTAATATGCTTCCATCCTGATGGTGATGGCCTATCCCACTTTCTCACCAGATCATGGACAATGTCTACGATATTCGATCCCTGTACCTTTGATCCTTCCACAGTGATCTCCCCTGTATCGGTCCATTGTACGGCGGGATCCTCATTCAATAGATTATAAAGACTTAAGCCTTTACTCCTCAATGTAAGTGGGAGGGTATTTTTTAATACATGTTCGATATGTTGTGTGGCTAATCTTTTTGGTTGGTCAGCTGTGTCGTCGGGCACAGATCCTATGTCGCCATCGTCCCCCGTGCTGTGCCTAATAACCACAGGAATCTCTGTAGGGCTCTTATAATTTTCGTACTCGTGAAGAAATTTCTGCAGAGCTTCTTGGTATAAGATTCTTTTCTCATCAGGTGTTTTTTCACTGTTTAATAGGGCTAACAATTCGCTTTCCATTCTTTTAAGTCTGCTTTTACGGGGATCTAGATACGTGTCTGGATTCCTTTGCAGTGAAGCGTACACCTCGTGGGGAATCACTACCACTTTCTTCATTATATTAATCTAGTCAGTAAAGGACCCAAAACTGAAAATAAGATTGGGAGAAATGACCCTCCTGTTTGTACAATAATTCGTTTTTTCTTCGCTACAGTTTGGCTTTTACGAGCGAGTGCACGTATTATGTTCTTGTAGCGGCGTAGGCGAGCCTTCTGATGGGTTTTCATTGATACATTGCAATTTATAACGTTAAGACAGATTTCACAGATGCATTTTAAAAAGTCGGCGTCGATATTTTTAATAAACATCTGCTGCATTGCCCGGGGCAGTCGATGGTAGATTTTTATTAATTCACGGTATTTCTTTAGTCTCTTTGTCATTCTGGAATATACACCGTTTCAGGCTCGTTTGGAAATATATTCGTTCGCAGAAGCACTCTAAACGAGTTTCGCGGATGAAGGTCGCAAAGCAAATATCCGTAACGCGGGCTTGTAGCTTCTTTATAAACTTCCAAAAACTCCTTACGCTGATTCGGGAACATTTGATTGGCTAATACCCCAATTTGTGATACATCTCTACGTTGCGCGAAAAAGACTAGATATTGCGTATTTAACGACACATCGCGCATGTATCTATTTTTGAAAAATAGATTCTGATTGATGAAAAACACGCTTATGTTAAGATGGTGGGAGAATACTGTAAATGTCTCGGCAAACGTTTTATCCATCTCCAACATGAGATCGTCAATTACAATGATTGTATGTTCATTTCCCTTTAACGAATTAACGTCATATACGCCTTTGTGGAACAAAATATCATCTTGGTACTCGTTGAACACTGATTGATACGTCGAATAGCACCATATAACTTTATGCACAAATTTCAAGAACATCTCCCCCTTTTCTTTAATGATTTTAAGCATAAACACAGTTTTACCACATCCTGTAGGTCCAGATATAATACATGTGGATGGGCTCGTGAATCTGAATTTTTCTACAGAGTCCATTTCTAACACGTCACACTCCTAAGTGAGTCATTTACAAAATATTACAAATTTTGAGTGCTGATCCTTATATTTCTTCTCCCACAGAACCGTGAATGACGATGAGGTAGAGCAGCCCATCATTACGGATGACCTCGACGACAGTGTAGTTGTGATCTCCTCCCCTGAACCCTCACCAGCGATACCGGTAACACGTCCAAAGCGGAGGTATGAGATACCCACGTCAGGTATAAAGCGACCGAAATACGCGCCTGTTGCAGCGGTAATAGATCCCCAACCCTCAACCTCTTACGCAACAACACCCCCAGCAGCACCTAATATCCCCTTATTCATCCGCCGCCCCCCGTTCTGTTATGTCTACAATAATAGAGCCCCAACCATCAACCTCCTACGCAACAGGCCCCCCATCAGCAGCACCTTCCGCTAATATACCCCCTAATTCATCCGCCGCCCCCCGTTCTGTTGAGGAAGATATAACGCTCGAATTGGTGCGTTCCGCAGCCCCCACCCAGCCTTGACTAGAAATCGGTATAGAGTCAGGGTCGACCCTAGAGTCATGTATAGCAATGGTATTGAGCGCGGACTACGCCGGGTTGTAGAGCGTATTATAGAGTTTGCTCTTCAGAATCGCGACGAGCGTGAAGTCAGGACGAGTCTGTCCTTTGGATTCGGGTCAGATGACGGTGATGTAGACGATTATTGGGTGATAGTGCCATTTAGACGTTTGGCGGCTGAAGATGTAGAATATATATTAGGACGTATAATGCAAGCCGCCCAAAGTAGTATAGCCTTCAATATGGACAACTTCACGGTAAATATTGACCATGTATACCGTGTTGCGCGTCATAGTGCCATACCGTATACTCTTAACCTCAATTCTCAAGCTATTTATAGACGGCATATAAACGTCGATCGTGGTTGCGGCTTTATAGCAGTACTCTTAGCACGTATGTTTACTGTACAAAATACACGAACTCAAAAAATTTGGTTGCCTACAGTCGTGGAGCGTGCCCGTAAACTAGCTGTAGACTGTGAACTTGAATTTGACTGTAATATGGGTCCTGAAGAGCTGAGAAGGGTAGAACAGGAAATGAATATCCGCATAGTTGTGTTTGGGTTGGATGATCGTCGTAGGACTGTGTATGTTTTTAAAAGCTGTGTGAGAGATCGTACAAGGCCCCTACTTATTTTAGGATTGTCAGGGACAACGTATCTCCCCATCCGTAATATAAGGTGGCTTTACGCGAGTTATGACAAAAGTCGAAAATATGTGAGACATCATGATTTGTGTAAGGGGTGCCTCGAGTTTGCGGATGATATAGTGAGACATTGTAAAGAATGTCACATGGTATGTGAGCAGTGTAAAAGCACCAAATGTGAAAGCCGTGTAGTTGAAGCTGAGAAGAGAGACTGTGATGTGTGTAGACGCACATTTTTCAATAATAGCTGTTTTGATTTCCATAAATCAATTGGCACGTGCAGGAAAATGAGAATCTGTGAATGTGGTATGTTTCACACAATGGATAATTGGTGAAAATTTAAGCACAAGTGTGACGTAATTCACTGTCCTACATGCCAGGAGGAATATAAGGCGGATGGAGTAAAGCATGTATGTTATATGAAAGATGCTAAGCCTAAAAATAACCTTGTATAACTGTATACTACGATATAGAAACATATACGAACGCTGAAACCAAAGAGGTAATTCCACATTTACTTGTGAGCCAGACTATCTGTGATGAGTGTATGGATATCGAATGTGACGAGTGCCCCAAATGTGGTAAACGGACAAACGTTTTTAAAACGAATGTCAGCGATAGTCCTGTGAAACTATTTGTGTCCTATATTGTCAAGTTAGCCGACAAGTTCAAAAAAATGACTGTATATTCTCGCCCATAACGGGGCAAAGTTTGACACGCAGTTCCTTTATAAGGAGTTGCTTGAACACGAATCCTCTGAGATATTTACAGGTGATCCATTGAAAAGAGCAACACATTAATACAGATGCAGATAAGAGGCAATGTACAACTTAAAGATACTTTATTATTCACACCTTGTAAATTAGCAAAGCTACCCAAGGTGATGGGAGTAGCAGCTGAAGTTTCCAAAGGATACTTCCCTTACACTTTCCTCACCAGCGAGACTTTAAACTACGTAGGCCCACCACCCCCCAAACATTATTTTGACTGTATGGATGAACGTGAAGACTTTGATCGATACTACGACAGTTTTAATGAAAGTAACCCTTATAATATAGCTGATGAATGTGAGCGTTATTGCGTGAATGATGTGCGCGTGCTTAGAGTATGTTTCCAGGCCTTTAGAAGGATGTACATAGCCCGTTTCAAATGCGATCCACTGCAAGTCGCAACCACCATCGCATCATTATGTTTTACGGTGTTCAAGAATAACTTCATGCCGAAAGACACCTTAGCCATTATTCACCGAAACAATCCCCGCAGTTACGGGCACAAGGCTATTTACTGGCTCATACACCTACAGCAACAGACAGGTGTATACAAAAGCACGCCCGCAACACGGGTGAAGTACCCATTAAGATTAATGGACGTGTTTTTTGGGTTGATGGGTTAAGTGAAAACCGTGTCACTGGTGTGAAGACTGTGTACTCCTTTAACGGTTGCTGGTGGCATGGATGCCCCCGTCCTGAGTGCGGAATCACCGGAGATATCCACGGTAGGTCTCCTGCCGACTGTCTTGCATCGACCCGCACCCGCGATCAACTTATAGGATCACAGTTCACTCACAAAGTCTTGTGGGAGCATGAATATGATGCACGGATGGAGACAGACGAGGTGTACCGTGAGGAAATAAAAACGATCAAGCGTTCAATTGTGCTGGATCCTCTCAAATGTGGTGATAGCTTGTTTGGAGGACGTACAAATCCTTTCAGACTATACTTCCCACCTACGGAGGGCGTGAAGCTCCATTACTACGATTTCTGTTCTTTATACCCATACGTGATGAAGAGCAATCCGTACCCCGTGGGCGCTCCTGAGAAACTGGTGGGACCTAGCCTACCCTCCATCAATGAATTTTAAAAAATTTGAATGATCGTTACTTTGGGCTCTCTTTCGTAGACGTACTCCCCCCAAGCAATTTATGGATGCCGATCTTACCTGTCGTTATCGACGACAAGCTCATGTTTCCCCTGTGCGTGAAGTGCGCGGATGAGGATAACGGCGAATGTAACCATATACCGTACCCCACCAGCGTAAGATCAGAGGCGTATATACAAGTCCTGAGTTGGCCCTAGCCGTGCGCCATGGTTATAGAATACTGAAGATACATGAGGTGTGGAGGTTTCAGAAGCTACCCAACCTTTTCACACCATATATAAACACCTTTTTGAAGGATAAGGTTGAGGCATCAGGGTATCCGCGAGGAGTTGATACCGAAGATGAAAAGTCTGCCTATATTCAACGTTACCGCGACCGCGAAGGTATACAACTTAATCGTGTCCAAATTGTAAAGAATCCTGGCAAGCGCTTTAGTGCAAAGTTGTGTCTAAACAGTCTATGGAAAAAATTTGCGCAGAATACCGGCAGAGGGAGCATTCATTTGGCACAAAGTTATAGCGATGTCTGGGATTATGCCAACGCCCCCGATAAAGAGGTCATGGAGATCGTAAATGTAGGTAATACTCACGTAATAAAGTACAACAACACTGAATTTGCCACAGATACCTCAAGGGTTACAAACATACCTGTGGCCAGCTTCACAACAGCCTACGCCCGTATAAAACTTTGGGGTCTATATTCTCTTGGGCGGAGAGTATTGTATGCCGATACAGATAGCGTGATATTCACAGAGAGGGAGGGTGAATACATGCCCACTATTGGGGAGTTCCTCGGCGAGCTCACTGATGAGATCAAGGATGAGTATGGGGACAACGCATACGCCGACTCTTTTGCCTCAACAGGACCTAAGACTTATGGGGTACGGGTCAGGGTGGGGGAGGAAATGAAATATATCGTGAAGGCAAAGGGTATTACGCTCAACCATGCGAATCGGGAGGTTGTTAACTTTGAGTCGTTGAAGGATCTAGTATGTTTGGACGATGATGAACAACCTCCCCAACTAATTGTAGGCACCCACAATTTTCGGGCGCAGAAGCTGGGGGGCGTGAAGGAACTTAGGGGTACGATGGTTTGCCGTAACACCTATAGGAAACGTTACCAGTTACCTGGTACCTATGATACCGTACCCTTTGGATACCAATGATGCTTCTAACTCACACGTCTTGTATATAATCGTATATATTTGTAAATATATATATATATAACTTGAATATCTCGTTTATTAAATCGTATTTGTAAATATATATAACTTGAATATCTCGTTTGTTAAATAAATCATGTTTCAAATAGCGTTTCACTTTCCCCTGTGTGTGTGTGTGTGTGTGTGTGTGTGCAGGTGAAAGTTCTAAGCTCCGCCCACTGTAAGACCGTGAGTCATGCTACTATCTGGGAATCCCTGCGTGGTCAGTCGACCGCAGTAAGCCCGAGAGATCAGACGTGTATTCAGATCAGACGTGTATTCAAATGGCTACCTTTAATATTGCTTGTACAACGTTTACGAAATGGTATTCAGTAAAGTGCCAGGATGTGGTGGATACCGAAAAACTTCCTATTCCTCCCTCCTATGCCTCTTTTAAAAACACATTGGATTGTGCGAAGTTCCAAGATGTACAAATACTCTACGGATGTTCTGGTGAGACCGTTGAAGGCTTTCGTTGCACAGACGATGTGCTGAAGTATACTGCAGAGCTAAACTTTATAAAGTCTCACATACACCGTGAAGTAAAAGAAACAACGCGTGCAGAAGAGAAGCAGCAGGTATGGATAATGAGTCTTGCTGATGGGTGGTGTGACAAGCGGTATTACGTCATGCTACACCATGTCGATTACTCATACCCTACGACTGAAAATGTGAATCTCGTCATCATGGACAATCTTAAGTATTTTTATCACTATATTAACGTATATCATGATGAGGTTCGTAGTGAGGTTGTGGCTAGTGCCCTGCGTGAATTTTTAACAGAGTTTAAGACGAGTATCGTTTGATGGGCAGAAAGGAAAAATATGAACATATGTTCCTCTCAAATAGTGCGCCGGAGTGTGGAGATGATTAGGCGTATATAATAATGTATACAATAATACTGCTAAAAAGAGGTATCTGGCAACTCAAGCCATTTACAGCCAACTGGCTGATTAGGAGTCTATAATAATGTATACAATGGTATTGCGGTATCTGGCAACTCAAGCCATTTACAGCCAACTGGCTGATTAGGAGTCTATAATAATGTATACAATGGTATCTGGCAACTCAGTCTTCGATTAGAGAATACATGGCGCTATCAGGCAACTCAAGCCATTTACGCCAACTGGCTGATTAGGAGCCTATAAAACAACGCCTACTCGGCTGAAGTCTTAATGTGCACTTGGCTCCTGCCAGGTGAACACCTCTCCTCCTCCTTTCTCTCCTTTCTCTCCTTTCTCTTGGGGGATAACGCCGCATCCAAGTTTTCCTTGTTGCACCTGCAGCACCCCCCCTTTGGGGGAATTTTTTCTTTTTTTTTTTCTTTTTTTCTTTTTTTTTTTGCAACCCCCTCCCCCTCCCCCCTTTGCAACATTACATAATAACTTGCAACATTCTTGCACTCTCCCCTTTTGCGGCTATACTTCTGAAACAATAAAGGAAAATCCCAAATACTTCTATAGCTATGCGAAAAGGAAAACAAAAACGCGCGCCGCTATTGGGCCCTTAAGGAAGAGAAATAATGAACTAATCGGCGATTCAAAAGAAATATCTGAAACATTGAGAGCCCAGTATGAATCGGTTTTTAGTACCCCAAAAAGCGACAAAGCGATACCTGACATAGATGCATTCTTTGAAGAGAAATTGCAAGGAGAGTGTATAACAGACTTTGATTTTACCCCAGAAGATGTAGGGAGAGATGTAGGAGAAATGAAACCACATTCAGCTGCAGGTCCGGACAATTGGAACGCATTATTGATTAAAAACTGTAAAAATGAAATAGCTACACCTTTATACTGTATATGGAGAAGATCCCTAGATACTGGGGAAATACTGAGCATCTTGAAAAGAGCAAACATTGTCCCTATATATAAAGGAGTGGATAGATTTCAAGCAAAGAACTATAGACCAGTGTCATTGACGTCCCACCTCACCAAAGTATTTGAAAGAATAGTGAGAGAAAATTTATGATTTCTTGGAGACAATGGAAAGATTCAACGAAAATCAGCACGGATTCCGATCAGGTAGATCATGCCTATCACAACTAATAGAACACTACAACAATATCCCAGATACACTGAAAAGCAATGACAACTACGATGTCATATACACAGATTTTTCTAAAGTTTTCGACAAATCTCATCACGGTATAATAGCACATAAAATGAAATATGTGGGAATAATACGCAAAGTTGGAAAATGGATCTACAACTTCCTCAGAAAACGTCTACAGGTCGTCAAAATTCAAAGTATATCATCATCAGAATCGGAAGTACGCAGCTCAATACCACAAGGTCAGTAATGGCCCCACTCCTGTTCATTATCATGCTAACAGACATAGACAGTGGAGTAAACAGCAACAGTATAGTAACATCCTTTGCAAACGATACAAAGATCAGCAGAAAAATCAGCGATGTAAATGAAGTGGAGGCCTTGCAGAGGGACACGAACAAAATATACAAATGGTCAGGAGACAACAACATGACATTTAACACGAGAAATTTCAGCTCTTGAGATATGGTAGAAAAGAGGAACTTAAACAGACTGCATATTATGCTCCAGATAGACAGGAAATTCAGAGAAGCACGAAAACGATCGATCTGGGGGTAATAATGACCGATGATGCGAAATTCGAAACACAAAATCAGATAGCGATAAATAAAGCAGAAAGAGTCGCGTGACAGGTACGAAGAACGTTCAAAAGAAGAAACAGGACAGTAATGATTCCCCTGCTAAAAACACTGATTGTACCAAAACTTGAATACTGTTCAGTTTTGACGTCCACATATAAAAGGGAAGAAACTAATAAACTAGAAGAAACGCAGAGACATTTCACAGCCAAGATTGATGGCTGCAAAGAACTCAAGTACTGGGAAAGAGTACGTAAACTAAATCTGTACTACCTGGAAAGAAGAAGAGAGAGGTACAACATAATCTACATATGGAAAATGAGTAGTGTTCCCAAATTAAAGGCCCGACAAGGGACCTCCTCAACACTGAAGGAAAATAGCTTGGTTGTCAGGGGGCCAATACTTTTTAACCAGCTCCCAAAGGACCTCAGAAACGTTACAGGGGTCAAAGTTGAAGTCTTCAAGAGAAGACGAGATGCCTGGCTCAGGACGGTACCAGATGAGCTGGGTGTACCTGGCTATGTACGGTGGAGAGCGCAAGGAAGCAACTCGCTCCTCCACCAAGCCAGATCTAGAGGCGGGGCCACCAGCTTGACCTTCGTGTGAAGAGAGACCAACGCACGGAACAGCAACGAGGTTAACGAGGTATATATACCGGTATATGAAAAATTACTCCCACGAAGGTTCAAACCCACCACTTCTTGAGTAGAAGTTGAGGGTGTTAGCAAGTACACTATGACGGGATAAAAGTCATACATTTAAACAACTGAGCAAATGTATAATGCTTTCCCGTCCAGAGACATTTTACGTGTTAACCCTCCAGGGTTCGAACACTGGTGGGGGTGATTTTTTCCTCATGAAAAGTCATGCGTGTTCCATATATATATATATATATATATACATATACAGGGCGTCCCAAAAAAATGTATACACACTTTAAATACTTATAAAGGCAGTGTTTATTAAAATACATTTCATTTTCAAAATGTAATAGAATCTACAGACATTATTTAATTGTTTTGTCAACGCCTGTTTTCAAACTGACGTCCGTTCTGGTCCAGGCACTGCTGATAACGCGAAGCAATGGAATCGCAAACATCACGAAACATTTCGTTTGGTATTTGTGTGCATTCTCGTTCAATGGCTGCTCTCAATTCAGCGACTGTTGCAGGTTTTATAGCGTAGACTTTGTCTTTTAAGTATCCCCATAAAAAAGTCTAGTGGTGTGAGGTCTGGTGAACGCGGAGGGTATTCTACGAAACCCCTTCGTCCAATCCACATCCACATCGTGCCAAGTACCACTCGCAATAGTCCACTCTTCGGTCCGGATCATCTTCATTAATAGCATGGACTAATCTTGGAATGTAACTTTTCCATTGACAGCGCTTCAAAATGCGTTGGACAGACGATTCTGAAATTCCTACCTCACGACTCGCTTGCCGCACAGATTTTCTTGGACTTTGGTGATACGTTTCCACTACTCTTTCTTGCTTTGTGGGGCTTGTCGATGTCCGTGGTCTTCCGGAACGCTTCTTGTGGACATTCTGAACAGTTCCATCGCTTCAAACTTATCTCTAATTCGAGTGATGGTAAGTCGCGTTGGTGGATCTGTTTGAAACTCCCTCCTAAACTGTCTTTGCACTTCAACTGCGTTTTCACACTTCCAATAGCATTTTAGAATGAATTTCCTTTGTTCAAAGCTTAGTCTGACTGCCATTATTAATTCTAATGGGTTTAACTTAGAAAGAAAGAAACATCAATTGAGCTATCAGCTGTTAAAGTGTGTATACATTTTTTTGGGACGCCCTATATATATATATATATATATATATATATATATATATATATATATTGTTGTGACGGAAAATTCGTGTGCCTAAATCTCTTACTAAAATAGGAACAGAAATTTTAGTTTTAAGATTTTTGTTGTTTAAATCTCTAAAACAAAGTACTTTAAATTATTATTATTGAAGAATATCAATAGGTTCTTGCTACAGTACATATTAGAAAAGAAAAATGCCTCAAATTGTTTAAAATTCGTTCGATTTTAATTTTGTCTTCTCACGGTATTTGTATCACCCGGGTCAGCCTTGGGGTAGAGATTTGGCAGGGACTTGAGAATCGTCTCTCGGTTCAAATGTAAGATGGTTTGTTTTCTCTCTGTTTCGTGGTTGAACTTTTGGAAACTGACTTCGAACGCACTTGTTAAAATGGACCACAAGGTCAGTCACAAATTTGAGGAAACAAGTGACTTTGAAGAAAGAACTTTATTTTAAGTTGATTTTTAAGGAAAAGGAGGAGCGTTCTTTTGAAGGGAATGTCACGATCCAATCAAAGGACAGTGATTTTTGTAACAACCAGTGAGGAAAAAGGGAAACTCCTTCTTCCCTTATGTATGGATGAAAGCTTTCGTAGGAAGACCTCACGTAATGAAAATGTTTTTTGATAGGTCATTCAGTGTACTGTAAGGCGGAGTCCTTGTAATTTTAAGGTATAACTTAGATTTCTAAGTTAGTTGTAGTTCCGTCGTCAAAAGTTAAAGTGGCTTTTAAAACGAAATCTTCAAACTCTGTGGCATGACTGAAAATTTCTAAGTTCAGTTAAAATTGTTTCACGTCGTCCGGAAATCTGAATTTCCTTTATTTTACGCGAATTTGGTTGTAAAAGCTTAATGTAAGTGGACAGAAAAAGAACTTTGTGAAATTCTTTCAATATAATTATTGTTCACATTAAATTTTAAACTTGTAAGTTTGCAAAATATTGTTTCCTCAGGGAAGAGTAAATATCCTGTGGTGATCTTGTTTCCAGAGGAAACCGGTGAAGTTAGTGCATGACCATTTGAAGCCTTAGAAAAATTTACTTGGTTTAATTGACGGACTTTTTTCCTGGAAAATTTGCAGAATGCGCGCGGAACTTTCGAGAGTAAATTTCCCAAAATTTTTTGTAAGTAAATTACTTCTGTACACTTCTTAGATTACAGAATTTGAATTTAGTGCTATTTCTAGAGTTACGCACAAATAAAAAAACCCTCTGTAGAAATGCTTTTTGAGACTTGAATAATTGCAAACATTTTCTTTAAATTGAAAATTTGTTTTTCTGGAACAAAATTTGTAATCGTACATCTGTATATTATGTGTAGTGAATACTCTTATTTTAGTTTTAAGATAAATGTTAATTTTACCGTCTTGAATTTCGGAATAGTATAAATTCATTTTAAATTAGTTACCCCATTATAATTCAATTGTGAACCACATTAATACTAATTTTATGTATACTATATTATTTTATTGTATGTAAACATAATTAATTATATATCACAATTGTCAGTTAATTATTTATATTCAAATATTTATTTTAATCTAATACCATGTCCATTTTACAAATAAATAATAGAAAACCAAGGGTTATATTTTCCACCTTTGGTACTGTCGCAGTTTCGCCTAACGGACTCAATACGGCTAGTGAGATAATCACTGGTTGGCACTTAACTAGCGGCAGTGCTTATGGCTACATCATCCAGGTTAACCTATACCGGATAGATGCGCTACGGTCCCAAGCCGTAGCTTGCCTAGGCCAACGACGACGACGTAAACCAACAATTGGTGACTCCGGAGTTGGATTCCCCCCTTTTACCCGAACGACTAGGACTAGACTGTAATGTCGTTCGTGCCCATCACCCCCTTCACCCGAACGACTAGGACTAGACTGTAACGTCGTTCGTGCCCACCACCCCCTTCACCCGAGCGACTAGGACCAGACTGTAATGTCGCTCGTGCCCTCTGCCCCTCACCCCTGCCCGTGCGCTCTGTGCCTGCGCTCGTCTCAACCTCCACTCCTTCGTTGGTAACTTGTCGTCTTGCTTGTACGTCAGCAAGCATAGGAGAGATGCCTGACGACGCTGGTGCCATCTCCCACTTGAGCGTAAAGCTCCCCGTCTTCTGGCCGGGTGATCCATTTATTTGGTTCCACCAAGTGGAATCACAATTCAACTTGGGAAGGATCACCGCTAGCAGGACGAAATACGATCATGTTTTGTCCTCTCTACCAGCGAGCATCATCTCTGAAGTCCGTGACGTCATCGTGTCTACTTCCACGAGTGAGGACCCATACAACGATCTGAAGTCTGCCATCCTGTGCCGCACCACTGTCTCCGAGCGTGAGAAACTACATCAGTTAATCTCAAAAGAAGAACTTGGAGACCGTAAGCCCACTCAAATGCTGAGGGCTATGCAGTGCGCTCTAGGCGAACGCGCACAAACCTTCGATAAGGACATCTTTAGACAGTTGTTCTTGCAGAAACTTCCTCCATCAGCTCAGCGTGTCTTGGCCACTATGGATCCTGCTACTCCAGTTGATAAACTAGCAGAAACTGCCGACAAAGTAGTGGAGATTGACACAGCTCCGGTCAACAACGTGAACACACAATCGGAACTGGAGTTGAAAGTGGAAGAGTTAAGTCAACAACTCAACCACGTTTGTTCTCTGCTACAAAATCAACGGCAAAGAAGCCATTCTCGGTCAAGATTTACGAAGAGGCATCGTTCGAGTTCCGGGAAGATCTGCTACCACCACTCCAAATTTGGTAAGAAGGCTAGGAAGTGCATCTCCCCGTGCAATTTTTCGTCGGAAAACCCCAGCAGCGAGTCCTAATGGCGTCTAGTACTCGCACTGCCAACCTGTTATTCATAAAGGACAGGAACTCTGGTGTCAATTTCTTGGTTGATACCGGAGCGTCAGTCAGTGTATTCCCTCAAAAATCTGGTCATACGCACTCGAATCTCCGCCTCTATACGCTGCTAACGGTTCACGCATACCCACGTACGGTACTCAGTCGCGTGAACTAAACTTGGGCCTTCACCGATCCTTCAAGTGGATTTTCATCTGTGCTCAAGTGCGGCATCCCATAATCGGCGCTGACTTCCTCCAGCATTTCAAACTCCTGGTGGATCTTGACAAGCGACGCTTATGCGACCAGGCCACACTGCTTTCTGTTCTTGCCAAACAGGTTGCCCTTCCGGACGCCTCGAACTCTGCACTTTCCCTCGTTCCCCCTAATTCCATGTACCAGTGCCTTTTCCAGCGATATCCAGGAATTCTTCAACCGATGCAGATGGGTGATACCATTAAGCACACCATTACCCATCACATTACAACAAAAGGTCCCCTGTGTTTGCAAAACCCAGACGTCTTGCCCCGGACAAACTGAAAGCTGCCAAATCGGAATTCCAGCTTATGATAGATCTTGGGATAATAAGACCTTCCAAAAGCAGTTGGTCCTCTCCCCTACACCTGGTCCAGAAGAAGTCAGGAGACTGGAGACCATGTGGGGATTACCGGTTTTTGAATTCGACAACCATCCCGGACCGATATCCGGTACCAAATGTCCAAGACTTTACTTCTCTTCTCCACGGCAAATCTATCTTCAGTAAAATAGACCTTGTTAAGACTTTCCACCACATTCCCGTAGAGCCTTCGGATATTCCCAAGACTGCAGTTTGTACACCATTTGGGTTATTCGAATTTTTGAAGATGCCGTTCGGGCTACGGAATGCTGCGCAAACCTTTCAGAGGTTTATAGATGAGGTCACCAGAGGCTTAGACTTTGTTTATGCCTACATCGATGATTTGCTTGTGGCCAGCTCAACGGAAGAGGAACATAAGGAACATCTTTCACTCCTTTTTCAACGCTTAGAACAATACGGTGTTACTATTAATGCATCTAAGTGTGTGTTTGCACAGCCAACCTTGGAATTTCTTGGTCACACGATTTCGCAGCACGGAATTACCCCCCTTCAGGACAAGTGTGAAGTGATAAAAATTACCCTATGCCAAGTAATCAGCGTGAGTTACGGCGGTTTCTAGGTTTGGTAAATTATTACCACAAGTTCATTAAAAACTGTGCCAGTGTTCTTGCTCCTCTACACGCTATGATCACACACAAACGCAAGGTAACGAAATTGGTATGGTGTAGCGATAGTTTACAGGCGTTCGACAATGCCAAAAATGCTATCAATAGTGCATTGTCTCTGTCATTTCCTATCAGTGATGCCCCCCTAACTCTGACGGTCGATGCATCAGATGTTGCGATCGGTGGAGTGTTGGAACAAACCATTAACGGTCAACAAGCACCCATCGCGTTTTACTCGAAAAAGCTGCAGCCAGCCCAAACGCGTTATAGTGCTTTCGGACGTGAACTTCTTGCTATTTACTTAAACGTGAAGCATTTTCAACATTTCCTTGAAGGCCGAGAGTTTTGTGTTTTTACCGACCACAAACCTTTGGTCACTGTCTTCAATAAAAACAGCTGTAACCACTCTCCCAGAGTCATCAGGCAACTCGATTATATCTCGCAATTTACCACAGATATCCGCCACATCAAAGGTGTCTTGAACACTCCAGCGGATGCACTTTCAAGAATAGAGATTACTTCTGTTACCCTCAGCTCTACACTGTGGAATGCTATTGCACAGGATCAAGATAAGGATACGGAACTACAAGACCTGCTCAGAGAAGACTCCACTCACTCACTTTCCCTCAAGAAAATGAGTATGCCAGGATTGTCTGTGCCCCTCTATTGCGACGTATCAACAGCTGCTATTCGCCATTATGTCCCTCCATGTCACAGACAAGCAGTCTTCACGGATCTTCATAAGCCCTCCCATCCTGGTATCCGTGCTTCGCAACACCTGGTTACCTCTCGCTTTGTTTGGCCCTCGATGCGGAAGGATGTCAAACATTGGACCAAAACGTGCCTTGCCTGCCAGCGTGCAAAGTCCAAAGGCACACCAGGTCCCCTTTGACGCATTTCCGCCCCATCCCAGCGATTTGAAATAATTCATGTAGACATTGTTGGCCCTCTTCCAGTGATTCAAGGCCAACGTTATCTGCTCACCTGTCTCGACCGCTTTTCCAGATGGCCTGAAGCCATCCCACTTCCTGATATCCAAGCGGACACTGTTGCAAGAGCCTTTCTTCATGGATGGGTATCAAGATTTGGATTGCCGACAAAAGTCATCACTGACCAAGGTCGCCAATTTGAGTCTTCGCTTTGGAAGAAGTTTACCAGCTTGTTGGGTACAGTACATGCGCATACCTGTGCGTATCATCCGCAAGCTAACGGCCTCGTCGAACGCTTCCATCGCCAGCTGAAGTCATCCCTTATGTGTCACGAAGACTCCCATTGGATGGATAAGCTTCCACTCGTTTTGCTTGGTATTCGCTCTGCATTTAAGAGTGATCTGAAGACTACAGCGGCTGAACTAGTCTATGGAACAACACTGCGGCTACCAGGTGGCTACTTCACTGCAGGGGATAAGTCATGTGATCCTACGGAATTCGCTCAAACACTTTCCTCTCACATGCAGTCCCTTCAGCCTGTTCCCCCTCGATTGACTAGCCAACAGAACATCTTTATTTCCCCAGCCCTCCAGTCTTGCACCCACGTTTTCGTTCGTGTACCTCTCCCAAAACGGCCTCTCCAATGTCCATATGACGGGCCCTATGAAGTTCTCCGACGTACGCGCAAATCATTTCTCATCCAGCGCGGTTCCAAGGTCGACAAGGTTTCTATCGATCGTCTTAAGCCTGCGTTTTTGGAATCAACCTTAAGTGAGGTACAAGTAGCTACCAAAAAGGTCCAGCGGAAATCTGTGTCGTTCGGAACTCTTTGAACTTCCTCTCTGGTGGGGGAGTGTGTAGTGAATACTCTTATTTTAGTTTTAAGATAAATGTTAATTTTACCGTCTTGAATTTCGGAATAGTATAAATTCATTTTAAATTAGTTACCCCATTATAATTCAATTGTGAACCACATTAATACTAATTTTATGTATACTATATTATTTTATTGTATGTAAACATAATTAATTATATATCACAATTGTCAGTTAATTATTTATATTCAAATATTTATTTTAATCTAATACCATGTCCATTTTACAAATAAATAATAGAAAACCAAGGGTTATATTTTCCACCTTTGGTACTGTCGCAGTTTCGCCTAACGGACTCAATACGGCTAGTGAGATAATCACTGGTTGGCACTTAACTAGCGGCAGTGCTTATGGCTACATCATCCAGGTTAACCTATACCGGATAGATGCGCTACGGTCCCAAGCCGTAGCTTGCCTAGGCCAACGACGACGACGTAAACCAACATATGTATGCCCTATTTGGAGTGAAACAAAATAAACTTTATACGAAGGTGTTGTTGTTTTATGCTACTATGCAATAGGCCTTTCTTGTAAGCTGAGGGTAAACTAACACTGAAATTCAAAATTCAAAGTGGGTTTCAAGTAAGCCGAGAAAACTCCGCGTATAAAATTGAAAGGCTATCCGAGTGGATAGGCAGAGTCATCCCGAAACAAACGCGCGCGCGCAATAAGGGCAACCTAATATTTTTGCACGTATACGAGATAAGTTTGAAACCGACGGCACTGTGCAAAACTTACAAAAACAACGTTCTGGAAGACGTCGAACATCTTAGATAAAGTGTCATTTAACCATGGAATTTGTAAATTTTTTAAATTAACTAATAATTACAACATTTATGCTTCAATATCAACACTAAACATAAGTATCTCAAAACAGTCGGTTAAAATATTAGAAAATATCGCACATGACGTCTCGAAAATAATAATTATAATTTAAACATCTGTAACTTTTTTGTTCTTCAATTTTTAATAAACATAATTACATATTTAGATTCAGGAGAAACTTCTTTATTAAAAAACACATAAAAAGTAATATATTTATTATCCTCATAGCTGGTATTATCGAACAAAGTGGGTATACATTTCTTTGGGACACGCTGTATATATAACCTTGGTTAACCTTGGTTTTGCTTCCGCCCGAACTGTTCATTCTGACGAAGGTGAAGCTTGTCACGCCACCTTAGACGTACAGTTTAACGTGGAATCCGAACCACGCCCCACCAACATCCCAGCATCTTAACCACTACGCTACCCATATATATATATATATATATATATATATATATATATATATATATATATATATATATATATATAGCGGTCAGACAAAGAAATTCCTTTCCCCGCCATTCTCAAACATCATGGAATCAAAACAAAGGCTACACACGTGGGCATGAAACAGGCCCACACAGGAAACACAGATTCTGTGATATTTCCCGAAGCGACCACCAGATGACGTCACCAAGGCGTATAAAATGCAGCTTCTTCCTCAAATCATTCTCACTTCTCACTTGCCATTTTCTCGTCTTGGTCGTCACGTCTAACTCTCAGCATCTTCGTCAGTAGCACCACTCGTTACGTCACCCGCTCTTCGGCCTTCGTCGGAGAGCGGCCAGCTGTTCCTTCAAGGCTCCGGTCGAGCCTACACGAAGTCTATCATCAAGTAAGGCTCTCTACCAAATCTCACTCCGCTCGTTACTTTCTCCTCGTGAATCTACTCTCTCCACGTAGCACCGTTTCGACCCCAGCCGGCCTCAGTCCCAAGTCACACTTCAACTATACAAGAACGAAGCAACACTTGAGGCGACTCTACAATTCCATCTTGCAAGAAAGAACATCACTGTTGTAGGCGTTCCGTTGGCCTCTTACCACAAGTCGTTACCGGCTGTCAATATTCATCCTCTCACCGGCAAGGCCAACCTGACTACAGAAGCACCCTTCGAAGCCCAGGTCCGTAAACTTCCTGTAGGCTGCAAGCTACAACTCCACTTTGCTCTCCACTCATCCTTCACCACACTTCGATCGGCGCCCGTTCAACAAGTATTTCAACAGGCCCCTACAGTCTCCAAGGTCATCAAGGGCGGAACGCAATACACTCAAACCTTCACCTAGGTCTACAGTCTCAAAGGTCATCAAGGGCGAACGCAATAGGGTCAACCTTCAAGTAGGTCTTCAATCTCCAGAGTTAGTCATCATTTGCGGTAAGCCTCCTTTGCCTTCGTGTTAAGCAAATCCCGCGAAGCCTACACAGTGTAATCTCAGCGTCGCGATTAGGCTATATCCAAGTGTACGCAAGCAACCGGGAAACTAACTTTCTCATTAAGATCGCAGTAGGCCTATTCAAATGTTGTACCAATACCGTAATTTTGTACCACCCTGTTATTTTGTTCATTCGTGTAATTTACTTATCTTGCATCTCATTGTTTATGTGATCTTTTATGCATTTCATTCTTAACGACCTAATCCATTTACTCTACCAACCGTACATGCATTATTTCAGTTATCAATAGGCTTCATTATTTATTCTGTGTTCCCTTTTGCATATCTCATTAGCCTATCTAAATTCGTGTAATTACTTAACAATTAGTCTGTATAACCATTTCCTATTACTAACAATCAGTCATATTTAGCATAGTACAAATGCCGTTATATAATTGTTAATCATGATAAATACCTTTATTGAACTGTTAATCGTTGTGAACAACAAATAACTGATTTATTTTCCTAATTAAACACAAAACAACAAAGTAATTTCTCTCTCCTTATTAAATATTGTTTATTTGGGCAGTAGGCCCAAATTGGTGACCCCATAATTACTTCATTTCAATATCATTCATAAATTATAGTAAGCCTACTTTCTTAGCCACATCAAATCGGTGATCCGTACGCCACTATATATATATATCTACGTAGGGAATCCAAAAAGTTTCCGGAAAATTTAAAAAGCTTTAATACAAAAACCCTTTAATAAAAGTTCCAGAATGGTCAAATAACTTTAATAAAAGAAAACAAAAGAGGATATACGTTTAGGAATGCTCAACAACGTTCGACATAATTCCCACCTATCTCTATACACTTTTCTAAGCGATGTTTCCAGCGTTCCAATCCATTTTTATAAAATTCAGAGTTTTTCGACTGAAACCATCTCAAAACTGCTGTTCTGGCATCTGCTATCGAGTCGAAACGCGTTCCTTTTATGTGATCCTTCAATTTTGGGAATAAAAAAAAGTCGGAAGGGGCTAGATCCGGACTGTAGGGGGGGTGAGGTATGATTTCCCATCGAAATTCCCGTAACACGGCTCTTGAGGCATTTGCAGTGTGAGCAGGTGCATTGTCGTGATGGAAAAGCACCCCGCGATGAAGTTTACCAGGTCTTTTTTCAACAAGCTTATTTTTCAGCTTCCTCAAAACATTTTCATAATATTGGGCGGTGACTGTTTTTTGTCCTTCAAGAAAGTCCACTAAAATTATTCCTTCACAATCCCAAAAAATTGTAGCCATTACCTTTTTAGCTGATTTTTCTGCTTTGAATTTGATTGGGTCATCTGATCCTCTTGGGAGCCATTGTTTTGACTGAACTTTGCTTTCCGGATCATACTGATAAATCCAGGTTTCATCCCCTGTTACAAGCTATGCATAAAACAATCTTCATGAACTTCCATTCGATTCAAAAGATCAACAGAAAGACTAGCCCTTTGGTCAAACTGTTCTTGGCGCAACGCTTTAGGCACCCACCGAGCAGAAAGTTTGCTAAGTTCTAAGGTATCCACCAAAATGGAATGAGCAGAACCACGAGAGATACCCACCTCATTGGCTATTATTTCACAGGAAATTCGACGATCTTTTTCGACTAGTGACCGAACAGCAGCAACAGTTTCTTCATTAATTGATGTTGATGGCCTTCCACTCCTTTGGTTATCATTAAGAACCTCTTGACCCGTTTTGAATCTTTTGATCCAGTCATAAACGACTGATTTCTTAGGTGCTTCATCTCCATAAACTTCACGTAAGGCATCAAGTATTTGTGGTGGTTTCCATTTAAGTTTTGTTAGGAATTTAATGTTAGCTCTCCACTCGAATTTTGAGATTTCCGTTGCCATGAAAAATAGGGTTCTTTTTAACTCCGTCTTAAAGCACTGTCACCAAGGTTGTGTAAGTCTTAGCATGGCCTAATATGTATGAAGGTCCAAATTCATGTCAAACAAGAATTCATTAAATTCTGATTTGAAATGATTGAATTATTAAACTTTTCCGGAAACTTTTTGAATTCCCCTCGTATATATTATATTGTTTCGTTTCGGAACTCATTAAACTTTGCATCAAAGACTGTAAATTCACTTTCAATAGCGAGTATTATCAATAGGTTTTTGGGATGGTCATGGGTAATCCCTTGTCGCCCCTCCTCTCTAATATTTATATGGAGTTTTTCGAAATTACTTACATTCCGAGAATCCTGGGGGTTGGCATTCCATCGTTGCGGTACGTCGACGATATTTTGTGTATCTGGCCCATGAAGCGTGACCTGAATGACTTCCCCCTTCAGTTAAATGATCAAGTCCCCTTCATTAAGTTTACTTTAGAAGTGGAACAAAACAACTCAATCCCGTTTTTGGATGTGCGTGTACATAGGGAAAGCTCAGGTTTTAAGTTTAGTATTTATCGGGAAAAAACAAACAATTTTTCCTACGTACACTTTTACTCCGGACATGACACCCCCATTAAGAAGGCCATATTTTCTTCAATGTTTCTCCGCGCTCTTTGGATCACCAGTCCGGAACACATGGATACCGAATTAGAAAAAATCAATGGTATTGGAAGTGATCTGTGCTACCCACCTGCGTTTATGGAATCTTGTCTTAACAAGGCAAAACAAACCTTCTATCGCGTGAATAATAACACTCGCACTTTGTCAAAGAATATTTTAGTACTTCCATTTTTCCCAGGCTTTTTAGGCATTGCTAATGTACTTAAACTTTTGAATATTAATGTAGTATTTTCATATAACGATATTGTGAAAAATATCATAGTAAAAAATAGCCCTACCAATAATTCAGGCATCATCTATAAAAGTGGTTGTAAACAATGTGATTCCTTTTACATTGGTCAGAGGGAAAGGATTTGCACACGCGTGTAAAACAGCATCAATATGTTAGAACGGGAAGTCGTCCAGTGCCCTTTTTGTCCATTTGTCAGAGTTATCCCATTGCAATGATTGGAATAATGCTTCAGTTTTGTTTCACTCTAGCAACATTGTTAATAGAAATATTCTTGAGTCTGCTATTATTCAACTTACAAATAATTTTAACATGAGCCAGGGTCTTTTTTCGTTTGATCCTGTTGTTCTGAATTCGTTCAGAACGGATTTAGACAAGACGGGTAAAGTGCTAAAATTGGTAGTTTTTCCTTATAAATTTGTATGCTCCTCCGACTATTTTTATTTCTCTATTTATTATTTTTTGTGACCTATATATAGTCTCGAACTTTTTATTTACTTCAGTGTTCCTGAGGATGTCATTAGACGAAAGCGTTTGAGCACCATTCTGTTTCCTTTCCTTCATGGTTCTTTTCATCATATTATATATATATATATATATATATATATATATATACACACACACACACAGCGCTTAATTTCTACTGTCTGTATTTCGTTGGATTTTAAATTACGAAATTACGTTGCTGACCTTTTTATTAAAATAAAAACCTTTTTTTTAATTAGGTTTTAAAATAAAAGTACCGGAACGGCGTTCCGGAGCGTTCCGTCACAAATTAAGCACTGGGTGTGTGTATATATATATATATATATACACACACACACACACCGGTGTTTATAGATATAATACACACCCACATGGAGAAATAAAAAAAAAATTCCAAGACTTTCGTGTGCTCAACATCTCATCATGGAAAGAAGAGAGAAGGCAAGAGGTAGACTATACCTTGTAACCCTATAACCTTGTTTGGGTTCTTCACACGAAGGTAAAGCTGGTGGCCCCGCCTCTAGTCTTGGCTTGGTGGAGGAGCGAGTTGCTCTCTTGCTCTCTCCACCGTACATAGCCAGGTACACCCGGCTCATCTGGTACCGTCCTGAGCCAGGCATCTAGTCTTCTCTTGAAGACTTCAACTTTGACTTCTGTAATGTTTCTGAGGTCCTTTGGAAGCTGGTTGAAAATTCTTGGCCCCCTGACAACCAAGCTGTTCTTCAGAATTGAGGAGGTCCTTGTCGGGCCTTTAATTTGGGAACACAACACATTGTGCCTTTCCTATTTTCCAGGAAACCTGTCATGCGAGTTAAGATTTATCATGATGTTTTTACATTTTAAATGTATTTTCAAATAATGTATTTAGAATTTAATTACATTCTTTTTAGCTGTAATTTTGTATTTAGAATTTAATTACATGTTTTAGCTGTAATTTTGTATTTTGTATTTATTTAATTACAAATTAGAGAGAGATGTATTTAGTATTTATATACGAGTACATTTGAAAGTATTTACGCCCGTCTAAATGTTTGCTATTTTGATGCGTTTCATTTGTATGATGTGTGTTCGCTTAATAAAAGCTGTTACGTGCCTTCATTATCTATAGACCTCGGTTTGAATCAATTTTAGCCTCGGTCAGTAGGTATATAATCAAACTGGTACTGGGATATAATCAAGCTAGATTTGTGTCGGGAAGGGAACTCCCAAAATCTGTCTCGCACAGGGGCCCACAACCAGGTATGGCCGCCAATGATTGTCATTCTCTTTAAGAGTTTTAATTGTTGGAAAGAATGAATCACTGTTGGAAAGAATGAATTATGTTTGCTCATCATTATTAAACTCATAGCTATATCCCTGCAGAGTTCATGAGGGTATATATCTTGCCCCTGGTCAAAAATAAGTACGGAGACATTCTGTCCAGCAATAATTACAGGCATATTGCTGTCGCTTCCTGCTTCTCGAAACTATGAGAAAAACTCTTGTTACTCCGATTAAATGATTTCCTATGGACATCTACTAATCAGTTTGGCTTTAAAAGGTCCCACTCAACTGACCTGTGTATCTATGTACTTAAAGAAACAATATCTAAATACATTGACAGTAATTCAACCATTTATAGCTGTTTCCTTAATATAAGTAAGGCATATGATAGGGTGAACCACAATATTTTATTTGCAAAACTAGAAGACAGGAAGGTTCCCATGTACATATTAAATTTATTGAAATGTTGGTATTCCCACCAATCTTTCACTGTTAGATGCTGCAATGTACTATCCGAGTGTTTTGGCTCCTCTTGCGGGGTGAGACAAGGCTCCTTGCTCCCATATGCTGTTTAATGTGTATATTGACGGATTAATTGCTTCACTTAATGAGGCAACAGTAGGATGTTGTATAGTTAACACAAGGATAAGTAACTTAGTTTATGCCGATGATATGGTGTTAATAAGTCCCTCTGTTAAAGGTCTGGATCGGCTACTAAACGTCTGCGAAGTGTATTCGCAGAAACATGATATTCTTTTTAATGTTAGAAAAACTAAGGTTATGCAATTTCATCCTAAAAGCTGTAATCAGCCAGCTGATATAAGGTTTAAAATGAATGGTGAAGTAATTGAGGAAGAACAAGAGTTTAAGTATTTGGGTCACACTATTACCAGCTCCTTGAGTGATGACTCGGATATAAGAAAACAATCTCGAAGCCTGTGTGCTAAAGCGAATATGACCATAAGGAACTTTCGTTTCTGTACAAGTGAAGCTAAAGACACACTCTTTCGTACTTTCTGCAGTATATATACGGTCAGCAACTGGGTGAATTATAAAAAAGGTTCTGGCAGAACCCTAAATTTGCTGTACAACAGGTCTTTTAGACTTTTACATAAATTACCCCCGAGATGCTCAGCTTCGCAAATGTTTGCTACCCGCAATGTCCCGAGCTACCCGGAGGTAACAAGACGTGCTCAACACAGTCTAATGCAAAGAATTAAAAAATCAACCAACCCGATCATCCAAGCTATCCACGAGTCCTGCCATTTATCCTCTAAGCCAGTGGTTCCAACCTTTTTTGCGCCATGCCCCACCTCGACACCTCAAAAAATTTGATGCCCCCCCCATTAATATAAAAACAAATTTGGTGTTGAAAAGGTATTATTTAAAATTTACAATAATATGAGTACATTTAATATGAGTTACCGTACATTCAATATGAGTAAATAAACTTGAGGTTGAAGCTAACTAAATTATTACCTTGAAATAAAATTTCTCAGTTGAAAAGTTATAATTTTAAATTTCAATAATATGATACATTCAATATGAGTTACATTAAATATGAGTCAAGAAACTTGAGATTGAAGTTAACTATATTATTTCCTTGAAAATAAAACTTCTCAGTTGAAAAGTTGCAATTTTAAATTCACAAAAAAGTAATTTAATCAATAATACCACTTTAAATTCACAATATTAGGTAAAAATACAGCAAATTTAAAGTTTGATAATCTCAAGTTAGTGAGATCCTTGAGCTTGATGTTTACTACAAATGGTGACAGCTTATATGTGTCTCTAACCATGAGATGCAATTATATGTACCACATGTGTAACACACTTTTTTATTTTTAAACACAAAAACTAATGTATGCAAGATGAACACACCTTCCCCCAAACGCTTTTCCTCAACAATTGATATATGGCGACATTTGGAAGCTTATAGCGCTACGGGGAGTTGCCAGATTTCGTCAATATCGCTTAACATGTTAAGTAAAATATGGAATTGTTGTCGTCGTGTAAAAATGTTGCAAATAAAAATAATTATATGTTATTGAAATTTTAAAGTATATATTACTTATAAAAATTATTATGTATAAATTTCATTTTATTGTAGCATTTTCAAATTGCCCCCCAAAATATTCAAATTGTCCCCCTGTGGGGCGTGCGCCCCACGTTGGGAATCACTGCTCTAAGCTATGGACTGCTTGGTACGAAAACGTCTGTCTGTAGCTCCACTTAACTTCGACAGTGCAGTATTATTTCTAATCAATTGTATATATTTTTATCCTTAGTGTATGAACTGTCATTGTATTAATAATATTTGTCATATGGACTATAGTCTGCCAATAAACCTTTTCATTTTCATTTCATAAACTGTAAACATTAGAAACAGGTTAGACAACTATAAAATATTTTATAAGAAGCAAGGAAAAAATTGAGAATTTCATTAAAGACAGAGTCGTTTGGTTGGTTACTGAGGATGTAAAAACACATACATGTAAAAACTGTGCAGTAGAGACACATCACAACATAACTCATACGAACAAAGAATTATGCCCAAGAAACTATAATAGGCTATGCTAATTTTAACTAGTTTGTGGAATCACTGCTCAGAAGACGATGGAAGTTCAATTACTGTTAAACTTAGGCTTAGTTTGAAAGAGAAATGCTAAATTACAGTTGTACCTATATACTGTAATTAATTACACTCGGCTTCAATTACAATTGTAATTTCTGTCCTCTGCACCTAATTATCGTCGTGATAAAATACGCTTTGGAATTATAGTTTGATAACCATATGCGACAACTCAGTAAATCAGAGACCAATTAGATCTATTTTCTTAATGTTATAGATACGCGTCAATTTTTTATTGGTGCATTTCTTATGTCACATATGAGTTACTTATGTAATTATAGAAAGTCAAGAGCAGCTATGCACTTAAATAAAATCAATAAAGTTTGCAAAATTCAAGCTCATATCACATCCATCACACTACATCACACTACAATATTTGCATGCAAAATATTAGTCTATTTATGTCGTTGAATGCCACTAATACCTTAAAAGGGCTAGCACAATGTTTCCAACGTTAACTAAGTAGTTTCTGCTATATTCTGTACTTATACGTGGTATGCAAACTAGCGTCTTCAAAGTTCACCCTATAAATATCAAGCGTAAAACACGTGCCTACAAACTATGTGCACCTCTGAATTTACGAGTACAATGTATATTGCTTCGTCTAGTTTCTAATTAAGTAATTCAAACTTAATTTTAAAAGTAATTTATCGTCATCGTAATGGACATGAATAAATGTTTGCTATTTTTTGTTATACTCCTCGGGTCCTTCGGGGGGATTCTAACCCCCAACCCATCCCCCGTGGCCAGGCCCACCGAGAGGGTGGGGATACCGTGGAAAAATCCCATGGGCCTGGACCTCTAGGGGCTCGGAAAGAGGGGGGATAAAGTCTAAAAATATTAATAAAGCAATTGGTTAAATAACAGAGAGGAAATATAACAGCTCAACAAAAATTTTTTTTATTTCGTTGCCAAGGAAATTCGTACGAATTTAGGGTATTTTGGGGTTGCTGAATTCCAAAATGAAAGTAGTTTTTCCGATTTGGCTCTAGTTCTTGAGATAATGAATACCCTCAATTAATAGGAAACGTAACCATAACGCGTGCATATGGGAAACTACCGGAACATTCTAGATGGTGAGACACGCGAATATTCTTAGTGTTTACTCCGCGATCATTCTAGAATATTCCCCCTCCGTATATAAGTCATCGGCCACCCAACCAGTAAGTAGGCTCCTCCTGAACATTAAATTTTTTGCATTTTTACGTGTTTCAATGGCGTACCAATTATCTCATAAATTAGAGCCAATCTAGCAAAACCGATGTCATATTCGGAATCAGCACCACAAAGTTACCCCAAAATCACTCTAATATGATTGGCAATAAAATGAGTGTTGACCAGTGTAATTAATGAACATACATTTTATAGAGATTATCATAGTCAAATTGAAACAGATAAAATATTATCTGCGGTCCACCAATACCCAAGACCGACTGACAGATCTGAGAACCATTGTAATTGAAAGCCAGTTAGCCCGTACTTTAAATTTCATCAGAATCATTTACCACTTTGCTAGAGAGAAGGCAAAAAAAAGTACACTTCTAATTATGAAAATCTTGCAGTAAACAATTGTCTTTCCTGCATGGACTGGTACTGTATTTGTAAACTGTATGGTGATAGAATTAATAAAGGGTGATCCAGAGAAATGGGACCCAAAAGAAACCCCTGTAACTCTTAAAGTATAAGTCCTTTTATAAAATCATACGCATCATTCGAAAGAGGATAGTTACAAGTTTGTACAGGATTGTATAGGTTTTGACAATACAAGACAAGATAAGATACAAAACAAAATAAAAGTGTTAGTTAAAACTAACCCTTCAAGATGACTGCATGGACTGTGGAACAGCTGCGTTTCATAACTGAGCAATATTATGAGCATGGAAGAAGTGTAGTTTCAGCTCAAAGATCTTTCAAGACAAATTTTCAGATGTCAAAATCACCTTCTAAGAAAGTAATCCGTCGGTGTGTCAGAAATTTTTCCCTAACTGGCAGCATTGGAAAAAGAAAACCAACTGGAAGAGTGCGCACAGCAAGGATAGACGAGATCATTAAGAGAACTCATGAAATTGTACAGGATAATCCTAACATAAGCATCAGACGTGCTTCTCAGCTGTTAGGAGTTGGATATGGAACAACACACCGTATATTCAAGCAAAATTTAATGCTCTTTCCATATAAAATTCAAACGCAACAACTAAACGATGGATATTTCGCACGAAGACGACAATTCTGTCAATGGATCCAACAGAAGGTAAATGACACCACCAATTTTCTAGCAACTTTGATTATGTCAGACGAAGCCCATTTTCACTTGAATGGAACTGTAAACAAACAAAATTGTCGTTTCTGTACAACAGAAAATCCATTGAATATTACCGAAGTCCCGTTGCATAGTCAGCGTGTAACTGTTTGGTGTGGTCTTACTGCATCTCAGATCATAGGGCCGTACTTTTTCGAGGATTCCACCGGAAACACGGTCACTGTAAATGGTGATCGCTACGAAAAAATGTTGACCGATTTCCTTATTCCTAAATTAAGATATCTTTGTCTAGAAAACCACTGGTTCCAACAAGACGGAGCTACCTGCCATACCACGAGGAACTGCATGGCAGTTTTGCTTCAAACGTTTCCAGGCGAGTTAATCTCAAGATTTGGAGACGTTGAATGGCCCGCAAGGTCTCCGGATTTTTCTCCCTTAGATTATTATCTCTGGGGATATTTAAAGAATAGGGTCTACAGAAATAACCCAAAGACCTTGCAAGAATTGAAGGCCGCCATCACAAATGAGATACAGGCCATACCACCGCACACTCTTGCAAAAGTGATACAGAACTTACAAGCGAGAACACTGGAATGCTTGGCAACTAATGGAGCACATTTGAAAGGAGTCATTTTTAAAAAATAAATATTTCATAATAAACTTGTAACTCTACTCTTTCGAATGATTTATAGTTTTTATGAAAGGAATTAAATATTAAGAATATTTGGCTTTTTTTTATGGGTCCCATTTATCTGGATCACCCAGTATAATTGATTCGAAAAATAAAATGGTAATTTCTTCTGAGTTGTTTATTCGTACTGTATGTTTTGAATAGTGACTTGGACATATAATCAGTTTGCTTGTTATGTACACAAAAAACATTCATAATAAAATACTGAGTAAACAGGGGGGCCCGTGGCAGCTCTCGGCGGCCCTGCCCGTGGCTACGTCAACATATATATAGCCTTTGGAATTATTCTTGTGAAATTGCCTGCGCTCAACTCCCATTGAGTAGAGGACGGGGACTATTTTTGTAGCCAATCATAGATGTTGGGGGTTGATGACGTAATGACTCGACTGTATATTAAAAACTAATGGAGTCATATTGAAAGCTTTCAAAGTCAATTAAAGTTCGTTTATTGTAAATAAATGCAAAATTCCTTTGAACTGTGCTGCGGTGCTGTGCAACAATGTAGACACTTTCACAAACAGTACAAAACCAGAATTTTTAATATCTGGCCGTTTAATTGTGGAAGAGTGAACCTAAAATTTAGCCGTAACCTAAAACGGAGGGTAATATGCGATAAACATTTTAATGCGCTACATATAAGCCAAGATTTTTTAGATTACTAACCCATTTATTTGGTCCTGACTGTAGACCTTCACTACAGTGAATTTGAGATGTACTAAATTAATTAGTTTTATCGGGATTGGTAGTATATATGTAAAAGTGAATAATGACTAATTCTTATATTCATTTTTGTAAAAATGAATAATGAATAATTCTTATATTCATTTTTGCATATAAAGTCTAAACTTGCGTAACGCTAACTGTATATAAAACGCAAGTTCGGATAGTTTTTTATTTTCTTTCTATTTTATTTTTGCTGAATAATTGATGAATTATTTCTTTTTAAATTACTTAATAATTTTTTTAGATTTAGCTTAATAATGTAATCGTGTTAAATTCTGCGATGTTCATTTTCTTTATACATTCTATCTTCGTTGTAAAAGATGAAGTCATGTCTTGCTTAACACTTAATCTTAAATTTGAAGCATTTAATTTTGGCTCATATGCATGTTTAATTTTAACCCATAATAAAATGCATATTTCAATTTCCATTTTTAGTTAACTTGGCAGATCAGATCTGTCAATATGCGGTTTAAAATAAAAATATGGCTTCATCTTTAAATATCTTGCTTATCTGTCTAGATGTTGTTACAGCTAAAATATTTACCTTATCTTCAAATATTTTGCAAAAAAATTTAGCCTATTGAGAATAAAAAACAAAGCAGGTCAACATTAAATAATAATAATGTCACCAAAATTTGGGTATATAAAGTTGAATAATTTTTCAAATGTTCATTCTGATTCTGTCTGATCTGACTTAGAGGCTGAGCATTACCTGCAACATTTTAGCAGTAAACTACAGTAAGAGAATATCTTTGTCTTCTCCTTTGAGCCTTACTTTCTTCAGAGAACTTAGTCTTAAAATAGAAAAAAATAATTTCCCGATACGCTACAAGAAGAATCGGGGAACCATTAGAGAATGTAGTAAGTTTCACAGAATCCTCCGACCCACGACAAGAAGAAATCGGAGAGTAGTATAAGAGAAACTACTGCTATTCCCTGTACGGTACCAGCTACTCCAAAGTAACAAATCCGTTGCTGCCACCTAACCAGAACCCCCGTCATCCTCGAACCGCTCAAGGCCATAGACGGAGGGGTTAACATATATATATATATATATATATATATATATATATATATATATATATATATATATATATATGTAGTGGCCTACGTGTCGGTTCATTATAATAAATAAATATTGATAATAATAATTGTTAATAAATGTTAATTATGGTTGCTTGAGGCTGATTATGATTGGGGCTGATTAGGCTGAGGTCACCAGGTCTTGCAGACCAAATAAAGTTATTAATTGGGTTGATTCATAGAATGAGTTTTCTTCCTTTATTAAACAAAATAAATGATTTATGAATGAGACAAAATATAAGTTGGTTGTTTGAACGTAAGTTCAGTGAAATGACTAAATGTGCACTTGAATAATGACTTCACTTTTAATAACGTGCGAAGTAATGATTAGTCTTTATATAAAGTTAGGTGAATGACACCAGGCCAAAATGGGGCCTGCACAATGCTGTTTACATGATGGTAGCTCTCGTGTCACTGGTTCTTCGAAGAGAGAGGTCGAGCCGTCGAGATGCGATGGTGTCGTCCTGCCTGAGAAGTTCTTAAAACGAGGTTGAGGTGTGAGGCAAGGCAGATACAAAGATGCCTTGAGTGAATCTTCGTGATGTGACGTCATCGTCATGCTTGTATCGTTTGCACTTTGGTCAAAATACCTGACGGCGCCTCATGTCACTATATATATATATATATATATATATATATTATATAACTTGAAGAAATTAACCTAACTTAACCTAACCAAACCCTAACCAACCTACCCTAACTTAACCCTAACCTAACCCTACTTATTAAGATTTTGTGAAAATGAAGTTGAAATGAACCATAACACAATAATGAATTTAATTGTTCCTTGAGAGAGGTTACCTGACATTACATTATCAACTAACCTAACCTAACCGACCCAACCAAAATTTAGTCAGTTTTATTTTTTTAGATTTTGGGGGAAAATTGGAAATGTCATGTAATATTACATGGAATAAACCTTTCACTTTGTGTCTTTGCCTCCTCATTGGCGAGGGTTAGGTTAGGGTAGGTTAAGTTAGGTTAGGTTAGGGTTAATTTAAGTTAGGTTGGTTAGGTTAGGTTAAGTTAGTCTAGTTTCCTCAAGTTAATATGTAATAAAAAGGTAAAAAGAAGTAGAATTATGGACTAGGGGCACTCAATATATTTTGCCCCACCCTTTTTTCTTAGCTAAATAATAGGCCATGGGACTGAAATGTCTTTTGGGCCGTAAGTTTGAACTTTCTGCGCTTCACATAACCGGATTTTTCCAGTTTGAACCGCCCCTCCTTGTATAAAACCGCTTTTAAACACCTTTGTATAAAACCGACGGTTAACGCAGTTTCGAAAATGGCGTCTGACAGTGATGTGCGTCGTAAACAGAGAGCTGTTATCGAGTGCTTAACCGCAGAGAAGGGAACAGTTGGAAATATTCACAAACGTCTACAAAACGCTTACGGAGATGCTGTTGTTGATCGAAGCACAGTCGGACGCTGGTCTAAAAGTGTGAGATCATCGGAGAGAGGGAGAGCCAGCCTCGATGATGAGCCCGGATCTGGCACCTTCAGACTTCCATTTGTTTGGGCCAATGAAGGATGCTGTTCGTGGAAGAAAGTTTCAGAATGACGATGAGATTGTTGAGGAGGTTAAGAGGTGGTTCCAGCGGAACCCAGCGGACTTTTACCAGCAAGGAATAAAGGCCCTTGTTTCGAGGTGGAGGAAAGCCGTAGAAAAGGATGAAGTCTATGTAGAAAAATAGAAACTTGTAAAAAGGTATGTAACTACTTGTGTACAAAATTTCTGGAACTTACAAGGAAACTTGGAAAGAAAAAAAAAGGTGGGCCAAAATATATTGAGTGGCCCTCGTAGATTTTATTTGATTTTAGTGCCGACGGTCAAAGCGAAAACATCCATATACAGGGTGTACATAAAGTCAGGATCTATTTTTGTGAAGCACTTGGAAATTATATGGAATTCAATCATAAAATGATAAAGTGGTAACATTTATTAAATAATTAAGAGTAGGATTCGACGTGACGCCCATCAGTATCCATGTACAGCTCAAACCGTTCCGCAGCATTTCTAAACACATTCTGGAGCATTTGCGGGGTTATCTGCAGCAGTTCGTATACGTGTACGTAAGTTTTCAAACTCGTAATCTTCGTCTGATAGACGTGCGATTTGATAAAGCCCCATGCAAAGAAATCTAAAGGGGTTAAATCTGGTGATCTCGCTGGCCAAGGTCTGTTGCTTCCGCGTCCGATCCAGCGATTTGGAAAACGTCCATTTAGATAATCGTGAACAATTTTGGCATAGTGACAAGGAGCACCATCATGTTGATAGACGACGGTACTAACAATCCTATCCCCGTCGTCTATCAACATGATGGTGCTCCTTGTCACTATGCCAAAATTGTTCAGGATTATCTAAATGGACGTTTTCCAAATCGCTGGATCGGACGCGGAAGCAACAGATCTTGGCCAGTGAGATCACCAGATTTAACCCATTTAGATTTCTTTGCATGGGGCTTTATCAAATCGCACGTCTATCAGACGAAGATTACGAGTCTTGAAAACTTACGTACACGTATACGAACTGCTGCAGATAACATAACCCCGCAAATGCTCCAGAATGTGTTTAGAAATGCTGCGGAACGATTTGAGCTGTGCAGGGATACTGATGGGCGTCACGTCGAATCCTACTCTTAATTATTTAATAAATGTTACCACTTTATCATTTTATGATTGAATTCCATATAATTTCCAAGTGCTTCACAAAAATAGATCCTGACTTTATGTACACCCTGTATATATATATATATATATATATATATATATAAATAAAGGGTGATCCAGAGAAATGGGACCCAAAAGAAACCCCTGTAACTCTTAAAGTATAAGTCCTTTTATAAAATCATACGCATCATTCGAAAGAGGATAGTTACAAGTTTGTACAGGATTGTATAGGTTTTGAAAATACAAGACAAGATAAGATACAAAACAAAATAAAAGTGTTAGTTAAAACTAACCCTTCAAGATAACTGTATGGACTGTGGAACAGCTGCGTTTCATAACTGAGCAATATTATGAGCATGGAAGAAGTGTAGTTTCAGCTCAAAGATCTTTCAAGACAAATTTTCAGATGTCAAAATCACCTTCTAAGAGCTGAAACTACACTTCTTCCATGCTCATAATATTGCTCAGTTATGAAACGCAGCTGTTCCACAGTCCATGCAGTCATCTTGAAGGGTTAGTTTTAACTAACACTTTTATTTTGTTTTGTATCATATCTTGTCTTGTAATGTCAAAACCTATACAATCCTGTACAAACTTGTAACTATCCTCTTTCGAATGATGCGTATGATTTTATAAAAGGACTTATACTTTAAGAGTTACAGGGTTTCTTTTGGGTCCCATTTCTCTGGATCACCCTTTATATATATATATATTAGGGTTGGCTAAACTCTTGAGACTAATTAATTATTATGTGAGCTACTTACGCATATTTAATATTTAGCAGGACGTACGCTTCATAATTACTTAAATACACTAAGGCTATTCAATCTTTGATCAGACAAACACAAATTATGTACGTACGTATACGGTATGATCTATAAATTATATATATACCGGGTGTCCGAGAATTATCTGTACAATTTTTGGCTGTTATTAAAAGTCAACCATGAAGTGTAGAAATTCCAGTGTTGTCCCATTTTACAGAGAATCTCATTAAGTTTTTTCTGATACCACGTTTTGACAAGTTTTTTGGAAATGTACGCGGTGACAGACATTGATGATTTAAAAGCAAGAATCACAGCTGCTATTGAGCGAATTGATGTGGATATGCTGCAGCGTACATGGCAACATTTGGATTATCGATTGGATGTTTTGCGAATCACTGATGGTGCACATATCGAATGTTTGTAACAACGTTATTTTAATAGAAGAAACGTTTGAAAATACAGATTCTAAATAATCTTGTTTAAGAATTTTACGTGTGTTATCAAGAATTTTATTAAAAGATGAAATTGTACAGATAATTTTCGGACACACTGGAATTTCTAAAAAAACTTGTCGAAACTTGGTATCAGAAAAAACTTAATGCGATTTTCTATAAAATGGGACAAACTGGAATTTCTACACTTCATGGTTGACTTTTAATAACAGCCAAAACTTGTACAGATAATTCTCGGACACCCTGTATATATATATATATATATATATATATATGAAAAGAAGGATCAACACAACGGCAAACATTTTCATTTATTTGTACATCAGACGTTTCGACAAATCTTTTGTCATCATCAGTGAGTTAAGTCTTAAAACCTTAAAACAAAATTGAAAAGTGAAAGTTACATCAATACAATATTAAGACCATTAAAATTAAAACCTTAAAGCAAAATGAAAATTGCATCAATACAAAATTAAAAACATTTAAATTTCATCACTATAAAAACTAAAATTAAATTAAATTTCATCACTATAAAAACTAAAATTAAATTACCTCAATAGGTAAATACACAATGTTTACATCCACCTCCATACTTGGCAAAGTCTAAGTGAACACTGGGTGGTCAGAGGATTAGGAAGGGTATATCTGTGAAACACGGTTGGTTGTCAAAAGAGTCGTAATTTGTAGGATGAGCTATTATTATTAAGGGAGGGTTTGTTTCTATAGATGTACAAAGATTCTAAAATTCGGAGTTCTGTAAGGTTATTGGATCTAGTTAAAATTTCAAACTGAGTTTTGTGAAGGGGATGGTCGTTTTCATCACTGTGGTTTCTAATTGCGGATTGTGGAGGGCTACTGAGGGGACGGTTGGTACGGACTGACAAGCCCAAATGTTGAGAAAGGCGCACCTCCAGTTGGAGTTGAGTGCTGCCAATATACGCAGCCTTACAGCTGTCGCACGTGTATATTGGCAGCACTCAACTCCAACTGGAGGTGCGCCTTTCTCAACATTTGGGCTTGTCAGTCCGTACCAACCGTCCCCTCAGTAGCCCTCCACAATCCGCAATTAGAAACCACAGTGATGAAAACGACCATCCCCTTCACAAAACTCAGTTTGAAATTTTAACTAGATCCAATAACCTTACAGAACTCCGAATTTTAGAATCTTTGTACATCTATAGAAACAAACCCTCCCTTAATAATAATAGCTCATCCTACAAATTACGACTCTTTTGACAACCAACCGTGTTTCACAGATATACCCTTCCTAATCCTCTGACCACCCAGTGTTCACTTAGACTTTGCCAAGTATGGAGGTGGATGTAAACATTGTGTATTTACCTATTGAGGTAATTTAATTTTAGTTTTTATAGTGATGAAATTTAATTTAATTTTAGTTTTTATAGTGATGAAATTTAAATGTTTTTAATTTTGTATTGATGCAATTTTCATTTTGCTTTAAGGTTTTAATTTTAATGGTCTTAATATTGTATTGATGTAACTTTCACTTTTCAATTTTGTTTTAAGGTTTTAAGACTTAACTCACTGATGATGACAAAAGATTTGTCGAAACGTCTGATGTACAAATAAATGAAAATGTTTGCCGTTGTGTTGATCCTTCTTTTCATCTGTAAGCTCCGGTTCCCTAAGGAGAAGTCAATAGCTTTGATATATATATATATATATATATAATATATATATATATATATATATATATATTATATATATACGGTATATATATATATATATATATATATATATATATGGATGTTTTCGCTTTGACCGCCGGCACTAAAATAAAATAAAATATACATTATTCTACTTATTCTACCTGACGGCGCTTCATGTCACTATATATATATATATATTATATATATATATATATATATATGGATGTTTTCGCTTTGACCGCCGGCACTAAAATAAAATAAAATATACATTATTCTACTTATTCTACCTGACGGCGCTTCATGTCACTATATATATATATATATATATATATATATATATATATATATCAGGGATGGGAAACCGTATCGAAATCGAAATCGATAAACCGATAAAACCGATATTTTTCTTGAAGCGAAATCGAAAAAAAAACCGAAACTGATATTTTTGGAAAAACCGAAATCGAAATTTAGACCGAAACCGAAAAGAATAAAAAAACTTGAATCGAAATCGATAAAAAATATCAGTTCAAACCGAAATTAAGAAATAAAATTTAATATTCAAACTGCTTTTATTAAAGGAGAGTTGACCAACTTCGGCATTAAAGACAGGGCTACTTTTATGATACCTGACTCCTCAAATAGGGTAACATAAAGGCGTGAAATTTTAAGATGTATTAGCTTCCTTACATTCCATCCAGTTTTGTTTATTTATCCCTGATTTTTTTTATATATATAAATAGAAACAGGGTGCTTTGACTGCGTTGATCCGATAAATATATTCTCCTCCCACAAAGGAGGGCGGTTTTAGGCGGGTCCCTAAGAGTATTTAGCAGCAACTAAGAGCGTCTTTATGAGAAAGAGAGAATTAGAAACCAAATATCAATTGGAGGATTCCATGTCATTCGCCGGAAACATCATTGCCTGGGAAATTTTGTTAATCCTCTAAATGAGCTGAGAACTACTAATGACAGTCACTTGTTGGAATTTTATGATACTTTGGAAGATAAGTCAGGAATAATCCTAATCCTTCCAAAATTCAGATCATTTGAGTACAAAGATCTGACTTATTCATAAATATAAAGATCAAATTACGCTTTATATAAATAGACGAAAAGAAAGTGAAGTTGTTATTTCGCAAACGTCTTCTTTTAAGAAAGAGCGTGGCTTGTGCATGTGGAAATTATATTCCACACTTTCCCTAATTTTTCTAATTTATGACAAAGGTAGTCAGAAGACAACTTCAAGATATAGTACTGATTAAATGTAAATAATCATCCAATAGCACAACTTTTTTATTTGGAATAAGTGTGCAGAAATAATAGATAAAAGCTCATATTATATGTAAATAATGAACATATTATATTGAAATCTGAAAAACTGAAATCGAAATCGAAACTCGAATCGAAATCGATATGAAAAACCGAAATCGAAAAAGAAAACCTGAATCGAAAAAAAAAGAAAAAACAGAAATCGAAACCGAAATCGATATTTCTCAAAACTATGAACTGAAATCGAAACTCGAATCGAAATTCATTTCGGTTTCCCATCCCTGATATATATATATATATATATATATATATATATATATAATGGCCTACGGATCACCAATTTGATGTGGCCAAGAAAGTAGGCTTACTATAATTAATGAATTAAAGTGAAATGAATAATTAGGGGTCACCAGCTTGGGGGATTACAGCCCAAACAAGCAATATTTAATAAGGAGAGAGAAATTACTTTGTTGTTTTGTGTTTAATTGGGAAAATAAATGACTTATTTGTTCAGAGTGATTAACAATTCTATAACGGTATTTGTACTATATTATAAATGACTGATTATTTATTGGCAATACGAAATGGTTACACAGTATAATCGCTAATTACAATGATGATAAACACCAATTTAGGTAGGCTAATGAGATATGCATTAGTGAACGCACATTAAGTAATTAGCCAATAATAACTGAGATAATGAAAGTACGGTATGGTACACAGGGACGTACCGAAGGTGGGGGGGGGGACGACAGAGGCAGTCGCCCCACCCTTGGGCCTTGTACCGGTGTCTATTGATGTGATTACCTCTATAACTATGTACTAAAGTTTGTACATACAGTTACAGAGATAAGCAGGTTTTGTATTTCATTCAAAATATAAAATATTAATAGTTAATAGTCACCTGTCATCCCAGGCCAGTGTTGCCAGGTAAAAAATTGAAAACCCGCCAAATCATGCTTAAAAACCAGCCCAAAAACAGCCAGACCAAGCTTTCATACTATATATATATATATATATATATATATATATATATATATATATACTGTATATATATATATGATAGCATTAAACCTGCTTGGTGTATATATACACGTTAAAAACTTTGCATGTATCGGTCACCGATACATGCAAATTTCTTAGTTTACAGTACTTATATTTCTTGAATATTCAAACTTTCCGCTATTAGTCAAAAAGACGTTATCTGAATTTAAAAACAGTAAAAAATTCGCCAACCCGCGACTGTAGATTTTTACCCGCCAATTAGTCTTAAAACCAGCCCAATTTGGCGAGAAAACCGCGGACTTGGCATCTGTGCCCCTTAGGGTGGCCCTTAGTTGTATGTGATTTTCTGAAATGAAATATTTTTCATCTCCCAACCTCCAAAGTTGTTCTAATCCATGTAAAAATGCTCTGTGTAAACTTTCAGCTCAATCAGACAATATTAAGATGGCCCCCAAAGGCCCTAAAGTTTCAGATTTTAACAATATTGATATTTTTTCATATAACACCGTTTTTATCTTCTTTACAGTGTTTTATTCGAAAGAAATATAGAATATGATCGAAAGAGAATTCAATTTACAATAAATTTAGTTATAACCATTATTTACTTAAAACCAAAATTGGACGAGATATTCACGGAAATTGAAAAGTATCATAAGTGCGTAAAAACACCGCTTCTGGAAGGTTCTAGAAAGTTCTGCGCCTGCGGCGTATATAAGCGGCGTAATTATTTGTTGTAAATAAAATTCACTTTCGATTATGCTTTGTGATTATTTTCCAAAACAAAGTTTGCAAATGAATTATAGAGGTTTTATATTAGAAATACCAATTATCGGTGAATTTTGAAACTTTAGTGCCTTTGGGGACCACCTTAATATAGCCCAATTGAGCTAAACTTTTGCACAGAGCACTTTTTTATATGTTGGAAGAAGATTAGGGGTTGGGAGCAAGTAATTTCAAAAGTTGAAAAATAGGGGCCACCCTAGTGCCCCTGCATTGTGAAGTGAGCTTCCATCATGGATCTTCATCATTATTTCAAAAGAAAAAATGTGAGTAATGCAAATATGAATGAAGCTGATAATCAGAGTAAATTTGCCAAATATAGACTTAATCAAATTGACAAATTTGAACAATCTTCTGTGGCAAATAGTACACAGACCAAGACTTCAAATTCTGGTGTCCCCAATATTCAGTATTCTTTATGTTAAATCCTGTCTGTACACACATAGTAATGCAACTATCATTTTTGGCTCAGTATTTTTCGCTCCAAAAATGTGTGGTAAATCTATTGATTTATCTAATTTAGTTTACACTTGCTGTAAATAAGGCTTTGTTAATACATGAATATTGGCTCTAGTAAATGTTTATGTATGGAGAGAGTATATACATACTCGTATGGTATATACTATACACCTTTGTTTTAGTTACTCACGCCCCCCCCCCCTTGACCAAATCCTGGGTACGCCCCTGATGGTACAGTAAATGGATTAGGCAAGTAAAATGAAATGCATAGATGAGCAAATAAACAAACGGATACAAATACAGTAAGATAATTCAATACTGTAAAATAATTGTACAGGCCTATTGCAGTCGTAATGAGAGAGGTAGTTTGCCGGTTGTTTGAGTACACTTTTGGGTATAGCCTATTCGTTAGGCTGCGGTTACACTATGTCGGCTCGCAGGAATTGCTTAACACGAAGGCAAGGGTAGGCTTGTGGCTTGTAGCCTACTAGAAGGTTTACGGACCTGGGCTTCGAAGGATTGTTTCTGCAGGCGGACTGGCCTTACCGGCGAGAGGATGAGTGTTGAGGGCCGGTAGAAACTTGTTGAAAAGGGGGCCAACGGAAACTCCTGCAGCAGTGATGTTGCTTCTTGCAGGATGAAATTGTAGAGAACTTTACCTGATGATAGACTTCGTGTATGCTCGACCGGAGCCATGAAGGAAACAGCGGGCCGCTCTCCGGCGAATGCCGGAGAGCGGGTGGCGTGACGAGTGGTGTTACTGACGAAGGCGCTGAGAGTAAAACGTAACGACAAAAACGAGAAAATGGCAAGTGAGTGTGATTTGAGAAAGAACCTGCATTTTATAGACCTTGGTGACGTCCTCTGCTGGTCATTTCGGAAAATACCACAAAATCTGTGTTTTCTCCGTCGGCCTGTTTCATGCCCACGTGTATAGCTTTCGTTTTGATTCCATGGTGTTTGAGAACGGCGAGGAAAGGAATTTCTGGCGCCTCGGTGGTGGTGTGGTTAGCGTCGCTGACTACGAATCCATCGGCCCCGGGTTCGAGACCCGACGGCAGCCGGCGCGCAGCAAAACCCAGCTGTTCATCCTTCCACACAATAAAGAAAGTGGTTGGTAGATAAATGGGTACCCTAGGTGGCCTAGTGGTTAAGACGCTGGGCTGCTGATGGGGCGTGGTTCGGATTCCACGTTAAACTGTAGGTGGAGTGACAAGCTTGACCTTCGTCAGAATGAACAATTCGGGCGGAAGCTAAACCAAGGTTAACCAAGGTGTATATATACACAGGGCGTTCATAAAAGATCTGAACGATTTGATTCGTTAATGTTTTTCATACTACATAAGATATAAAGCAGAAAACATGTGTAAGCGATAGAGCAACTAATAAATTATTTTTATACAAGACCAAAGTTGTCAACATCCATGAACTACGAATCAAGATCAGGGCTACATTAGCGATGGTCGATGCTGGTATGCTTGAACGCACATGGCGAGAAATTGAATATCGATTGGATGTTGTACGGGCGACCAATGGCGCACATGTTGAAGTTTATTAAACATGTATGTAAAACTTCTAGCTGTGCGGAGTCACATGGACAAACTTGTTTCTTTGTATGTTATTGGGTTATCACATTAATAAAGATTGAAATCGTTCAGATATTTTATGAACACCCTGTATATATATTTTTTTTTTCTGTCTTGTCTCTCTTTAAACAATTTAAAGTTTGGATACTTGTAAAAAGGAGCTTTGGAGAAGCCTACAAAAGTGCCTATACAAATAGTATTAAACTTTATGGTAATTATAACATGGAAGATTCTTTATAATGGGATCCTAATCATAATATGTTCCAGTGTTATGTTTTTACAACGTCACATTTTCTGGTAATTAAAAACAGTCGGAAAATATGTTGCGCCGAAAGTGGATGCATTCCCTACAATTCCACACACGCAACGCGACTCTCACGTCCCAAAGACCTTTCACTATAGACGATAGAGGAGAGCAAATTCAGACATTTTTTATACTGGTATTTTTAAGCTAAACGGGCAAAATTCAAACCAGGCGTCCAGCAACTACGGGCAAATAGGGACAGACGCGAGTTGAAAGCTTGAAAATGTAAGTGAATGACGTGTAGTGTGATGTGGTGTAACATTTACGTCTGTTAATGGATACTCTAATATTTTAGGTAAAAGTCGTATAGTTTTGGAGTCTTCGAAACCTAACCTATTTTTCCCATAATAATAGAACCGTGATATCGCGGGGGTCTCTCGGAACGTAACTTCGCGTTATCAGCATATATTTGCTGGAATGAATAAAGTCTCAAAACTTTCACATCACAGTATTTAAACCATAAACTTTTCTTTGAAATAAACTTTCAACAGAGATTAAAGTGTATATAATATATTTAGAGCATTCTCAATCCACACACATTATATATTATTTCTACATATTATTATATAAATATTATTATATACTAGTTTTCCCTTGAGATGCTACTTACGAAAAACTTGTTAAAATTAAGACAATGTTTCCTTTTTCCTGTTTCAGGTGAAAGCAACAACCCGAAGCGATCGATCAGAAGGAAATTACCTCGAGAAATTTTAAAAACCAAACAAAAAGTTTTTCCTGTCGAAAAGGTTTTTTTGATCAACGTCAAAGTGAATCGCTTAGTGAGCCTTTTCAGTTGTTGTGGGGTTGTCATGGGTTGCATTATTTCCTTGCTGAGATCAATGAGATCGTATCATGGGTCGCACTTGACCCCAAAACAGTTGGAGAGACAGCGGCAGCAGAGATCTAAAATGGGGCAGTAAGTAAATGTTTGAAAGCTTTTTTTGTGCATCATCTGTTTCATTCAAAATTTTATATATGTATATACAGCTTCCGCCCGAATTGTTTATTCTGACGAAGGTCAAGCTTTTCACTCCACCTTAGACCTACAGTTTAACGTGGAATCCGAACCACGCCCCACCAGCAGCTCAGCATCTTAACCACGAGGTCACCCAGGGTACCCATTTATCTACCAACCACCTTCTTTATTGTGTGGAAGGATGAGCAGCTGGGTTTTGCTGCGCACCGCCTGCCGTCACCGGGTCTCGATCCCGGGGCCGATGGATTCGGAGTCAGCGACGCTAACCACTACACCACCGAGGCGCATATATATATATATATATATATATATATATATATATATATATATTATTATTATTATTTAAAAAGTCCGTCTCCATAGGGATTTGAAATCATGTATTAATTTTTTCCATTTTTAAATAGATGTTCAAACACGCATGCCTTGGAATTCCTTTAGATTCTGTCGCGTGCAATTGATATACAGCAAACAATTGATAATTTTATTTAAAATTATGTAAAATAATTAATCAAACACGACATTTGTAATTTTTTACCTTTTATTTATATTATTATTATTATTATATTATTATTATTATTAATTATTATTAATATTGTTATTTCACTTCACTTATGCAATGAATAAACTAAATCCCACTAATTTTGGCTAAAATGTTCCATGCTCTCAGCGTCATATTCAGATTAGAATGCTGTGAATATATTAATGCCACGTCAAATATCTAAATTGTACAGAAAAATATTTAAAAATATTGTAAAACCTTGTGTAAGTTTTATTCTTTTTGTGAGTAAAGGTTTTTGTTTGTTCGATGTAAAGGACATTAGCAAACTGTTCCTTATGCTACTATTATGTTGTCCTTCAGAATTATAGTCTTTGGGTGTGTGCTGTAAACAACGCTCTTCAGATAACCACACAAAAAACATTAATAAATAATAACACTAATAATCTAAAATGCCTGTGAATCGACAGTTGAAACACCATATATATATATATATATATATATATATATATATATATATATATATATATATACCCTCGTTCAACGCGTGTTTGTCTAGCGCGAATTTGCTTATACACGGAAAAATAAATGCGAACAATTATAATTTGCCGAAAGCGGAAAATTTGATTATACACGGTCCGCCAAACACGCTCTAATACAGTAGTACTGTACGCGTGCCAGTGCTCGCTCTAGTGTTTTCTCCTACACTCTCCAACAATCCCGCATCTCCCTCCTTCTCATGTCACCCCTCGCGTCACCCTTTGTCTCAGTCCCGCTAACGCGTTAAGTTCAGTGAAGTCGTGTTGGATTGTTTTTGTCGTATTTTTGCCATTGTTTTGCTATTACCCTTAGACAGCAGTATGGCACCAAAACGTAAAGCATCTGCGAGTGATAGTGAAGAGAAGAAAAGTAGTAAGGTTATGACATGAGCCGAAAAAATAAAGATTCTAGATAAGTTGCGTGGTGGTATGAGCATGTCATAACAACGCTTGGTCGCGAGTATCACGTGAATGAGTCTCCCATACGCACCATCTTTCTGAAAGAGTGAAGAAAAGATACGTGCAATTTTCATTTAATATATTTTTATTTATATGTAAATATCATTATGTTTATGATTTTATTATGTTATTATTTCATATACAATATAGGTAGGGAAATTCATTTATGTGTGAATAAAAACTCTACGTATCTAAGTATTAATGGAGACTTTACGCGGCCGCGTTCACGTATCCCCATTTATCCCATAAGGTATTAAGTTTGTCCAACGCGGATTTACCTAACGCGCCGTTCTCGAGGAACCTAACCCCCTCGTTGGACGAGGATTTACTATATATATATATATTAGGGTGGTCCTCAAAAACGAATTTTTTATTTTTACTGCTCCCACCCGATAAAGTAGTTCCACTTCATAAAAAAATTATTTTGGCAAAGTTTTTACCAGATCCGATAATATTTAGGGGTGGCTGTCAAACTTTAAATTTTGAACGAAATCCTTAAAATGGGCAAAATCTGCAGCATCTAAATTTGCTGGCCACTTGTGGTACCTATCTGAGGAAATGGTGGGATTGGCACTGTTTGATGCTTCTGTATCAGTAGACACAAAAAGATTAATTGTAAAGGGAATTAATGAGACAGAAGGCAGCCTAAAATGTCCTAAACGTGTGAGCCTTCGTCAAGATCATCTCCCAACATTGGATTCCTTGAGCACGAGAAACTCTTTCAAGCTTATACGGGCCCTCAATATCAATACTGCATTTATGCAAAAAGACCCGTCAACATGGGACTCAGATGATGAGTTTCAAGAGGCTCTTCGGAAAGTTGAAAACATCAGTGTCGTGAACGACAATGCCGAACGCGGGATTCCACTTATCCAGGATTATAGTGGAAAACACACTAAGAATGAAGAACAACTTCAATACCTATTAAAAGTCTTGGAGCAACACAGGAAGAAATATCCTGAACCTACTAAGAAGATCTTAAACAGTGAGCTACAGTGAGTGGTTTTGCCAGCCATGACGATTCAAAATAGTACGTCATCAGTGTTATGTATAACGCTTATAATTTAAAATATATATGCAAAATAAAAATCTTTTAACTACACATTATATCAGTGGTTCCCAAGTGGTGATCCATGGATCCCTGGGGGCCAACTGAGATTGTTCAGGGGGTCAATAGAAAACCCCCGCCTTGCAGTTTTGTGGTAACTTCAAGCTTCGACAGCCACCTCTAATTATTATCCGACCGAGCTCAAATTGAAGCAGAATTATTTTCTTATTAAGTGGAACAACTTTATTGGGTGGGAGCATGTAAATTACCAAAAAAAAATATCGCCTCTATAAGGGAGGACCACCCTAATATATATATATACTTACTTTGGCTTAGTTCCCGTCTGGAGGTCTCCAGGTTGGGTCCCGTGTTATGCGTCGCCTACGTCGGTAATCTCGCCACTGCGTCCCGTCTCTGGCGAGATCTGTGCTTTGGCGCCAGGTTAAACCCGGATTCTCTCTTCCTACCGTCTTGAGCCACGTTGTCTTTGGGCGTCCCCGGGGCCTCGATCCCTCTATTCCTCCGTACATCAGCTTTCTCGGAAGTCGGTCCTCTCTCATCCTTTTCACATGCACATGGCCGTACCATCTCCTCTGCGCATCCACCACTCTTTGCAGTATGGTGAATTTAACGCCAGTCAGCTCTCTTATATATTCATTTGTTCGTCTGTGGTGCCAGCGAATGTTACAAATTCGCGTAGACAATACATTTCCAACGATAATAACTTCTTCTTTTCTTTTGACTTCATCGTCCAGCACTCCGAACTATTGACAATACGTAGACAATACATTTCCAACGATAATAACTTCTTCTTTTCTTTTGGCTTCATCGTCCAGCACTCGAACTATATAAAACTGTTGGTAACACTATTGCCTTGTATAATCTAATATTTAGCTCTCTGCTGACTTTGTCGTCTTTCCATATCTTGGTGAGTCTGTTCATCGCCACATGCCCCAGTTTAATTCTCTCTTGCACTGCTTTAAAGTCATCTCTATTTTGCGTGAACCACACTCCTAAATATTTAAATTCCTCTACCTGTTCTTTTATTCCCGATGCCACCGCCACCGCCATCCGTTCTCTCGTCCTTCCTATCTTCATTGTCTTGGTTTTGTTTAAGTTTATCTCTAGCCCGTATTTTGTGCATGCTTCTTCCACCCTAGTAGTAATTTCTTGAGTTTCTTCCGCTGTTTCTGTTACCAGTACTATATCGTCCGTATATCTTAGATTGCTTATGTATTCTTCTCCGATTTTCACTCCTCCTTCGTAGTCATCGAGCGCCTCCCCAATCACCATCTCCAGGAACAGATTGAAGAGATGAGGTGACAACGGGCATCCCTGTATCACTCCTTGGTTACTTCTGAAGTTATTAGTTGTCATTTTTCCTTTCCTCACCCTTGCCCTGGTATTCTCGTACAGTCTTTTTATCACACCGAGTTAAAGGCCTGTCGAAAATCTATAAAAACACAGTATACCGCTTTGCCATATTCCCACATTTTCTCTGTCAGTTGACATAGATTAAATATTTGATCAGATGTGCCTCTGCCTGGTCTAAATCCTGCCTGTTCCTCTCCTAGCAAAATTTCTTCCTTTTGTTGCATTCTCTTCTGGATAATCTTCGCCAGTATCTTGTAGGCGTGTGGTAGCAGACTCACTGGTCTGTAATTACCACATATTGCTTTATCCCCTTTCTTGTGTATCGGTATTATTACACTGCTTATCCAGTCTCCCGGTAAGTTTTCACCATCTAGAATTCGCTGGTTTAAGATATTCAGCCAGATAGCTATTTTATCTCCCGCTTTCAGCAACTCTGCCGTCACGCTGTCAATTCCTGAGGCCTTTCCCTTTGGTAGGGAGGCCAGTTGCTTCTCCGTTTCTTCTATTAGTATGTGAGGCGTAATTTCTCTTTCGTTTTCCACCCGTAATTCCGGACATTCTCTTTCATCTACCATAGGGTTTTTCCCCTGTAAAACTCCTTCGTAATGCTCCCTCCAAATCCTCTTTGTTTCCTCCACCAAGCTTGTTTTCTGACCTCTCTCATCTTTCACTATATTATTTTCTGTGTTCCATTTCTGCGTTATTTCTTTTACTGTTTTATACATTATGTGTGAGTTTCCAGTTCTGTAACTACTTTCACGCCTCTCACATAAACTTTCTATCCAACTTATCTTTGCTTCTTTACATGCATTCCACTTCTCTACATCTCTATCTATGCCTCTGTAAATTCTCTGCAGTGAGAGTAGCAGAGAATTTACAGAGATATAGATAGAGATGTAGAGAAGTGGAGAATGCATATAAAGAAGCAAAGATAAGTAGACGCCACTGATCAATACACCTGTTTACATTTCGTTGAGACACCTTCTCCTAGCCGAGCAGAATTCTTTCGCGTAGTTCATCTATGTCTCTTATATTGGTACCAAGGATGTAAACTTTGGACTTCAGGTCTTCCCAAACACCATAATCTAATGGTGGAAGATCGGGGCTACTAGCCGGCCACATATTGGGTTCGATAAAATCCGGTGTTTCGTTCTCAAGGAATGTGACAGTTTGGCGTTCTCTGTGAGCAGCAGGGTTGGCAAAAACTCAGCAAAAACCCCAAAACCCAGCAAAACCCAACTTAGTTTTTGCTGGGTTTTTGCCAACCCTGGTGAGCAGGGGCTCCATCTTGTTGGAAAGTATATCTTTCACCACTAATTCGTCGAATATCAGTTAGAGAGAGTGAAAGATATACTTTCCAACAAGATGGAGCCCCTGCTCACAGAGTACGCCAAACTGTCACATTCCTTGAGAACGAAACACCGGATTTTATCGAACCCAATATGTGGCTGGCTAGTAGCTTCGATCTTTCACCACTAGATTATGGTGTTTGGGAAGCTCCGAAGTCCAAAGTTTACATCCCTGGTACCAATATAAGAGACATAGATGAACTACGCGAAAGAATTCTGCTCGGCTGGGAGAAGGTGTCTCAACGAAATGTAAACAGGTGTATTGATCAGTGGCGTCCACGTTTGGAGGCCTGCGTTGAGCAGGAAGGGGGACACATCGAGCAACTTCTCAATTAAGACGAACAACATGCTAAGGCAAGCATCTATGAAGTTTGGGAGCTCTAGTCCCCTTACTTTTTTTAATATGACAGTTTACCTCTGAGGGGTCACTCTTTTTTACCCACCCTGTATATATATATATATATATTATAAATAGCGCAGTTTCGTTTATAGGAACGGAAGTTGCATTTGCAATGGTAATGTTATATCCAGAGATGCCTCCTCAAACCCTTTGCAAAACTGCAGTGTTACAAAGGATATAAATCTACAACATTGCATTTATCCTTGCAAAAGATCAGTTGTGGTGATAATAACTCTAACAAAGTTCGGTCTTTCATTATCTTCATCTAACTTAACGGGTTAGCTTAAAATGTTTACCTTATTTCTATAGAGATGGGCAAATGTATATGCATGCATAATTGTTTGTGTGTGTGTGTGTGTGTGTATTATTCACACACAATGGTGAAAATAATGAAAAATAAATATTACTTTCAGAAATCGTCCCCCGCGGGAACCAACTCCGCCAAGTTCTCCCGAAGAAGAAGGAGGAGAACGTCGTCCTCTCAGTTTCGATGCCTCTTCCCACGGGGCCTATGGTTCGAACCCTCAGTTCATTTCCTTCAACTCCTCTGCTCCCCCACCTGCAACAACACCTACAAGGGCTCAATCACCGAGGCAGAAAGCACCCAAATTCAGCGTCTTCGCACGAGGGAAAGGCGGCAAAGGGAACAAGAAAGGAAACAGATAGTTGAGGCACTAAATTTGTGTGTGTGTGTGTGTGTGTGTGTGTGTGTGTGTGTGTGTGTGTGTAAAGATTTGTGCATGAGCGAAAACGTCAGTGGAGAGGGAACTATTAAGTTACATCAAATGAAAATCAAATTAAATGTTGGGATGGTGAATAACCTTGCTTCAACAAAGAATTTTCCCTTATAAGAGAAAAAAAGATCAGGTGGTTCGTTGAACTCCCGCGAAGCCATTACTTCAGCTTAACATTAGTTGTACTTCGATATATATATATATATTTTTTTTTTTTTTTTTTTAAAGTTCGGGAAGAACCGATTCGCCTCTATTTAAAAGGGCATATCTCGGCGGAAAAACAAAGAAAAAGTGAGAGGAAAGACAGAGGAAAAAGAAAGGGTGGAGGGGACAGTCGAAGTGGAAAAAGACCAAGGATGACAAGGACTGCAAGGTCGAGCCCCATCATCCTTGGGTGCTAGGGCCGGGAGGGCGCACGTGAAACCTCCTGGAACAAGCACGTACAAACGAGCACAAAGAGCACTCAAGAGCACGAGCTTAGAACCCCCTTGCGGGGTATATATATATATATATATATATATATATATATATATATATATATATATATATATTATGATGCAAAAGTGGGGGAGTAAAATTTTTTTGTTTCAAATTTTTGAGATACCCTCTCATTTGGTTTGATTTGATGGAAAAATGATCCTGGGGAAATTTCGGGTCAAAATTCGAATATTTGGAGGTCGCGCCCGCCATTTGAAAATTTGCTGATTTCCATGACACCCAGGAGGTACAGCAAGCGTCACGTTACTTTTTTTTTGAGTGGAAGTTCCCCAGGAGGCCTATCATACCACCTTCCTCTTTTCCATTTGTTCATAAAACAGATACAATACAATAGATATTTACAATAGATACATAGAATGGATATACTCGTAAATTTTACTGTTGCGTCAAAGATACGAGAGTTTTCTTAGTTTTGTCCGGAAGCTTCTTCCGATAATTTGATACAACTTGCAGTAGATATTGCTTCTGTTGTTCATCATTGGTAATTAATTTGTTATAATCTTCAATCAATTTCACTCCTCTTTCAGCAATATCATTAACAACTTTCATGTGATTCACTACGTTCTTTGCAACCCAATAACTCTCATCGAGAAGCCAATCTTCTACTGGTTTGCTCAAGAACGTTGAAGACAATCCGAGTATACTGAAGAAGGACTTTGTGTTAGCAGTTACAAAATCTTCAAGCTGCTTATTGTCAATAGTTTTGATGTCTATTTGTGTCTTCTTTGGAGGATCTGGCTCCGAAGATTTTGTAAGAGCCTCCTTCATTTTTCTTTTGGTGTCAAAGCTGATTTTATCATCAAAGAAAGCCAATGCGATCAACTCTTCTGAGAGATACCACAAATGATTCTTGAATTTTTCTAAAGCAGCATTTGCTAGTTGTTCATTTGTGCTTTTGTAGCTGTGAAGATTCTTGAGAAGACTCAGATCATTTCGTGGAGCACTTGCTGCGCAGGGTGCTGAAAACCAATGCTTAATGTAAATTGAAACAGAAAACCAACAAATTGCCTGCAGCAAACCTGCACAAAACCTGCAACCTGCAACAAACCTGCAACAAAAATAAGAACAAATTCAAAAAATTTGATTTTACTCTAATTTTTTGTAATTTTCAAATTTTCAATTGGCGGGCGCGACCTCTGGATGTTATTTGTTTGACCTGGAATTTCTCACAGGGTGTTTTTGTGACAAATTGGAACAAATGAGGGGGTATCCCTAAAAATCCACGATGGTCATGATTTGTGCATCACCCTAATATATATATATATATATATGAAAAATTATTTCACGAAAAATATTTTACTCTCGTGTCTCATTATTATCAAAACTAATGACAGTTTAATGTGTAAAATAATCAGTAGTTTCTTAAATGTGAAATATAGAATTAGAATTACTGTAAATGGGTTCCGAATAATCATTTTTGTTTTTAGTGGAGCAAAGTAAAGGGATATTGGATTTCAAATATATTTAGTAGATAATCGTGTTTAGGTACTTTAAATAACATATAAAATGATATATTATTATACTTGTCCTCTATATATATATATATATATATATATATATATATATATAACACACAGTATATATATATATATATAAAACGGTACCAGATGAGCCTGCTACGTGTGATGGAGATCACAAGAAAGCAACTCGTTCCTCCACCAGGCCAGGCCTAGAGATGGGGCCACCAGCTTCACCTACGTGTGAAGAGAGACCAACGCACGGAACTGCTACGAGGTTACGAGGTATATATATATATATATATATATATATAAAGAAAAAGAAAAATCATTCCAAGATCTTTTGTGTATTCAACAGTACACCTCATCAGGGAATGAAAGGAAAAGGCAAGATGACCAAAATATATCCCTATGTACATTAAAACAAAAAAGTTTTAATGTAAGGTTGGGAGATATTTAAAATTCACATGGTAAGGTAGGTTAAGTGTATTTTTGTGATCAAATTCATTTACAATTACACTATTATAATACCTCTTCTTAGCTTTCCTAAGACGGTTATCTAGAAATGGAATAGGATAACAATTTAGTAACAATATTCACGATATTGTATAACTCAGCATCTAAAAATTCAGGACTGACAACTCTCAATGCTCTGAGAAACATAGAAGAGAAAATAGAAGTTCGTGGATGTATGAAACTGACAATATCTTGTTAAAATGTCTTTTGCCTTTTATCAGTGTTTGTTAGCCTTATACTAATCTCTCTTCACTTTTTTGTTTTAATGTACTGTACATAGACATATATTTTGGTCTTCTCGCCTTTTCCCTTCATTCCCTGAAGGGTAGAATACACGAAAGAACTTTGAATAATTTTTTCTTTTTCCCTGTAGGTTTGCATCATTCATTCGTTTCGCTTGTTAAGTGTGAAATTCATTCTTTGTAGGTATACAATTTAAAATAGGGTGATGCGTAAAGGTGTTAAAAAAATATTGTACATTATATGTGAGAACACCTTTTTGGCTTACCCTGTATATTTAGATGAAAATGTACTCCAATATCTTATTTTCTTCGAAAGAGTTAAAGCTGTTCGTCATCTCATAAGTGTCTATTTCTAAATCGATACCGTTTATTGATGTAAAAGTTTACATTTTCGGAATCCTTTTACCAAAAGTTGCGAATGGTTATCTAAGATTTAAATGTTAAGATGTAATTTTAAAAGCTTATTTTTGTATTTCAAATTATTGTCATTTGTAATCTTTGGGCTCGAATTAGTTTATCAAAATCAGTAAGAAAACTTTTATGAAGAGTTTTCGTTTTGAAACCTTAACAATAATAAATAAATAAAAAAAAAATTGAAACATAAAGATAATCAAGGATTTATTATAAAGAATTTGAGTTTTGTGAAGACTTTCGTGAGTAAAGGAGTTGAAGACTCCGATTAAAGCGGCTGAAGACTGAAAACTTTGAAGAGATTGTATTTGAAATGTCATTGTTATTTTTAACGTACCATAATTGCTCTTTGAAGTTCATTTGTTCCACGTTTTATTATGAATTTAAGGTTTACATAGCCGAGGTAGATCCTTCATAGATAATTAATCGTAATTGATCTGTTTTTCATGGCCTACCGTCTTATACACCAGCGTCTTAGCTTAGTGGGTAACACCGTTTCCCTAAAAGCGAAGGGAATACACTGATGTCGTGGAGGGGGGGGGGTTCGATTCTCGATGCTACTGATTAGTAATGACCTGGAGTTAGTGCAATGGGCCCCATTAGTTAGTCTGAACGCTGTACCAGTTTCTCTCCTCCCTCCTCCCTTGACTGATTACACTGTACAACAAATTTTCGGTTCAGAAAAAAAACGGGAATAACATTCGATCATTCTTAATATTTCGAGTGTGCTGATTCCAAATCTGAAAATAGTTTTTTTCTATCACGTCACGTTTTTTTGTAATGCTTGCTTAAAATCTTCATACCAAAAAATAAGAATATATTGATAAACAGATAGGCTTTATCATATGGAACAGTTTAATTATTGCTGTACTTCAACATATATGCACAAAATTAACATAAAACTCTCGTATTATACTTTTTCAACTCATTATTTGTATTTATGCTGGCGTTTGGTTTGTGTGATGCTTCTGGTTGGTCACGCTTTAAATTCCAGCAGAAATCGGCCAGCATAGCAGGACTCCACTTCCCTTTGTATCGGCTCTCCATTGTGGCTATATCTTGGTGGAATCTCTCCCCGTGTTCGTCGCTAACAGCAGATGCGTTTTCAGGAAAGAATGAGAGATGTGAATGCAAAAAATGAATTTTCAATGACATCTTAAATCCGAGACGTTGGTATGAGTTGATAAGTTGATCCACAAGTGCAGCATAGTTGTCGTATTTAGTCTTTCCTAGTAGACCGCTGCACACGTTTCTGAATGCACGCCAGGCTGCCAACTCAACCTTATCCATCACCGCTTCAAAGTGTTCGTCTAGCATGAGTTGGAGAATTTGAGGGCCGACGAATATGCCTTCTTTAATCTTGGCATCACTTATTTTTGGGAATTTTTCCTTTAGATATTTGAAGGCAGGCTTATCCTGTTTCAAAGCCTTTGCAAATTGTTTCACTAGCCCTAGTTTTATGTGAAGTGGCGGCAAGATAACCTTTTCCTTTCGTACTAGTGGTTCGTGAATAACATTGTGAGATCCAGGTGAGGAATTGTCTCGCGGCGACCATACTGAACGTGTGTAGTGTTCAGACCTTGCTCGGCTATCCCACTTGCATAAGAAACACATGTATTTCGTATAGCCAGTTTGCAATCCATTGAGAATAGCCACAACCTTCAAATCTGCGCAGATAAGCCATTCATGTTCATTGTATTTTATACAGTCCAGAATAAAAGCAACATTGTTGTACGTTTCTCTCAAGACGAGCACAAACCCAGAGCATCGAACAGACCATGTATATCAATGTAATAGCAAAGATTGTTCTTCATTGTGAAATATTCCTACAAATCCAAGGAGCGCTTTCGGAATGCTGTAATTCGTACGTCTTCCGCCAGCAGATTCCATTCTTGTAGATGTGAGGCCAGCAGTTCACTTTGTTGCTTGGTAAGTATTAAATCACAGACCAAATCATTGAGTTCAGTCTGCGTGCGTGATGAGATGTCGTTCTTTCTTGGACTCGACTTGAGCTTCATAGCATTCGCAGTCTGATTCCGATTTGTCAGAGTCTGTGTTATTGGTCGGCATTTCAGCTGGAGGACGAGGGATGGGTATATCTGTAGAATATTCCACAGGACGCATAGCAGAACGAAGATTTGGGTAGACTATAGCCTTTTTCCCTTTTCTGTTGCAACCTGTAATGTGAGACAATAGACATTGTTGACTACTTAAGATAGCATAATTGTGTAATACATTATGCAGAGCAGGATATGCTAAAATGTGCCAAAAACACCAAATTTGACGTATATTCAGAAAAATAAAAAATTCAAACCTGTGATGTTCGTTAAGCAGAAATAGCAATCAGTTGAATAGTCCAGCGGCTCTCTCCCTACCACTGGGACGCCGAATCCCAGACCAGGACCGGTGCCTTTGAACCATGCAGATAACGAGCTTGTACATCTCACACAGCAGATATGAGGCGCCCAGTGCTTGTCCTGATCACCAACTTTGCATGCGAAGTATAATTCCTAACGCTTTTTCACATGAGAAGTCAACTTCCTTTTATACTGTTTTAACGTTAATGTCCCACAAATATAACAAAAACTGTCTGGCGAATTTTTGCACTCTCTAGGCATTGTAGCATAACATCAATAAAAACCTGTGAAATAAGAAAATGATAGATCAATTTGCAATTTCACACAATATAGACGTTGTCGGTGAAATATACATAATTTGATAGCTGTTATTCAATAATACTCACTTATAGCACCGATTTATGATAAAATATGGCTGACAATTTTGTTTTAAATGATTAATGAAAGAAATTTTTCTTAAAATCAAAGTGGAAACACAGAGCCGAACACCACCACCACAGCATATGCATGACTGAACAAAATGTAAAAGATGCGTTCAGAGAACCAGTGGTTCTCAAAATGATACAATGAAATAGGGTCATTTTCATAAAATCGGGGGGGGGGGGGGGTGATACAAATGAATGAGTGTTATTTTCGTAAATCTATGCATATAATTAGCCATAAAAATGACGATCTCATTTCCGTTTTTTTTTCACTGTTGTACAGTGAATTATTATTATTACTCCCTTATAATAATCCAGAGCATAAACGAATTTCTTATACTGCGTCGGTTTTAAAAATTGCTTGCATGTCATTCAAGTTATTCATGTTTCGTGTCAAATGTTGTTGTTGTTGTTGTTTAGAGGATCTATATTATAAAATTTATATAATAAACGAAATACTAAAGTCTATCATTAACCTACAGGCCAAAATTTAATTAATTATTAAACTCGTATTTGGTGACTGTGTAGTCATAGTTATAATATTTAATGTTATATAGCATAAGTGAACTGGCTTTATTCCCCTAATTGTAATACTGCATAAACATTATGTTGAATACTGTAGATTTTACTCTTAACATTTGAAATGAGTTTTCTTAATATATATATATAGCTTTAAATGACTATCATTAAGAGAAGATGAAGGTGTCTGTATGTGCGTACAGTATATTTTTTGAAAAATCGTGAAAAAGGATTTTTCTTATGTAATTTTCGCCTTAGAATTGGACTTTCTTTTAGTGTTCATGGATAATACGCTAAAATACTCGTACTTGCACTTTTTCGGGAGATCTAAAAAGGGTACATTCAAATATATAGAGAAAAAACTATTTATCGATATTTATTCAACCATTTAGGGCATGTTCTAGACTACAAGCGTGAAACAAGTTATTTCCAAATTTATAGGGAAATCGTACGAAAAGATAAAAATGCATGAATTTTCAACGCCACTTTGATGAAAATATAAAATTAAAAATACAAGATAAAAATATTTATATGTAAAAAAGTGACAATGAGTGGTTTTCAAACTTGCGAGATAATTAATAAGTATTTAGAGTTTTTCATCAAAAAAATGCACTGGAAGCTATGAAAAAAGAAAAAAAATTTTGGGAGAAAAGGTGGGGCATTCTTTTGGGAGGGGGGGAGGCGGGATTTCAAGTTCCAAACAAAATATGTGAGAGCACAAGCTTTATTCAGACAAGTGTTCTACGAGGTTTTCAGTATATTTTATGAAAATTGTCAGGACCAATCTTCAGTTGTCAGTTACCATCTTCAAAAGTGGGGGAGAAGTGTATAAAAAAAGTGAGGCAAAAAAAAAAAAACCCATAATTTCAACGGTTTTTATCCAATTCCATAGGTCGAAACTTTGTAAATATAATCGACAAATAAACACAGTAAACGGTACAAATTTCATCCAGATCGGTTCGTAAGAAACTTTTTTTTCCATCAATACTTTTATCTTCCCTTAGAAATTTATCTTGAAGCGACAAAAAATAATTTTGAACAGATTAATATTCCGACTGATAAACGTTCCTCAAATCCAGAAAAATTTACTTCCCTACTTTATTGTTCTTCACGTTTCAAATTTAATGAGTACAAAATCTGTTTTTAAGAAAGACGATAACGTTTGCTTTCAATTATTGTTTGAAATATTCAAGAGATGAGTAACTGCTACTTTCGAAATGAATCTAAGAATGGTGAAGAGAATTCGTCGTAAATATTGCTAGACAGAACTTGATGAATGTAATTTATTCTAACCACTATACCCAACCAAAGACTAAAATACAGTAGAGGTAGTATTAAATCTGAAGTCCGTACCGTCAATCGAACCCATGGAGAAACTCTCTAGAGTCTAGATCAGTGATTTCCAACCTTTTTATGATGGCGACACACTTTTGATGTATCAAAAAGGATCCGACACACCATTTATATTTTAAAAAATTATTTATAGAGAAGTTAAAAATCTAGTGACAATCAAAGAAATAATAAACAGCAATGAGCAAAAAAAGTAGCATTGCAAAGAAAACATTTATTTAATGAGATACTTGAGCTTGAGATAACTACAGATTTTGTTTATATTTGGAGAAATATGGGTACTTGTAGGTTATCTACCCCCACCAATTTTGACAGAATATTTTTGTTAAAACTAACGAAAATATCACGACTTAACCTAACCAATTATCAAGGGCGTACAGTTGATCTATTATTATTATAACATTGTTTGTTTCTGGAATAGTATTTACTATTTACTAATAGATCAACTGTACGCCCTTGATAATTGGTTAGGTCTAGTCGTGATATTTTCGTTAGTTTTAACGA
>JAJOZX010006796.1:240000-243081 GCA_023014485.1 Bathynomus jamesi | reverse complement strand
ATTATTTATCGTTTTCAAGTGAAATTACAAATTTTACATCGTTATTCTAAATAAGAGCAGCCAATATGAACCGAAAAATACACGCAACCTACTATGTAAACAAAAAAAAAAAAAACAATCATTGTATAATAAGAGTGTTTGCTTTGTTTATAAGCGAGCCCCTATAAAAATATTCCTAACCAAATGAAACTGCATTACATCCTGACATAATTTTGTAATATTGTCTATGCAAACGCGCGAACGTAAAAACATTTTCATTTTCAATACCCAAAATAAAACATTAAACAAAAGAGAAAAACACTCCCTAACAATAAAATCTAATTTCAGACTAAAAATTTTAAACAGCCCTAACCATACAAAATATCACTCGGAATTATCTTGAAAATTGAAGACAGAAAAAAAAAAGACAACAATAATCAGCCTACCTATAAAAATAATGAGTGTATAAATATATATAATTATATATATAATTAATATATACGTATAAGTTAATATATAAGTATATAATTAATGAGTATATAAAAAAATAAAAAACCAGAAATTAATTTATCGAAAAAAATTTTACGAAAAAAAAAATTTCTCTATTTCAATTAAACAAGTTAGTTTATTTTGAATTCTCACACAATTTTTATACGACAACATATAATCTTACAGCGTCCGAATCTGACCCTGTATGAATTAGTATCTTTAAGATTAGTTTCCGACTGTCACTTTAAAATTAACTTAACCTATAAAGCGAAGCGAACCTTAAAATTATACACATTGGATGTTAATGTGTCGGCCTTGCCCTAAAAGCCTGTAAATTTAAATTAATTAAGCCTACCATTATGTACATCCAGTCAAAAAATAATCTTAAAAACTACCTAATAAATTCTGGAAAATTTTGTTACTCACTTATTGAATCTCTTAGAATGTTCTACTATATATAATATGCATATACATATATATATTTATTGCCTAGACATGCGTCACTATACGCTAACCATTTTAAATCTTACCGTACAAAAATGCGTGTCACAATCTATTTAAACAACTAAAATAATTTAATTGATATTATTATTTAATTATTTAATTATTATTTAAGTATTTAAATCGTAGTTATTATTATCATTATCACAATTATTACTAATTCCAAAATTGTAAACACAAAAAGACAAAAATAGGTAGGCTTTAGACAGGTAATAAAAGCGGAAGGAACGAAAAAAAAGAAGTGTCATCGGACAGCAACGAACAATTTTGAAGTTCGAAACGACAAATTCTAAAGAAACCGCGCGAAGAAATATAAAACAAACGAATCTCGAATTTAATTTCAGACAAAAATTGAGTCGCCAGAGTCCGACTCCATGAAAGCGCAAATGTGAGTCGAAACGGTTCTAAAATAGTCGAGCTCCAACGAAAAGAAAAAAAAGAAAAATTTTGAACGCGCGCAAAACTTACAAAGACTCTTAGAATTTCGAAAGTGAGACGCCATTTTGAATTACATTTACAATGACTTTTTAAGGAATGGAAATTGAAATTTGCTTGCAAATGGGTTAACACAATGCATCTTACTATTTAAATAATCGAAATAGAATAGCTATCAATTTTATAACTACTATAAAACGGTTAGCAATGTAATATAGCCGAAACATAAGGCGCGTACAGAAGACGTGGGAATGCCCGTATTTGAATAGGGCCACCGCTTGCCACCAAAACGTCGTGTTTACCTTCTTTATTATTATAATTTCTTATTTACTTTACTTTCTACGCTTTATTCCATTTCTCTTCTATCATTAATCATTATCATTACACTCTTTTCGCTATAAATTTTATAAATGCGTGGTAGCAGGCCGAGTGAACGGAAAACCGTTACGAATTGAACCGGCATGGGAGAAGGGGGGTTTAATTATACTCTAATTAACATTTTACTAACTTTATTGTGCCGAAAAACAAGTAGTTAAACGGGGTAATGCGAAGGGGGATTTAACTTCAACATTTTAAGACAAACGAATATTCTAAATTTACAACTCCATCGTCACACACAAAAACGCGCCCTACTAAACTCACTGCTGTCCCATGACTGCCCATTTGGGTATTTTTCTCTCTCGTCTTGGGCCGAGAGAGTGTTGCCAACTAGTATAGCCAAACAATTATTTTAACGTAATTGCATTTTCATAAAATATTATTATCTTCTTTATTAAACAAACATTATATTATCATTTTATTTATTAATCAAACATTATATTACCATCTTTATTAAACAAACATTATTAAAATTCTTAATTAGACATTACTACTGTATCGTAATTTTATTTATTAATTATTATTATCTTCTTTTAATTTCTTATAACCTAAACATTCTAATTTTTAATTATACATTAATACACAGGATTGAGGATGTTCCCTGTCTAGCCTTTAATTTGGGAACATGATACATTCTTCCTTTCCTACTTTCCAATGTTGTTTGAGTGGTTATAGGGTTCAAAGTAAGATTAGGGACTAGTTCCCCCATTATTTTCCGAGTGTAAATAATAGTGTACCTCTCTCTTCTTCTTTCCAGCGAATATAAATTTAATTCACGTAACCTTTCCCAGTAATTTAGTTCTTTGCATCCATTGATCTTGGTTGTGAAGCTTCTCTGAATCCCTTCTAATTGACTAATGTCTTTTTTTTATATGGAGCTGTGAAGACCGAGCAATACTCCAGCTTGGGTATAATCAGTGTTTTCAACAGAGGAATCATTATATTTTTATCCTTTCTTTTAAAGGTTCTCAGTGTCTATCCAGTTATTCTTTTTGCTCTGTTTACTTCTATCTTATTTTGTGTTTAAATTTCGCGCCATTAGTCATTACAACTCCTAAATCTTTTGCGTTAGAGTTTCTCTGAATTTTCTGTCCATTTGGAATATATTATTCCATGGATTTTAGGTCCTCCCTTCTTCTGTACCTTAATAGTTGAAATTTCTCGGTGTTGAATTTCATATTATTGCCTTCAGACCAATTGTAGATTTTGTTCATGTCTGTTTGTCGAGATCCTATATCTTCTGGGTTTCTTATTTTTCTACTAATTTTTGTATCATTGGCAAAGGATGTTATTGTGCTG
>JAJOZX010006796.1:195000-235000 GCA_023014485.1 Bathynomus jamesi | reverse complement strand
TAGATAGGTTAGATATTCCGCGATTTACCTAAGAAGTACTAACTTTCCTACATTGTAAACCCAAGTAACGTCCCTAAAAATAAAGGATAGCATGCGTAGGGAGGTACCATCCTCTCCTGATAATATGGCCATCCACGACTCGGATCCCACGTAAAGATGCGGTAAGTCCCTTCCGTCATATGATCTTTGCTGTTACGAACGAGGTTAAGTAACTCCCATCCCATCCCCAAAAACCTATCGGGATAATGAAATACTAGTTGCACATTCCATAGATTTTATCAGATGCCAGCCATGGAATGAGTCACTTTTTTATTCTTTTAGAAGTAGAGAACCGCACCGGAGAAAGAATTTTCCAATATGCACTCGTATTTATGCAAAATGGCGACAAGTTTAACTTCCGATAAATGAATGATTCGCGCGGAACTGTTCACGGAGCATTTAGGGATTTAGTACTAACATTTTAAACATCTAACGCCTTAAAAGGTTTTTATTTTTTTATTAACCAAAATAAAAGCATGTAATTTTTACTACACCTTCTGTACACAAGTGCAAAGCATGATCTATGTTTTTAAACAGCCGGTTCCCGGAAGAAAAGATACAGGTCCGCGTAGTTTTGATTAGGATTTGCTAATATCTTTATTTTCCGTGTTGTTATACAACTATAAGCGAGTAAACAACTTATTAAAATGTGTTCTTTGACTGATGATGTTCACATTAGATATAGTCCAGCGGTTCTCAAACTTTTCCTCTTCTGTACTCCTTGAATTCTTTCACGGGATTTTCAGGATTTTCGAGAGAGATAGACGATTTTTACTTTCTTTACGACCGTGTGACTCGTGGTCGTTTGTTAATCGTATATAAAATTAAAAGGGTTATATTTTCAGGACCCCTTCGCGTACCCCTTGGGGTACGCCGTACCCCAGTTTGAGAACCACTGTTATAGTCAATCCTTTTATTTTTACGAAAATATTAGTGCGTAAAGCTCTTAAAGATGTATGACGTGGTGAGGTATAGACGCCGTGTGAGGTATAGACCCTGAGTGAAGGGGTTCCCAGCTGCCGGTCCGCGATACCTCATTTTTGCTGGTCGCTGATGTATAGAACTTTAAGAACCACTGCGCTATGTCATGTCGTCTTAGCTAACGATACTTACACAATACTTTCGACGGAAGGGTCCTGTCCAACAGATTTACTACGGTTTATGATAAAGGTATATCAAGACCACTAACATCACCAGATCTAAACCCCTGTGACTTTTACCTGGGGGTTATTTAAAAGAAAGAATGTTTAAAAAGAATCCACACAGAGTAGAAGAACTGAAAGCATCAACTGAACAAGAAATTTATTTCAATAGATACTCTATCCAAAGTATTGCAAAATTGTGTTGTTCCTGTGAAAAGAGTTAATGAGCCGAGAGGACATCACAGAGAACACGTTTTGCACTAGAGAACTAATTCCCAATGTATACAAGGTGGCCACAAAGTCTGAAAACATAGGATATATTACATCATTTTTTTTCCGTTGCAGATAACCTACAGTTCTGAAGGAAAAAAGGTCCTATGTTTCCAGACTTTATGGCCACCCTGTAGAGAAGGTACAGTAAAAATTTCATACACCTATTTCAGTCAATTAAAAAGAAATACAAACCTTTAAAATGTCAAATGTTTAAAAACAAAAAAAATCACCCCATATAAGGATTTAAGTCTTCAAGATCAACTTCATATTATATATATTTTGGGTACACACTGTACTTTTTCTGCGGTATGAAACTAAGTCATTTGTATAACAATGTAATTATCTTATAAACGTAACCTATTTTAATTATTTTTTACAAACGATATGGTGAAAGATATTTCGTTAATTGAGCGAAATGTCAGGACGGTTTTATGGTAATGTTGATTTAATGTTTTTTATCTGTGATATATATATTCTCTCTCTCTCCTCTCTCTCTCTCTCTCTCTCTCTCTCTCTCTCTCTCTCTCTCTTTGGGGTTTGTTATACTGATAAATGATCAAAACGCAAAGCAAGTTCACAAAACACGTATACTTGGGTACATTTCTTAATTTACTTTAATTCCAAACATATGCCTACAAATAAACTTCAAAACAACAGGGTGTTAAAAAAAAGACGCAACCCATTGAAGAAAGAAAAAGATTAAGTTACAATGATATAATATATATATATATATATATATATATATATATATATATATATATATATATATATGCATTCTTTTTGAACACTCTGTAGTTAACTAGAGGAAAGTGGGTTTATTGCCTGTAAGCCTGAAGAAAATATTTCAGATAGATTTTAATAACTAAAACACGTCTAAAATGCCAACCATTTCTACGTTAATTATATGCATCGAATGTTGACATAATAAGGAATGTTATGAATGCCGCCTAAACAAATTAACGTAATGTGACTTAATTTAACTGTCGTCCGCTTTTTTAATTAGATTTCGCGCTCAAATCACGTTTCGTGTATGTACTGTTAATCCACTTCAAGTTATTATTATTATTATTATTATTATTATTCTCCAAATCATTTGAGCTCAGAATCTTCTTCTGTCCTTGAGAACGCAGCATTACTAATGTCTGTTCATAGTATTTTAATATAAATATGAGTTATTTTTGTGTTTATTTATTTGTTATCTCTCCTTTCGACTGCGAAGGGTCATTGAGATGGAAAGAAATACCACGAACTGGAATTTTTTTTACCCCAAATTTCGGAAGTCACGACTGAGACAAAGAAATTAGAAACAACGGGCTCGTCATTGTTCCCCTACTACCGTATCTCAGAACTGTCTTTGGACTACATATTGCTAGGTTAGGGAATAATAAGTATATTATATTAAATGCAAAAAAACTTCACTTTTTCTACGTGAAAGTCACAATATGATAATAAAAACCCACTCTAATAGACAGAGTGGGTTTTTATTATGATATATTATATTAATTTTAAGAATAAATATCTATCGGTAATTACACTTAGTAATTAATAATGATTCAATTTAATATGCGGAGGGTACGTACCCTCTATGTTCATTTATGCCCAACTAGTTCAAAATGTACTATCCTGAAATTTTTTTAATTTTACGACAAAATGTATCAGTAATAAACCTGAAACCTCAGGCCAAGACTTTCTGAACGGTTGTGCCAGAGATTCCAGCAGTCGGGATTTAGTGGGATACACATACCTTACGACACACTGTATCCCAATTATTGAAACCAACTATCATATTATTATTATTATGCACCCCATTTTCAGATATATATATACAGGGCGTCCCAAAAAATGTATACACACTTTAAATAATTATAAAGGCAGTGTTTATTAAAATACATTTCATTTTCAAAATGTAATAGAATCTACAGACATTATTTAATTGTTTTGTCAACGCCTGTTTTCAAACTGACGTCCGTTCTGGTCCAGGCACTGCTGATAACGCGAAGCAATGGAATCGCAAACATCACGAAACATTTCGTTTGGTATTTGTGTGCATTCTCGTTCAATGGCTGCTCTCAATTCAGCGACTGTTGCAGGTTTTATAGCGTAGACTTTGTCTTTTAAGTATCCCCATAAAAAAAAGTCTAGTGGTGTGAGGTCTGGTGAACGCGGAGGGTATTCTACGAAACCCCTTCGTCCAATCCACATCCACATCGTGCCAAGTACCACTCGCAATACTCCACTCTTCGGTCCGGATCATCTTCATGAATAGCATGGACTAATCTTGGAATGTAACTTTTCCATTGACAGCGCTTCAAAATGCGTTGGACAGACGATTCTGAAATTCCTACCTCACGACTCGCTTGCCGCACAGATTTTCTTGGACTTTGGTGATACGTTTCCAGTACTCTTTCTTGCTTTGTGGGGCTTGTCGATGTCCGTGGTCTTCCGGAACGCTTCTTGTGGACATTCTGAACAGTTCCATCGGCTTCAAACTTATCTCTAATTCGAGTGATGGTAAGTCGCGTTGGTGGATCTGTTTGAAACTCCCTCCTAAACTGTCTTTGCACTTCAACTGCGTTTTCACACTTCCAGTAGCATTTTAGAATGAATTTCCTTTGTTCAAAGCTTAGTCTGACTGCCATTATTAATTCTAATAGGTTTAACTTGGAAAGAAAGAAACATCAATTGAGCTATCAGCTGTTAAAGTGTGTATACATTTTTTTGGGACGCCCTGTATATATAACCTTTGGTAACCTTTGGTTAGCTTCCGCCCGAATTGTTCATTCTGACGAAGGTCAAGCTTTTCACTCCACCTTAGACCTACAGTTTAACGTGGAATCCGAACCACGCCCCATCAGCAGCCCAGCTGCTATTGTGTGAAAGGATGAACAGCTGGGTTTTGCCGCGCGCCGGCTGCCGTCGGGTCTCGAACCCGGGGCCGATGGATTCGTAGTCAGCGACGCTAACCACTACACCACCAAGGCGCATATATATATATATATATATATATATATATATATATACACATACACGAAACCAGGATTCTTTCCCAGCCATAAAGTCACAGCGTTTGGCAAGTTCTCACAAATAAGTTTCGACCAAATCCGTCGCCTGTTGAGCCAATAAGTCAGCGTTGCAAATAACTCTCAAAAGCAAGTAAATAAAGGATAGACGCCTTAAACTCTTAATTGAGATAAATTTTCTCCCATTTTCCTTCATTATTAAGCAATTAGGTGCAGTTAATTTATTCAATTGCAACATCAAATCGACGATGTGCAAAGATACGTGAGGGGTTCTAGAGTTTCGTGGAAGGTGGGTGGGTGCTATTGCATGCATGGTGTGTGTGTGTGTGTGTGTACTTGTCTTTGATAATTTGGTATAGTATTTCATAGTGATGCGTGGTATTTCTTGGTTCTTGATAGTGTTGCAATTGCACATTGTATCATCGTATTATATATATATATATATATATATATATATATGAGTGTGTGGTGTGTGTGTGTGGGTGGGGTGGGTGTGGGGGGTGTGGGTGTGGGTGTGTGTGGGTGTGTATGAAAACTTTGGTTTCAAAGTATTTTCACCAAAAGTAAGCATTTCTTTGTTTTCACTCCAAAGATTAATACTTTGACATATTTTTCGATCAAAGTATTCATGAAACAATTTTTCATCATAAAAAATGCATAAGAATAATAATTTGCTTATATATATATATATATATATATATATATATACCTTATCTTTCTTCGAACGACGGTTCAGGATCGACCCGCAGCGTTCCGCCTAATTTGTGAGATTTGGTGGAGGAGAGAATTGGTTTCCGCTCTTTATTCCTACCCTCGTAGCCAGCCAGCCACGCATGGCTGGTCAGGGACTTTACAAAAGAACCTGTCTAGCTGGTTCTTGAAATTATTCAGGTTGGTGTGCTGGGCAGAGACGGATTAAGACACCTCGGGGCCCGGGGCAATGAAGAATATGGGGGCCCTTTTCTCTTGCTTTTTATTAACAATACATGTACATGTACAGTACATAGTACATTTACACGAATTATATGTACGGTACGGTGCTTAGGCTAATTGAGAAACAAACTTAAAAGAACCTTAACATAGTGTACTTTGCCGTTTGCTAAAACAAAACAGTATTAAACAAACTTTACTTTAGGGCCTATAAAACATAAAATAAAACAGGGAATTTGTCAGTTTGCTAAATCTGGAATATATCATCGAAACTCAGTTGATTGGGGGCCCCTCAAGCATGGGAGCCTGAGGCTTCAGCCTCAATAGCCTCAGTGATAATCCGCCACTGGTGCTGGGGGGTTCCCCAGTTCTTTTGGCAACACATTAAAGAGTTTTGGGCCTCGTATTCTGACGGTACTTTCCATCCTCGTTTCTATAGCTTCATTGAAGTGGGACAATACAGAATCTACCTCTTCTCTCATTCTCCTGCGTTTCTATTTTACTTCTAAACAACCCTCAAGCATTTTTCATATATATATATATATATATATATATATACTGTATATATTATTGTGTACCACTCACGTCCACTTTCCAGGGAGTAGAGTTTCAGGGCTTGTGGTCGAGACCTGTAGTTTCCATCTTTCCTTCCCTCTATCTTAGACGTAAAAGTCCTTTGTGTGGCTTCTATGTTTGCGTGTCTCGTTTTCTATATAAGCTTGTGAGTGCTGAGCAATACTCAATTACTGGTAGGAGTAAACTCTTCCATAATTTTAGCATGATGTTTGCTTTTCTGCTACTGAAGCTCCTCCAAATAATTCCCATTATTTTTCTAGCTGTTGTAATTTTAATGTTATAGTGTTTTCTGAATTCTGCAACTGATGTCATTATTACTCCAAGATTCTTGACTTTTGGGTTTGTTGTTATCACCTTGGCTTGCAGTGTTTTGTACCCTTTATTCTGCAGCTCCTTGTTGTTACTATATCTTATAAGCTGGAATTTTTCTTCGTTGAACTTCATATTGTTGTCTTCCACCCATCTGAACAGTAGTTCAATGTCGATATGTAATTTTTCTGTCACCTCCATTTGATGATTTTCATATCCTTGTGTCATCTGCGAAACACAATATAATACTGTCGTTAATATCTGCACCAATATCTGTAGTCATTATTATAAATAGCAAAGTTGTTAATACTGTACCTTGTGGGTAGAGCTGACGACGTCTGAGACTTCAGATTTTACTCCATTTGCCACCACTCTTTGCGTTCTTTGATTAATTAAATATCCATTTTCCCAGCTTTCCAGTAATTCCTGTATTCTTAAGTATGTGTACTATAACTCCATGGTCACATTTATTGAAGGATTTAGCAAAATCAGTATATTTTAACCTCGACACATTGTTTCCAGTATTTTCTCGTGGTGGTCTAATAACTGTGACAGCATGATCATCCAGCCCTGAAGCCTTGTTGGTTCTGATTGTTCGAAGCACTTTATAAGATTGGAGGTGAGAGCTACTGGCCGATAGTTCTTAGGCATTGCTCTGTTACTTCCTTTGAATAAAGGGGCAATGTTCGCGTTCTTTAGTGGAAATGGAATTCATCCTTTGTGTCGAGTAACTTTCTCGATAGTAAGTATAGCGGCTCGGCAATACTCCCTTTGCATTTCTTGAGAAACATGGCATTCCATGTATCTAGTCCTGGTGCTTATTTTTTCACATTTTTGATAGAGCTTTGTTAAGTCTTCTTCTAAGAACTTTAAATCCATCATAGATTCGTGTCCGAATCACTTGGACACCTGGATTTTCTACTTTCTTCTTGGACTACGTCGTGCTGAACACAGAGTTAAATTCTCCTTTAAGCAGTTCGCTCATTTTTTCTGGGTTATTTGTGCATTAGGTCACCCCCATCTTTTAACGGACCAATACTCTCTTTACATTGCATTTTCCTTTACGCAAATGTATAGAAGTATATTTTCTAACACTTTGATTTACTCCTTTGTCTTGTTGGTGAATGTTTGTTTTAGGTCCATTTCTATTTCGCGTAGTTTTTTCTAAAGCTCGAGTCTCCTTGCTTCAGTTCTGCACCCTTAGATATTTTATACGACTTGTTTCCGTTCTCTAAATAACGTTTGATCTTTTTCTCGAATTTGCTACGTCTTCTTTTTGTCTCTTCGTTTTCTATTATAGAATGTATTTCTTCTGGAGTCTTCTCGTGAAGTAACACTTTCTAGTTTACTTTCTTTAAATCCGTATTCACACTTTCCCAATCTACTTTCTTTGAATTCATATTTAAACCTTCAAATATTCCTTGGTTCTCTGGAATGCGTTTCAGGTCTCCTGGTTGCTCACTTTATTTCTGTATCAATTTGGTTATAGTTTGAGAAATTTGTGTGCATTACCTTTTTATTTACTATCATGGCATTGTTATTTGTCAAAATTATATCCCAAACTTTCTCTTTTCGAGTCTCTTCACAGATTTCATGGGTAAGCACATAATGTTCCATGATATCTAAGCGCATTATTGACTGAGTTCTGTCATCTTTTGAAATGTTACCATGGAACCTCTCAATATACTGTATTATTTTTCTTCCATGTTATGAATGGAAAGTTAAAATCCCCACAAATTAAAATATTTGGTAATTGTGTTTTAATGATTTTAATACGTTTTCTATTTCATTTGTAACGAATTGGAATTAAGTTTTTGTGGTGTTCGGTGGTCTGTACACTTTCAAAATGATTAGGTTTAATTGTTTTACCTCCAAAATAAGATTTTTGTCTGTGTTGTTTGATTTACTTACCTTCACTTCACGTGTGTGTTTTTTCTTGTAAATGCAATAGCCTCCTCCTTTTCTAGCGAATCTATCCGCTGTGTAGTCCTTTATTGCTATCTCACTGTCTTCGATGCATTTTTTACACCCTTTTTTGCATTTATGCAAGTGTGTTTCCGTTTGGCACATGATATCTGTACTGGTTTCCAGAGCTAAATTTTGCAGGTGCTGTAATTGGCAGTCTGCATGGTCAGCGTAGAGGCCTTGTATATTTGTGTATAATAAATTTACAGGGTTAATAATCTTGGTGCTCGGTTGTCTCTGATAATGGTGGTTTCTGGCCATTAGTACCATTGTGGTTGTTGAATTAACGGTGGGTGGTGTTGAATGGGACGGTGGTGTATGTATTACTTGGGTAAATATATCAGCGAAGTTCGGTCTTTTCTCATTAAAAAGGACAGTTGTACTTCATTGGCACTGTTGTTACGTCTCTTATTTACGGTTTGAGCTGTTTTTTTCTCTTCTTTGAATACCATTAATGTGAAAATATGGCACGGGCACGCCATATTTATACATTTTTCTCCCTAACTGATTTTCTGCAAATAGAAGTGGACATAGTAGCAGTTTGCTCCGTATCTGCAACTTTCATTCCTTATTATGTTGAAACATTTTTTAGGGTGGTTATATATACATCTGGAGCCATATTTACACAAACCTGGTTTGTAATATTCGTACATGGTCCGTCATTGGATGCTTTTACGTTTTCAGACGTACCATTCTGGAATTAACGGTGCGATTCAGTCTTTCTCCTTTGTTCCAATATTATTCTTTTCTACCCAGCGGTTTTCAGTATTTGGTGTACTTTCCTCTTTATTCATAATATTGCTAATTTGTATCGTGGGTATTTCTTTGTCTAAGTATTTTTCTGCTCTTCTCTCTAATGCGTTGTTCTCAGTGTTCTGTATCCCAGTTTAGGTCATTTTCAGCGTATTCTGTCTCATCGTGGTGTTCTGTTGGCATATTAATTGATATATTAGTAGAATTTCGTTCCTCAACCAAATTTTGATCCATTTCCGGTTCTTTCAACATTTTCCAGCCCAGTTTGTACGACTTTTCTATTAATTTTCAGGTATTTGATACAAACGTAACCGTACAGACCAATGCGTTTAGTTTATTCTTTTCCTTACCTTCCTATCCTTTTCCCACATTGATATTTGTAATAAAAATATAGATATATACTGTATATGAGAGAGAGAGAGAGAGAGAGAGAGAGAAAGTCAAATGTTTATAATCTGGCGGTTTCCCCTTTAGCAACTTTTAGCTTTCCTTACCTTTCCAGTGCACTCTCCCTCATAAACCGTTTACTGGTTTACCTCTGTGGAATTAAAACTAAATACCTTCCGATATTCATATTTAGCTAAACAAGTGTACTTCCACTTTGTAAAATTATACAAACTGAAGTGTAAAATTAAACCAAAAAAAAAAAATTTACAAATATGACAATCAGCAGCTTTTTTTTTTAGTTCCCCTTCAAAATAGGAATTTAAATTAATTGCTCAGTGTGTGTGTGTGTGTGTGTGTGTGTGTGTGTGTGTGTGTGTGTGTGTGTGTTCAAACTATGGTTTTAAAATAAGAGGAATTTTTGCTCTTTGTTCACAAATTTTTTTCCTTTGTTTTAATCAAATTTAAATTAATTTATTAACAAAGTGTTCCATTTTACTGTTCGATTTCTCTCTCTCTCTCTCTCTCTCTCTCTCTCTCTCTCTCTCTCTCTTTAAATATATATATATATTAACACTTCCAAGTGTAAGTGCATATATGGTATCAAATTAAGTGTAATTAGGTTGTATGTAGATAAAAATATAAAAATTATACAATACTTGCGATTAGACGGGTCAAAATTGAAGTCTTCAAGAGAAGACTAGATGCCTGGCTCAGGACGGTACCAGATGAGTCGGGTGTACATGGCTATGTGCGGTGGAGAGCGCAAGAAAGCAACTCGCTCCTTTACCAAGCCAGGCCTAGAGGCGGGGCCACCAGCTTGACCTTCGTGTAAAGAGAGACCAACACACGGAACATCAACGAGGTTAACGAGACAAAGTGACGGCTGGATTGTTGTTACTTATCGGTGAGGACCGAGAAGAAGAGGATGAAAACCATAAAACAAGGTACGCCTCGAATTTCGAGAGAGGATGGGAGTAATGTTTTTTCCGAGAATATAAGAAATAAAAGGATAATAAATAACTACACATACATACATACATACATACATACATACATTCGCCCTTGGCCCCTCCTCCCTGCATAAAAAAATGCAGAATAAGGTGGAAAGTGTTTTAAAATCAGAAAGTTTAAAAAAAAATCAGATAATTTGTCAATATCAAAAAGTGGTATCATGTAAATATGGTCTTAGATACACGAATTACCTTCCTAAAATACTTTCAACATGATGAGGGCTCGAACCTGACTATATGCAGCGAGATGCTACAGTACTACTGCTATCCATGATAATTCAGGGCCGAACCAAGGCAGGAGCGAGTGGTGCTGCCGCCCAGGGCGCTGACGTGTTGAGGGCACCAAATTGTTGGTCTCAGAGCTGCCACGTAGAATGAAATTTGGATTTTTAATTAATTATATATTATTTATTATGTATTAATTATGTATTAAATAATTATGTATTTTAATTAATTATCTATTTCTATCATAATCAGTTTGTATATGTTCGGAATTTAATGGAGTGGGGGGGCGTATAAGGAATGCCTTGCACAGGGCTGTATCCATCTATGTGCAGACATTGAAGCAGAGAGAAAATATCAAAATATGGTATGCTTATATTCCCAGGTTAAAGGTATATATATATATATGGCTGAGATAGGGTGAAAACATCTCAAACTCCGAGTAAAAGCAGAGAACAAATGAGCAACGAAGGAAGTGAGAACCATAAAAGAGAGAAGCTATCATGTCTTAAAAAAAGACCAGACTCCTTAGGAAACGTTTACTCCATCAATACGTACACCATCTATCTGTCCAGAAAAAGCTCCATTTCATTCACCAAGACCACTGGTATCAAGGACCACCCAAGCACTTACAAAAATGTAACGATCCACCCACAAATACGTACTGATCCCAACCCCTAAAAAAAAGCTTACCAAACTGCTAAATATAAATAAATTGAAGTAGGTGGGGGCAAGTATATATAGGGTGTCCCAAACGTCTTACCACATAATGTACAACATGATATTAGCCTTTGGAGCAGGACTTCCGGGGGCCACCCTATATTGTGAAATTAAATGCTATAAATTGGTAATAGCTTCTTCGAGTTAAAATTACAGAATAAATTTTACTAATTCTCGAAAACGAAATAGAACCAATAGTGTTACAACATATTCCCAACAGGAAGAAAGGAAAACGGAGGAGACCCGAGAGAAAAATCAAAATACTATTTAGACAACGCAAAAATACAATAAAAGGTACTCAGAAATGCAAAGTAGGGGCAAGGAGACAAAAGAAGTTAGGAGGAAACTATACGGAATAGAAATGGATCTAAAATGAATTTTCATTCGCAAAACGAGAAAAAATACAGAGTAGCTGAAAACGTTTTTAAAAAAAAAGAGTAGCAGAAAACGTATTTTTAAAAAAAGTAGCAAAAAACGTTTAAAAAAGGAGTAGCAGAAAACGTTTTTTTTTAAATAGCAGAAAACGCTTTTTGAAAAAATAGCAGAAAATTTAAAAAAAGTGGCAGAAAACGTTTTAAAAAAAAGAGTAGCAGAAAACGTTTAAAAAACAAAATATCTCATCTTCGCCAAGAAGAAAAATAAAATTTTAAAATTACTATTGGATAATTGAAAGATGATAATAATGAATACATAAATTATTCAGAAAAAAATGAGCGAACCGAAACTGATACAAATCAGTCTAGAACAGATACAAACGCGAATCTAGTAACAAATTTTGAATTCTCTAAAAGGGATATAATTAATTAATAATTTATCACAAAGACGAGAAAACTCGACAACAGTGCCAGACACATGAGGTGCTTTGTTTATAAGAAAATGCTATGGAGATCAATCAACAGGGGATGAATTCCACTCATATTAAAGAATGCGAACATTGTTTCTGTATACAAAGGCGAGAACAAAGCAATGCCGAGGTATTATCGACCAGTAGCATTCATCTCACACCTCATAAGACGCTCTGAACAAGTAATTAAGATTGTATACTGCTCACAGGAACGAGAACAATTTAATCTGAAGGGGAAGAATAATGTCACAGACAGAATATAGATGTAACATATACTGATTTTGCGAAAGATTTTGATAAATGGGATCATGCGATTATGGCGCATAAGCTTAAAGAAAGGAGAATTGCTGGAAAGCTTTTGCAGTACGACACGTTTTATGTTAGTAAAAGAACAAAAAGATATGTGGTAAGTGGCGTTAAATTTGAAGTTACAGAAGTCGCCAGTTCTGTTCTCATGATACATTACTATCATTGTTGTTTAGGCTAATGGCCGCAGACATAGATGCGGATATTAGAGATAGTATTGTATCGTGTTTGGCAGATGAAACGAAAATATATATCAATATAATAATTAAATGTGTTGTAAGTAAAAAATATGAAATTCAGTGATGAACATTTTCGACTCGTGAGATATTGGATAACAACAAGGAACTACAGAGCAAAGAATATAAAACATAATATGGATAATCAGATAACAGCAAATCCACAAATCTGAGAGTAATAATCTTAACAGATCCAGAACTCAACGAACACTTCGATATTAACAATATAACAACAAGAAAAATTATGGGAACTGTCTGGAAGAGCCTCCAGAGTAGAAAAGCAAATATCATGCTTAAAGTATAGAAGAGTTTAGTCTTGCCGATAATTGAGTCTTGTTCAGTACTCACAAGCCCATATAATAGTGGTTTTTAACATTTTTTAGGCTGCGACTCAAATTCTGGTCGCGGGGCTAGCTCGGCGACCGATGCCTTCAAACAGTTCATTTGTAGTAGATAATAAAATAAATAATTAATGATAAAATGATTAGGGATAACATAAGTAAATTATAAATGACAATTTAATAACCTAATCAAAATGGCTTGACGACCCAATTTTGGGTCACGACCCAGGGGTTAAGAACTACTACCATATAGGACGAGATCTTACAAACTGAGATACCATACAAAAGAGTTTCACGTCCAAGACAGAGGAAACGAAAAATGAAGCCTACTGTACCTGTCATGACTGGTCATTCTTGAAACTGTACTCCATGGAAAGAAAACATAGATGATACGGAATTATGTACGTATGGGAAATACTTGAAGGATATGTTCCAAATTGTAGGACAATTGCTGGAATGAGAAAATAGGTAGATTTTGTATTATTCCAGCTTTAACAGGGAGATAGGTATGAGAACAAACATACTGGGTCCAAACATACGAGGTCCAAACATACTAGGTCCATACTAACTTCAAAAAGCATGTAACTTGTTTCCAAAAGAATTAAGGAAACTTCAACAGAGCAATTTAACTAAACTAATGAACCAAGAACGATCTATACAAGTTCTTGAATCAATTTCCTGATTGGCTATGTGTAGCTGGCTGTAAGGGAGAGAGATGAAAGTAAATATCAATTCTCTCCTTCATAAATTCAAGCCAGGCAGGCCGATTCTGAACATGTAAAAATATAACAAACTTATATACAGTAAACCCTCGTCCAACGCGGGAATTAGGTTCCTCGAGAACGGCGCGTTAGGTAAATCCGCGTTGGACAAACTTAATGCCTTTGGGATAAATGGGGATACGTGAACGCGGCCGCGTAAAGTCTCCCATTAATACTTAGATACGTAGATTTTTTATTCACACATATATGAATTTCCCTACCCATATTGTATATGAAATAAGAACATAATAAAATCATAAACAGAATGATATTTACATATGATAAATAAAAATATATTAAATGGAAATAGCACGTATCTTTTCTTCACTCTTTCGGATGGTGCGTATGGTAGACTCATTCACGTGATACTCGCGGCCAAGTGATGTTATGCTCATACCGCCACGCAACTTATCTAGAATCTTTATTTTTTCACTATCACTTGCAGATGCTTTACGTTTTGGTGCCATACTGCTGTCTAAGGGTACTAGCAAAACAACGGCAAAATACGACAAAAACAATCCAACACAACTTCACTGAACTTAACGCGGTAGTGGGACTGAGACAAAGGGTGATGCGAGTGGTGATGCGAGAGGGAGGGAGATGCGGGGAGTGTTGGAGTGTAGGAGCAAACACTAGAGCGCGCATTGGCACGCGCACAGTACTACTGTATTAGAGCTTGTTTGGTGGACCGTGTATAATCAAATTTTCCGCTTTGGGCAAATAATTGTTCGCATTTATTTTTCCGTGTATAAGCAAATTCGCGCTGGACAAACACGCGTTGGACGAGGGTTTACTGTACTGTATATATACTTATGATACTTTATAAGAATTTGAACGACGGTTCAGGATCGACCTTGCGGTCGACCCCTCTATAGCATCCGGCCTCACTTGCAGGATTTGGTGGAGGAGGGAATTGCTTTCCGAGCTCCTCCTGCCATCGTAACCAGCCACGCATGGCTGGTCAAGGACTTTGCACAGGATCCTCTTCAGCTAGTTCTTAAAATTATTCAGGTTAGTGTGTTGGAGGTTCCTCAGTTCTTTGGGAAGGACATTTAAAAGTTTTGGGCTTCGTATTCCGACGGTATTTTCTATCCTCGTTTACATGTCCCCCTGTCCCACCGTAGCTGGAACAGTACAAAATCTGCCTCTTCTCTCATTCCAGTGTGTTTCTATTTCGTTTCTAACATTGAGGACAAAGCCCTCAAGTATTTTCCATACGTATATTATTCTGTACCGCTCGCTATAATAAAATAGCGTCCTTCATTACAAAATTCAATTTCTTACTGTTTATGGAAATGTAGATAAGTATTACGGAATAAGACTCGTTTTTAAAGAAATAATCTTAATTCCTGTCCTTTGTAAGTGGACTTTCGTTGTATACATAGCGTTATAGGCATTTTAGGCTTAAAGAGAATCGGGTGCATGATTCATCACAAGCAATATTCCCCTTATGTTTGCGTTACTCCCTCGAGGGCACACAAAAGTTTTCTAAGTAATGTAGTTTTGACAACTCCGTTCTTGACAATAATAAATGATAATTGATACTCAGCATTAGACTTATTTCATCAATGTAACTGAGAGATTTTGAATTTTGATAATGGTTTATCCCTAAAACACAATCATAAATAATTATTGAACTGAGCTAGCCTGTAATTATAATCTTCTTGTACTCAAACAATCTTTCATACATATTCACTGGTATTTATGTTTTGCTCCACGAGTTAAATTTGTTACATGTTAACTTCAATGTTTATCTTTTTTCATCCTAACTTTTGTGTCACAGCAAATGTACCCAAGCTTTTATTAATTTTTTAGCAGGCTTTGTTCTGATAGTTGCCAAACATCATTTGTGAGTTTGTGAACAAAGTTAAAAGAATTTAATTTGGTGTTTTGGAATGGTGAGAAAAATATATATATAATAATAATACAGTGGCGCTCGTAATAAGTATTGGTACAGAGAAATATCTGAGTTATATTCGGCCTTATCTTTTGTACCGTGCGTGGGATAGTTATGAAAAATCTACCGTTCGTTTGAAAAAATTTAGCAAATAAAGAAAATAGTTCAACTCCAACATATTAATGTAAAATATCAACGAATTTGAGGAAAATAAAAAAAGTAAAAATGCAAAAATTTTCGTACATTTATTCAGAAAATTATTTAATTTACGATTGAAGAATTTAAATTTTTTATCAGTAGTTGGCTGTTTATTGATTAGGGATTGTTGGCAATTTGAATTCTAGAATTTTCTCTTTGAATCTTTATGAAAGAGTCGGATGACTGTACAAGCCATTAGTAAGTAATGGGTTGTCGGAGTAACGAGCTGTCTGCGGATCTTAAGAGATCTGTTATAGCTGCACATGATTCTGGAAAGAGTTATAGGAAGATAGAAGACCTTCGAATTCCATTTACGACGGCCGCTGCAGTTATAAAGAAATGGAATAGCTCTGGAACAATCTAAACTCTACCAATGTGTGGATGACCTTGCATAATTTCAGAACGTACAGCTAGACGGATTGAACAAATGGTTGCTGCGAATCCACGAGTGACTGCAAGTGATATTTGCCAAACATTAAAACTGTCTAAGATCGCTGGCCATCCCTCTAATGTACATCGTACATTAAGAAAGAATGATTTGCATGAAAGTGTTGCACGAAGAAAATCCCTGCTACGAAAAGCGGACAAAGAAGCTCGTCTAAAGTACGCCAAGGATCATCAAAATAACGGATTTACATTCTGGAAGAAAGTTCTCTGAACAGACGAGACCAAAACTGAATTATTCAGAAACAACGAGCAACGGTAGATTTGGCGAAAATCAAATACTGCATTCGAGGTAAAAAAAAAAAAATATTTCCTACGGTTGAACGTGGTGCTGGTAGTTTGCTTCTTTGGGGCTGTTTTAGTGCTTCTGGCTCAGGAAAGATTGTTGTCATCAATGGAATCTTGAATTCGAAGAAATATCAGGAAATTTTAGAAGAAAATGAATTACCTTCAGTTCTGGATTTGCGAATGGGTGGCAATTGGGTACAGCAACAAGATAATGATCCAAAACATTATAGTAAGAGCACCATGAAATGGCTTCAACAAAGGAATTTCAAGCTTCTCGAATGGTCCAGTCAAAGCCCAAATTGTTTAATCGAAACTTTATGGTTTGATTTGAAAAAAGCTGTTCACAAGAGAAACCCTTCGAATCTGAATGAATTGCAACAATTTTGTTTAGAAGAATGGTCTAAAATTTCTACTGAGAGATGTCGAAACGTTGTAGAAAAATACCTAAAACGACTCACTGAAGTCATTCAAGCAAAAGGTGGACACAAAATGTATTGAATAATTTTGCTAAGGAAATGTACGAAAACTTTTGCATTTTAACATTTTTTTATTTTCCTCAAATGATACAAAAAAAGGACGAACATAACTGAGATATTTCTCTGTACGAATACTTATGAGAGCCACAGTATATATATATATATATATATGTATGTATATATATATATATATATACTTATGTGGGAGATTATGATGATGACGATGTCTGTCTGTCTGTCTGTCTATTCTATGTTCGTTTATACACGCTTAAACTGTTAGGGTAATCTGCACCAAATTTAGTATGCACATGAAAGGAACCAGGGACGGTTTTAGTAACACACCTTCCTCTCTCAATACTCCTTAGGTTGTGTTTCCGGGGGGATTTTTCTGTGCAAGGCGCAACGGGTATTCTAATATATACATACATAGCCATTGCTAAACCAAAAACATCACGGGGGGGAACATCAATTGTAATAATGATCAAACAGCTAACCATAACCAATGAGGGTTATGATGGCACTCGATAACAATTGAGCAGATACTGAGTACAAGGTCTCTTGAACATTATAACAGGAAGACTGCTTCATTTCGAAGGTAACGAAATTCAAATGAAGACTGTTTGGTAGAGGAAACTGTAATGCAGTGGTTCTTAACCCCTGGGTCGCCAAGCCATTTTGATTGGGTCATTAAATTGTCATTTATCATTTATTTATATTATCCCTAATAATTTTGCCATTAATATGCATTTTATTGGGTCTGTATCGAAGGAGTGACATTTCAGAGTGACATAACAAAGGAGTGACATAATACTGTAACGAAGGAGTGACATAAATACTGTAACGAAGGAGTGACATAACAAAGGAGTGACAAATCGGAGATAAAATTCAAAGGAGTATAATTATTAAAATTTTATTTAAAAAAACAAAATTGTTAGAATTGTTAAAATTAAGATTTTATTCAAAAACTAGAAACCTAACCTAACCTAACCTAACCTAACCTAACAGTTGCAAGCCTCTCTTCCCTCTGGATTTGTTCTTTCTTCTTGTTGGTATTTTCGTGTCACTCCTTTGAATTTTATCTCCGATTTGTCACTCCTTTGTTATGTCACTCCTTTGAATTTTATCTCCGATTTGTCACTCCTTTGTTATGTCACTCCTTCGTTATGTCACTCCTTTGAATAGGACCGATTTTATTAGGTATTACGAGTGGACTCTTTGAAGGAATGGGTCGCCGAGCTACCCCCGCGACCAGAATTTGGGTGGTCGCATCTTAAAAAAGGTTAAGAACCACTGCTGTAACGTGTATCCTACGTTAATTCTGTAGAGACGAGGTTTAAGGGTATTATAACGTCCTGCGACATAGAAATCTTGAAAGTACTGTAGGTTACAGGAGAAAATGTTATGATTGTTTAACCTCCCTCGCAATATCTAAGGTCATGTGACATAGGAGACCTACAGCTTCTACGTAGGATCCGAAACACGGGTCGCAAAATAATCTAGACGCAGAGGACCGTTTTCCATTCAACTATTCCCCGAACCCACTGTCGCTTAACTTCGCTGATCGCTGTAGTCAGTACAGAAGAAACAAGTTAACTATATTTAAGCATTTTACATAATAAAATAGATAGTTTTAACAGACAGTTGTCTTTAACTTTCAGTAAAGACAACTTTCGATAACTTTTCATGTAGTTCTAGATTTTAATAAAATAAAGAAAACATTTACAATTATTTATATTAACTTGACTTTAAATTTATGCGTGATACCAAGAACTTTTGGTAATCTAATTTTCAATTCTTCCTACTAAGACTTCAGTTTCAATTGTCGTCTGTCTTAATGCCTGAATGTTAAGTGAATATTTTCAAGTTTAATAAATTAAGCTTTCGGCCTTATACTAAGGTCTTCGTCAGGTACGAGCGAAGACCATGGAACAAGCCGAAAGCTTTTGTTTCGAAGAAATTCATTTTTTATTGTGACTCTAGTACTGTACAGGGTGTTCAAAAAGAAACGCAACCCAAATAGAAAAGAAAAGGGTTAGGTTACAATTATATATATATTCTCCAATGGGTTGCGTTTCTTTTTGAAAAACCTGTACTTTAATTCCTAAATATATATATCGGGTGGGCAAAAAAAAGGGAGACCTCGAACTTTGGCTGTAAAATCCAAAGTTATGGTCAGATTTCAATATTGTTTTCACACCCCAAACTAAGTAAATTTCCTATAAGCTGAGCGGATTTCAAAGAAAACTAATGAAAATTACGGATTTAGTGAACATTTCTTTACTCTGGAAATTCTCCATTTACACTAATACTGCTGCATTGTTGGGTCGGCAAAAAAAAAGGGATACCTTTTCAATCCTTCATGTCTCGGAAAATACGGTATATAGAACCATGAAATTTTAGTATGTTAGTACTAGGTAATTTTATGGTGTGTATGCCATCTTTAGCATTTTAGCTGAGAAATTGGATTTATGGCGAATATTCCAGGAAAATCTTGCGATAATTAAAGCGATTTTAATTAACGTAAGCCAACTGCAGGAGGTTTGGACAAGCTCCTCAAGAAAATCGATAAAACAGGAGATGCTAAAATGGCAATACAACCATAAAGTTACCTAGTACTACCATACTAAAAATTTTATGGTTCTATGTACCGTATTTGTCGAGATATGAAGGATTTAAAAGGTCTCCTTTTTTTTGGCAGACCCAATAATGCAGTAATAGTGTAAATGGAGAATTTCCAGTGGCGTAAAGAAATGTTCACTAAATCCATAATTTTCATTAGTTTTCTTTGAAATCCGCTCACCTTATAGGAAATGTACTTAGTTGTGGGGTGTGAAAAAAATATTGAAATCCGACCATAACTTTGAATTTTACAGCCAAAGTTCGAGGTCTCCCTTTTTTTTGCCCACCCGACACACACACACACACACACACACACACGCAGCGTGTTTGTAAAGTCGCGCAACCCAATATACAGGGTGTCTGAGAATTATCTGTACAATTTTTGGCTGTTATTAAAAGTCAACCATGAAGTGTAGAAATTCCAGTGTTGTCCCATTTTACAGAGAATCTCATTAAGTTTTTTCTGATACCACGTTTTGACAAGTTTTTAGAAATGTACGCGGGTGACAGACATTGATGATTTAAAAGCAAGAATCACAGCTGTTATTGAGCGAATTGATGTGGATATGCTGCAGCGTACATGGCAACATTTGGAGTATCGATTGGATGTTTTGCGAATCACTGATGGTGCACATATCGAATGTTGTAACAACGTTACTTTAATAAAAAAACTTTTGAAAATACAGATTCTAAATATCTTGTTAAGAATTTTACGTGTGTTATCAAGAATTTTATTAAAGATGAAATTGTACAGATAATGTTCGGACACACATGGAATTTCTAAAAAACTTGTCACAACTTGGTATCAGAAAAACTTAATGAGATTCTCTGTAAAATGGGACAACACTGGAATTTCTACATTTCATGGTTGACTTTTAATGACAGCCAAAAATTGTACAGATAATTCTCGGACACCCTGTACATAGCGTTATATACATTAGGTTGCGCGACTTTACAAAAACCCTGTAGTTTCGAGTTCAATAGTCGTGTCCTCTTGGTCTAAACAGACTGATTATGAATCTTATCAGATTTTATCAAATTATTATCATTTGTTTTACTGAAGTTAATTGACAGTTTGTTGCATTTACACCAATTTCCTGTTTTATAATTGAAGAATATTTACACTATGAGATAACTAGTCATTAAGACTATTGCATGGGTTACTATTTCAGATTCACCAAGAAGGAAATAAAGGTGATTTATTTAAATTAAGTCCAGAAGAGGTACTATAAAGCCACCTTGAGGCACCTCAAATATGAGAGAGTCCATCCTCGACTTTAATAATCGTATCTTAACGAATCGAATCCTATTAGCTAAGTAAGAGGTCAGGAAAATATAAGAGACCCTCAGATATCACGCTTGCATAACTTTTCAAAATGATTGGTTTGTTTAACTTCCTTCGCAACATCTAAGGTCGTATGATGGAGGGGACCTACAGCTTTAAGTGAGATCCGAACCACTGGTCGCTACATAATCTGGACGCAGCGGACGGTCGCCCATCCAACTACTATCCGACCCAGTGTCGCTTAACTTCGCTCATCAACGGGAAGCGATGTTACGACATTGGCTACGACGTAGCCCTACAGTGGTAGAGAGTATCGAACACCTTATCAAAGTTTGCAAAGAGTGAACTAAAAGTGGGCTAAAAGTGGGTTGCAGATGATGATTAAGGCTTAGAGCAGCTTAATAGGATCATAAGATTTAAGAAATTCTTACTGATTAGGTTAGAAAATATATTGTTCCGTAGGAACAAGCCATATATATACAGGTGTCTCAGAAATCGCGCACCACAGCTTTATTCAGATTTACGAGGTTTACGAGTCGAAATGATTTATAAGTGATGTTTAATTACAATATATGTTCGATAATGTTCGAAAATAAAATTAATAGTATGTACAGTTAATCAAAAGCTATCTTAAAATAATTGAATGAAGCTACATTAACCAATGGTGCGCGACTTCTGAGACCCCATTGGCTAATGTAGCTTCATTCAATTTAATTATTTTAAGATAGCTTTTGGATTAACTGTACATACTATTAATTTTATTATTCAAACAGTATCCAACATATATTGTAATTAAACATCGCTTACAAACCATTTCGACTCGTAAACAGAGGATAGTCTCACTTTTCTTTTAATTTTATAATTTACCAAAGTTTGCCAGTTTGCTGAGTTGTTATACCTCGACGTGTCGCCTTTGGTAAGGGTGTCATAGGCTGTCGACCTCTGATCTAGTGAATGTTACTTTTCCAAAATTCTTATTCAGAATAAGTATAACTGGTCTGTAATTATGGACACCAGTTGTTGGACCATTTTCATTAATGTAACATAACTTTGAAAGTTCTAAAACAATGAGGATAAATTCCTGTTAATTATGCAAAGGGTTGACAAAAATAAATAGACACTACGTTTATTGTCTCAAGAACAAATGGCAAAGTTCATCAATGGCGTGCCACAGGGTGTTGTGTCAGGTTTGCATAATGGAAAGGGAAAAACAACACGTTTCTAAATATATTGATTCAATAAATTTGTTATTATTTAGTGACTTTTATTAGGCCTATCGAATCAAAAACTATGCAAAAAATAGGAGGTGTCTATTTACTTTTGCCAATCCTCTGTACAGTTCAGCAATAACTGGGTTCACCTTATCTACATCAAGTTTAATTACCAGAGTGCAGTATATAGTTCAAACGGTTATTATTACCCTGTTGATTAATAATTACTCGCATCTGAAACAGAGTTGTACGAACTAAGAAGAATGAATCATAAGCATTTGGTACTAAATACAAATAATGATCAAGTCTCGTATACTGAAGCAAGAATATAGGCAAAGTAATCGATAAATTTATTAGTTATAAAATTAACGTGTGTAACCAACTGTCGTCCTGATTTTATACACTCGACTCCTGTCACTGCCAACCCTTTTGCCTTATACTTATCAAAAAATTGTTAATTATGTACTATGATTGACTTATTCATGTTGTATTTACATTTCCCAAAAAGAGGATGGTATTAAAATGACTTATCTGGAGGATATGGCAATATTTATGAGAAATTAAGCCCTTTAGGTACATAGCGACCATCTTGATTTTCATTAATATATTGTGATATCTCTTGAGTAAACCAGGAGTGCACATTTATAGTATGAAAATACAGATCATTGATAGAAAGTAGCCAACGACATAAAGAGTTTGTGTCAGTGTTAATTAACGTTATTACTGTCAGGTTTTAGTAAAGAACATTACAAAAATATCGTTAATGTTAATAATGAAACTTTCAACATTTTTTAGAAATCTCTGTGGATAATGAGAACAGTAGTAAATGGTAGAAGAGGTAACATCCATAATGTCTCATATCCCCAAGAAAGTGGGAGGTAGGGCCCCGAGCATGGACTACCTTAGCCAGAATCGGTGAAAAAGGGGTGGCCGGCTACCGTTTCATCGTGATGTAAGATACAAAAAAGACAAACCCCCCCCAGCTGTAGGGTTTGAACAGTGGAGTCTTAGCGCTGCTGGGCGGCACCCTAACCGATCACCCCACGAGAAGTTCGGTAGTAACCACTGTTTCAAACTAAACCAATCGCTCTAATTGGTAAATGATCAGTCACTTGTAAAACATGCAAACAAAAGCTAAATCATTTTTTACGGAATTAGTCTAGATATGATCAGAAGTGTCGTAGAAGAAAGATCAATAGAACAAATAAAAGGTTTATTGATCAATAATATAAAAAATAGCATTCTTTCATTAGTGATTGAGAACTATCATTTGCCAAATTATCAAGTACATCAATATTCCAATCACCATTTGAAATACAGTCATTACATTCATCATAATCATCGTACTGTATTTACTATAGAAATGCAGCAGTAAATTGCGTTCAAGATAAGAAATAAATTCATTGGTGGAACATGAAGGGATCTATAAATACGAGCCAACATACCATGTTTATACACTCTAACAAGAATATCAGTAAACAAAGCAGTTTAATCTTATCTATATTTAGAGAATATATTTAGAGAACCTCTATATTTAGAGAAACATTACACCTCTTGGCGTGTTCGTTTCTATTTAGTAAAAAGTGTTTGTGACCTGTAACTGCAAATAACGCTAAAATTCAGTAGTCAACCGCGTTTCCCAAAATACAAACAACTGAAAATTTTAACTGAAATATATTCAGAAAATAGAAAAGGAATTAAATTCTCAGAAAAGTGTTAATAATATTGCGACAAAGCATGAAAAACAACGACAGGTTAAAAAGGTTTAAAGAGACTTACTCACTAGCTGATTTCATCAATATCACCTTTTATCCTGCCATCACAATAGCCATTATTAATTATACCAATTAAGATGATTATTTTGATAAGGAAATAAAAGCAAAATATAAAGAAAAATTAACTCCAACAAAGTATATAATCACGAAAGAAGACAATTAACGTAAATATAAGACATTAGGTTAAGTTAACCGAAGGTATATGCAACTAAAAGGATTTTGACGTTGCTGTTCGTGTCTAAGTTTAAAAATAAGTCATGATGATAATTATAATGATAATGATGATGAAAATGATGATAAAGTTCACATGAGCTGAGTAGGGAAGACCTACATATTATAACAGGTTAAAATAAAGTAAAGATTTACAAGAATACAGAGGAGTGTTTGTACAGTAGCTCTGTTTTCAAGCTAAATTTATGCATTTTTAAATGTAATTGAGGGAAATCTTAAGGTATAAAATACATTAGACGTTAAAAGGTAAAAACTGTATAATAATAGTGGTATATATATATATATATATATATATATATATATATATATATATATATACTGTATATACATTTAACTGCAAACAACACACAGTATAATTAATGTAAAGAACGACGCTTGTGTAGAAGAGCGTTCCGCACAAGATGAGGAGGGAGAACGAACAAATGAAAAATGAGGTACCACCCGGGAATCGAACCCGGGATCATCCGATTGCCGGTCAGATATGCTATCCACTACACCATGGACCTCGATCAATCAGAAGTCGTAATTCTCCTACATACGAGCAGAAACCAATGCCCTGAGGGGGCACCTTCACATGCCGTACATATATATATTTAACTGCAAACATTGGGCATTGGTTTCTGCTCGTATGTAGGAGAATTACGACTTCTGATTGATCGAGGTCCATGGTGTAGTGGATAGCATATCTGACCGGCAATCGGATGATCCCGGGTTCGATTCCCGGGTGGTACCTCATTTTTCATTTGTTCGTTCTCCCTCCTCATCTTGTGCGGAACGCTCTTCTACACAAGCGTCGTTCTTTACATATATATATATATATATATATATAATATATATATAGCTGCGGTGGGGACAAAGGGTCATGAAAACGAGGATGGAACATACTCACAGAATACGACGCCCAAAACTGTAACGTGTTACCGAAAGAGTTGAATTATTTTATAAAACAAGCTGGACAGGTTCTTGTGTGAAGTCCCTGACCAGCCATGTGTAGCTGGCTGCGAGGGCAGGATGAGAGTGGAAAAAACTTCTCTCCTCCACCAACTTCCGCAAACAGTAGGAATGTTGCAAAGGGGTCGACCTGCAAGTTGAGCATGAACCCTCGTTTGAAACCATCATAGGTAAATCATATATATATATATAAATTTTATACTACAGAGTGTTCAAAAAGAAACACAACCCATTGGAGAATGCATATATCATTGTAACCTAACCTTTTTCTTTCTGTTTCGAGTTGCATTTCTTTTTGAACACCCTGTATTAACTACTCATAATTTTTAGCTCGTTTTCCTTTCAAGAGATTGATAAATTCTCCCTTATATTTTCTTTCCTTGTAACTCTTATATTAACGCCATTATATTAACTCTTATATTAACTCCATTATATTACCTCTTATATTAACTCCATTATATTAACTCTTATATTAACTCCATTATATTACTTCTTATATTAACTCCATTATATTAACTTTTACATTAACTCCATTATATTAACTCTTATATTAACTCCATTGTATTAACTCCATTATATTAACTCCATTATATTAACTCCATTATATTAACTCTTACATTAACTCCATTATATTACCTCTTATATTAACTCCATTATATTACCTCTTATATTAACTCCATTATATTAACTCCATTATATTAACTCTTAAATTAACTCCATTATATTGATTCTTATATTAACTCCATTATATTAACTCTTATATTAGCCTCAACTATTTCATATTGGAAAAGTGTTTATTTCGAGGAGCCAAATTGGACTTGATCATTGGTTTGCGCCAATAATATTAATAATCTAATGGTTATGCTAAAAATGCTTTTCTTCCACTAATTTTTCATATCAAGAAGAAAAAATTGAACGAACTCAGTACGCAGTACTGACATTCGTCGTAAACGGGAGTTATAAACATTACCAAAATGAATTATCGTATAGGTTCGACCATCTCATCCAAAGCCAGTGTAACCAAATTCTTTCTGATGGGAAATCAATAATTGCAGCAGCCTCTTCAAACCAACATATTGAACCATGACTGCATATCACATCAAGTGGAATTGATGGGATATATATAGTAAGAGGATTAAACCGGGGGGGCAGAATGATGGATAAATGCCTCTGCAAGATATGTATGGTTGACAGCATGAAAAATGGTATATTACCGAATGATTAGGCAAGATCCTCAGCGTTGCCTCTTTATCAAGTATCTGAAGGTTAAAGAAACGAATTAGGAACAAATATATATATATATATATACACATTATTTTAACTGCAAACAACACACAGTATAATTAATGTAAAGAACAACGCTTGTGTAGAAGAGCGTTCCGCACAAGATGAGGAGGGAGAACGAACAAATGAAAAATGAGGTCCATGATGTAGTGGATAGCATATCTGACCGGCAATTTGATGATCCGAGTTCGATTCCCGGGTGGTACCTTATTTTTCATTTGTTCGTTCTCCCTCCTCATCTTGTGCGGAACGCTCTTCTACACAAGCGTCGTTCTTTACATATATATATATATATATATATATATATATATATATATATATATATATACAGGGTGTCCCATAAGTCCGGTGTCCTAGAAAAATTTATTTTAAATTAAATTTGCAAAAATAATACATTAGAACTAAAACAAATGTTCAAATTGATGTTTTGTTTTTGGGACCTTTTTTTTTTTTGGTTGCAGGTAGAATAACACGCAGTGGCTAATACGGCAGTGCGTTACACTCGTGAGGGAAAGGCAGACATTGCGTGTTATTCTAAATTTATTGCTATTGAGTGTTATAGTAATTTAATTTAAAATAAATTTTCCTATGACACCGAACTTATGGGACACCCTGTATATATATATATATATATTATATATATATATATATATATATGTGTACGGCCATTAACTAGAGTGAGAAAGTTGAAAGGAGAGATTTAGTAGATAAAGAGGTGAGCTAACCTCAATCAACCGCAGTAATTCAACTGTGGCTAAGTTGATTTATTGTAAAGAAGAAACAAAAGAAACAAATCTTAAACTTGTTAAATTATCACAACTTCTCCAAATGAGTGAGGTTAAAAGTAAGTACTAAATGTTGGGAAAAATATTATTTGATAGAAGTACGTGCGCGCGCGCGCATATGGAGTGTGAAATATGTGAAATATTTTACCCTAATTTACCCTAATTTTACCCTAATTTGTGTAGGGAGATGAAGGAATTGGGGCATATATATATATATATATATATTATATATATATATATATATATATGTTAAGCCCAAACATCGAAATCGCTCAGTGAGCGAAAAAAACAGCCACAACGCGTTGTGGATGCACCTAAGTGACCACACACCAATGTTAGATATTTTTTCGCTTCATGGCCGTTCTCAAACAACCACAACGCGTTGTGGACGATTCGGATATGACCACAACGCGTTGTGGACGATTTGAAAATTATTGAATGCCCGGTTAAGTTAATTGAATTCCCGGTTAGGTCAACTGTTAAGTCGTGATATTTTCGTTAAAACTAAAGAAAATATCACGGCTTAACCTAACCAATCGTCAAGGGCGTACAATTAACCTAACCGGGCATTCAGTTAACCTAACCGGGCACTCAGTTGACCTAACCAGTTGGTTAATTTTTACATTTACGTCTCATTCTAAAGTTGCTTAAAATTAATCGAAACCTACGGGAAAATTATTGATAATCATTTTTTAAAGGACTTTATCTTTTTTCAGCAGATCTGCTTAACTTTGCTTTTTAATCGGTGAATACGTCGATAAATATACGTCGTGTTTATATCATTTCAATATACGTCGTGTTTAAATAGAGTTTGATGAAAGACATCGGTGTGTAGTCGTTTCAAATCGTCCACAACGCGTTGTGGTCATATCCGAATCGTCCACAACGCGTTGCGGTTGTTTGAGAACGGCCATGAAGCGAAAAAATATCTAACATCGGTGTGTGGTCACTTACGTGCATCCACAACGCGTTGTGGCTGTTTTTTTCGCTCACTGAGCGATTTCGATGTTTGGGCGTAATATATATATATATATATCAAGGCGAGGGAGTAGAATGGAACATAGTCAAACAGCATAAATATTGGTCTCGCTTGAACGAACTCTTTTTGGGTGGGGCTTCTGGATGGCGTGATCGGTAGTAGCGTTGATTCTGAAACCACGCGACGTGGATTCGAGATCCACTAGCTACTACTAGTTTCCAACTTCAGTGCTTCTGCACTTTAAACACAACATCCATATAATATCTTCCAAGAGTGATAAATCCGCGAGTGTGAATCTAAAAAGAGAGAATTTTCATATCGATCTACTCGCATTTAGTGCCATTCTTATTCTTATTCAAGGCTTTCCTTCCCACTTTGGTCCAGGTTAGGTTAGGTTAGGTTAGGTTAGGTTAGGTTAGGAAATATTAGCCAATCTCATTTGGCGTCTTCACAGCAAATGTGAATGACATTCTTTCTCACATCAAAAACTCTTCTTTTTTTTCTCAAATGGGAAAGACAATGAGTTGGAAGTAATTGTCATAAGTACAGGGTGGCGCAAAAGTCGCGCATCATAGGAATTTTCAGTGTTGATTATATTTTTTTTTCTTTTAGGTAGGGGATAGCTGCGAAATTAACAATAGACGAGAGGGTGAGCTTGGTTTTAATGTATGGAATACAAGGTACTACAAATCGATGAATCGGTACAGAATTTAGTACCGATTCTGTACCGATTCTGTACCGATTCATCTATTTGTTATACCTTGTATTCCATACATTAAAACCAAGCTCACGCTCTGTCTATTGTTAATTTCGCAGCCATTGCCTACCTAAAAGTAAAAAAATAATATATTATAATCAACACTGAAAATTCCTATGATGCGCGACTTTTGCGCCACCCTGTGTGTATAGGTAAATCTTAAAAAAAAATCTATTTAATTTTAATTCTTCTCGCTCTTTCTGGCAAATAGCCAAAAACCTTTCCAACAACTCTACTTCTTCTTTCCCTCCTCTTTTCTCTTCTGACGGCTCCTGATAAAGCTGAACTCTTCGCTCAAGCTTTCGCCTCCAACTCAAACCTGGATGGTTCCGGTGCTGTTTCTTCATCTCCTCCTCCCTCTGACTTAATTACGCCTGAAATCAGAATCTCTCCCAAAAGTATTTTTTCTGCCCAATTTGGGTTCAATCTGATCCTGATGGTGTCCCTTCTGTTGTTCTGAAGAACTGTGATTCTGTGTTGACACCCTACCTAGGCAAACTCCTTCGTATTTATCTTTCATCTGGTACTTTTCCTTCTTGCTGGATGTTCGCTTTCATTCAGCCTGTCCGAAAGAAGGGTAATCGCTCTCAACCCTCCAACTATCGTCCATTTGCTATGATTTCTTGCCTTCCCAAAGTTTATGAATCTATCGTTAATAGAAAGATTCTTAAACACCTCTCTTCTTACATTCTTCTTTCAAATCGTCAGTATGAGTTCCGCAAGGGACGCTCAAGTGGCGATCTTCTCGCATACCTCTCTGACTTTTGGTCATCCTCCTTTCTGGACTTCAGTGAAACCTTTGCAAATCATATCAAAAACTTTTGATAGAATCTGGCACAATTTCTTAATTTCCAAACTACCCTCTTCGATTTCTATCCTTCTATCTGTGCTTTCGTCTCTGATTTCCTTTCTGGCCGATCTATAGCTGCGGTTGTAGATGACTACTGTTCTTCTTCTAACGTTATTAATTGTGGTGTTCCTCAAGGTTCTGTCCTGTCACCCATTCTTTTCGTTTTATTTATTAATGATTTTTTAAGTCACACCTCCTGTCCTCTCCACTCCTATGATGATAATTCCACCCTTCACTTCTCCACTCGCTTCACAAAGCGTCCCCCTCAACAGTCACTTCATGCTTCGCGTGAGACGGCTATGATGCACCTGACCTCTGATCTTTCTACTATCTGTGATTAGAGCAGAGAAAACCTTGTGGTTTTCATTGCTTCAAAAACTCGGTTTCTTAACGTCTCTTGTCACAATGCTTCACACGACTATCCCCTTACCTTCAACAATACACAACCCAATCCTTCCTCTTCTCTTAATATTATTGGTGGTTTCTTCTCTCGTGATCTTTTTTGGAAAGATCACATATACTCTCTCTCTAAAACAGCTTCTAAGAGGTTAAGTGTGCTGCACCAGCTCCTCAATTTCTTCACCCCTACTCAGTTATTCTCTTTGTACAGGGATCTTGTCCGCCCCTGTATGGAGTATGCTCCTCATGTGTTGGGTCACTAAACCCACACAACTCTACTTGACCGGGTGGAATCAAATGTTTTTTGTCTCATCAATTCCCCGCCTCTTACTGACTATCTTCAATCCCTCTCTCTTCTCCGCAACGTTGCCTCACTTTCTCTTTAGTACTGATATTATAACGGACACTGCTCTTTTGAACTCTTTAACTACATGCCTCCTTTAAGGAGAGCATACAGCACTAGACTTTCAACACATTTTCATCCCTTTTCTGTCCATCTCTCGAACGCAAGGATTAATCTGTATTTTCAATCTTTCATCTACTCAACCGTTCAACTCTGGAACAACCTCCCTCAATTCATCTTTCCCCCTGTCTATAACTTCCAATCTTTCAAACGCAGAATGCCCAGCCATCTCGAAAACTTTGGCTCTTGATTTTGACTCTTCTTCCGTGGGGATGGTGGGCGTTTTTGTGAGCATTCGCCCTTGGCCCCCTCCTTCCTGCAAAAAACAACATATACAGTATATACTCATGTTTATATTATCAAATTATATTATTAATTATTCCTTCTACCATCTCTTCAGTAAGAAAAAAGAATCTAAGAGAAAGAAGGAAGTTGAAAAAGACATTAGTCAATCGCTTACACAGTCAACATATGAAGTACTTCCATTAAAGTACTTCAGATCTATGATGTTGTACGTCTTCAGATTGAATGGTAATCCTTAAAATAAAATACTTGATATATAAAATTACAATTTGTGTCTATTTTAGCATCATAGCTCAGATACCTCGGTGGTGTAGTGGTTAGCATCACTGACTACGAATCCATCGGCCCCAGGATCGAGACCCGGTGATGGCGGACGACGCGCAGCAAAACCCAGCTGTTCATCCTTCCACACAATAAAAAGTGGATGATAGATAAATGGGTACCACCTTCGTGAAATGATGACTCACCGTAGTAACATTTGAAAGGTGTGTGTGTGTGTATATATATATATATATATACACGTGTGTGTGTGTGTATATATATATATACATATATATACGTGTGTGTGTGTGTGTGTGTGTGTGTGTGTATATATATATACGAAAACTGTACACTAAAATTTAACTGAATATGTGGAAGCAAATAACACTACAACAGTTAACAGGTAACCAACGAACAACAACACTGTATGTTAGATACAACCTCGGGTTATGAAGACGGCAAACCATTTTGTGTTTACAATTTTATGAAAGTATTATACCAGACGAAGCCCCCCCCCTCTATATTATCTGCATTTTTGTTTGGTCCATAAATTCCCATAACCGAGTTTTTTTGGGATTTCGTTGAATATTATCCGGATTGTTCTTCTTTAAAGGTAGCTCACGAGCATACTTCAAAATTACTTTAAAATGTATTTTATATATATATATATATATATATATATATAAGGGATGATGATGATGTATCTAATATACTATTTCAGAAATGAAGCCTTATATATATATATGTAACAGTTTTTTGCGCACACCTACAGGTCGCTACAATTGGTGTAGAACAATGCGCTTTTCACCATTCGATGCGTCTTTTTATTGTGCAGTGCCCATGCTAAAAAAAAATTCCCTAACATAAATCTTTCCCCCCCCTTTTAGGGGTACAGTTCTTCCATTTCTTCATTTTTAATCATAATTTTGGCACAAAATGGGGGAGGGGTGAGGTATTGGGGGAGGGGGTGGGGTTAATGGGGAAACTCAGAAAAATAGATGCGATATACAGTATATATGTAACCAAAAAAAATTAAAGTAAATCCTTTGCAAGGTGCCAGCCCCCTTCCCCCCTTGGGGGTAATGGGGGAAGGGTGGGGGTAAATGGGGGAGAGGGTGGGGTAATGGGGGAGGGGGTGGGGTTAATGGGGAAACTCAGAAAAAAAATTGGTGGGGAGAGGGGTGGGGGAGGGGGTAGTGGGGGAGAGGGGTGGGGTAGTGGGGGAGGGGAGGGGGTTAATGGGGAAACTCAGAAAAAAAATGATAACCAACATCGATTCCGGTCAGGAAGATCATGATTATCACAACTAATGGAACACTATAACAATATTATTGATGCACTCGAAACAATGAAAACTATGATTTGGCGGGCCGCAGGGCCCCCAATTACTGTCGGTTCAGTTATTTGGTCAATAAAACTATAGAAATGAACGCAGTCATGAAAATCTTAGGCTTCAAATCCGAGCTCATTGTATTAAGATTTGTGAAGCTTTAGATTTTCATGGCTGCGTTCTTTTCTGTAGTTTTATTGAATGAATAATTGGTTTGCCAGTAACTGGAAGGCTGCAGGCACCCCAATTACTGAGGCCCAAGGTAAGAGGAATAGGAATGATATCCAGATAAAGGGCTACTGATGTTCAAAATAAAATACGCCGTAGGCCCACAATTCAGCCGAAGCACCGCAGATCTAGCAAAATCGGCGCGTAGCGCCGACCTTTTGCTAGTATGTATATATATATATATATATATATATATATATATATATATATGAAAATTATTTCACGAAAGTAACACTTGAAAAATATTTATGATGAATAAAACCACGAAGGAAAGGAAACACAAAAAGGTGCTCAAGCGCTTTCGTCTAATGACATCCTCAGGAACACTGAAGTACAAAAAAGGTTACGGCCTATATATAGGTTACCTATATATAGGCCGTAACCTTTTTTGTACTTCAGTGTTCCTGAGGATGTCATTAGACGAAAGCGCTTGAGCACCTTTTTGTGTTTCCTTTCCTTCGTGGTTTTATTCATCATATATATATATTATATATATATTATATATATTATATATAAGTTTTTTTGCGCACACCTACAGGTCGCTACAATTGGTGTAGAACAATGCGGTTTTCACCATTAGATGCGTCTTTTTATTGTGCAGTGCCCACGCCAAAAAAAAAGTTCCCTAACATAATTCCTTCCCCCTTTTAGGGGTACAGTTCTTCCCATGCTTGTACACACATTTTTTTAATTTTTCATTTTTAATCATAATTTTGGCACAAAATAAGCCAATATTTACTAAACATTTAATATCATTCGATTCACAAAAGATTTATTTATCGATTCAATTTAAAAAGTATATATTTTTAAAATTCATAAAGAACTTTTTGCAAAAAACTAAAACCAAACATGCATTTTTAAAATTCAATGATTTTTATACAAATTATTTTGATATTTTTAAAATTCAATGATTTTTTACAAAATATTTTGATATTTGTCATAATTTTAACATTTTTCGATTCACAAAAAATTTCTTTATCGATTCAATACAAAAAACATAATTAAAACGGGCAATTTAAATAAACACGAGTTTAAAGTTAAACGAGCCACACTCGAAATTATTTACCGTGACTTTTGTGCGTTTTATTACTGTGGCTTTTGTACAAATAATTTTACGTATACACAAACAATTTGATAGGATATTGATTTATCATTCTATTTTTTAGTTGTCATAGAAATACGTTAATTAAGTTATCTGATTAGATGCGCTTTTATAGTTGAAGATCATTTTTAGAAAATTATTTATTTTCCCCACTTTAAAATATTACAAAATTTCTATTAGGTATCCTAATATTATTATGCCTGTCGCTGTAAGTAAGAAAATAGCAATTATTTTCCATTTTATGAAAATTTCGGACCCCCGAGGCCTACAAAACCAATTTTCCCCTTTTCTTTATCAAAAATTGTTGATTTTCGGAAGTCTTTCGGTTATAAATTTGTACCAGTCTATTGTTTATCTATAATAATAATAATAATAATAATAAAAAGACGTGTGTGTGTGTGTGTGTGTGTGTGTGTGTGTGTGTGGTGTGTGTGTTCCAGCCATCAGCCATAACTCCAAAATGGAAGCAGTTACAAACATGAAACTTCACACACACATTGATTAGGTCCCGAGGTTGTGCACGTGGGTGTTAATAAATTAAATAATTAATTTAAAAAATTAAATGACGTCATCAAGATCATTACGAAACCTATGGTAAAATTATTGAATACCCGGTTAGGTTCATTGAATGCCAGGTTAGGTCATCTGTACGCCCTTGACGATTGGTTAGGTTAAGTCGTGATATTTTCGTTGGCTTTAACGAAAATATCATGACTTAACCTAACCAATCGTCAAGGGTGTACAATTAACCTAACCGGGCGTTCAATTAACGTACCCGGGCATTCAATTAATCTAATCGGGCATTCAGTTGACCTAACCGGCCATTTAATTAACCTAATCGGGCATTCAGGTGACCTAACTGGGCATTCAATTAACCTAACCGGGCATTCAGTTTACCTAACCGGGCATATTATATATATATATATACATATATATATAACGTTCAACATCCACCCCGGCAACGCCGGGTCGCTCCGCTATTATTGAATACCCGGTTAGGTTCATTGAATGCCAGGTTAGGTCATCTGTACGCTCTTGACGATTGGTTAGGTTAAGTCGTGATATTTTCGTTGGCTTTAACGAAAATATTATGACAACCTAACCAATCGTCAAGGGTGCCCAATTAACCTAACCGGGCATTCAATTAACGTACCCGGGCATTCAATTAATCTAATCGGGCATTCAGTTGACCTAACCGGCCATTTAATTGACCTAATCGGGCATCATTACTATTATAATTTAGCAAAAATGTGTCTGCCTGTCTGTCCGCAGAAAAAACTTTTACATTTCTGAACCGATTTCGACCAAACTTCGTATGGTGGATGGGGGTGATGAGTAATGAACGAAAATATATGTGTGACCAGCCCCCCCACCATCACCACCAATTGCTGGGCCCGAGGGCCCCCAGCACCACGATAAAACTATAGAAAGAACGCAGCAATGAAAATCTTGAGCTTCACATTGTGTCAATATTTGTGAAGCTTAAGATTTTCATGACTATAGTTTTATTGACCAAATAATTGAACCCCCAGTAATTAGGGGCCTGCGACCCCCGCAATTACTGTCGGTTCAATTATTTGGTCAATGAAACTATAAAAAAGAACGCAGTCATGAAAATCTTGAGCTTCAAATCCGAGTTCATCGTATCAAGATTTGTGAAGTTTTAGATTTTCATGGCTGCGTTCTTTTCTGTAGTTTTATTGACCGAATAATTGGTTCGCCAGTAATTGGAGGGCCACAGGCACCCCAATTACTGAGGCCCAAGGTGAGAGGAATGGGAACGATATTCAGATAAAGGGCTATTGATGTTCAAAATAAAATACGCCGTAGGCCCACAATTCGGTTTGGGTCGAAGGTCCAAGCACCGCAGATCTAGCAAAATCGGCGCGTAGCGCCGATCTTTTGCTAGTGTCTGTTCTATGTTCGATTATAGACTCCTAAATAGCTCGGGTAATTTGCAGTAAGTTTAGTATACAAATTAAGGGGAGAACCAGGGAAGGTTTTAGTAACACACTCGTCCCTACAAGTTCCCGTCCTGTATGTTGTGTTTCGGGAGGCTTTTGCTGCGAAAGGTTTAGCGGCCATTGTAATATATATATATATATGAAAATGAAAAGGTGTCAACACCTCTCGCGTCTATTCTTGCTATTCAGCCTAATTTATTTTTACCTTAACTTATATAATTACCACACTTTTTCACTAATCCCACTTTTTACTTTGAGCGATAAGTACCTCAGTTTGTCACTCTGCTTTTTGATTTTTAATTTTTCTATTAATTTTTTTTTTTTTTATATAATATCACTTTTTTAATAATTTTAATTTCCACTTTAAGTTGTTACTGGATATCATAATTTAATTAGCTTTATGAGTTAATCCCTTTCACCTCGGTTTTTACTTTCAATAACGGCCGACAATACGTTATTTGAGGTATGATCGAACCTTATTGGGAAAAAAGGGGTTTATCTGTATGTATTTTTACTGTATTTTTACTCTTTTATTGTTTTAATTTTACTTGTATTTGTACTTTGTTACTGATGATGATGGGAGAATATCCCGAAACGTTTGGTATCCATTATAGAATGCTAAGAGAGAGAGAGAGAGAGTTACAAGGAGTTACAAGGACAAGAGGAAGCCTCAAAGACCTTCCGGTCCACTCTGGGAGGTTCCTGTTATGAAACAAGTTTATTTTTCTTTCAACTATTGTTGCAGGAGTAGAAAATGGGATAGAAAAATATAAGGCTCTCTCCCCACCCTCCGCTCCCCCCGCTGTCAGAGGCAGGTACGGAAAAAGGTTGAAGAAAATATCTTGACCCTGGAAAAAACCAGAGAGAGAGAGTTACAAGAAGTTACAAGACAAGAAGTACCTCAAAAGGCCTTGCGGCCCATAACGAGGAGGTACCAATGGCAACGGGTGCCAAGGAAAAATTCCTACACATTGTCACAGCTAGCTTCTCGAACAGCCACCCCAGAAGACAGTAACACATATCCTCAAATAGTGTGCAAGATTCGGTCTAACCTTTTCTTGAACTGATCCACAGAGGAACTGTTCACAACTTCTGAAGGTAGCCTGTTCCACGTGTCACAGATCTTATAGGTAAAGTAATTCCTACACACACTAGTGCTAAACCGTTTCAGATCCAACTTCAAACCATTATTGCGAGTTGAGTTATCATTTAAACTAAACATGCTCCTAAAATCGACATCGTCGAACCCGTATAAGAGCTTGAAAACCTCGATAAGTTGACGCGCAACCTCCGAGTTTCCAGCGAAAACAAATTCAGGGCGTATAGACGTCGATTGTAGCCCATATGCCTAACAGAGAGAGAGAGAGAGAGAGAGAGGAGAGAGAGGAGAGAGAGAGAGAGAGAAGAGAGAGATACTGTATACTGAAATTCCCATTTCCAAATTAAAATCTCTTTAATTTATTTTAACTAATTAAACTTCCAAAATTTTGCTTTTCGTCCAAAAAAAACTAAGAAATGCATTTTTCCATTCTATAATTTTTAACCGAAGAACTTAAATAGAACCGGTGCTTAATAAGCATTTACAGTGTGGTGACTAACTTCAATACGATTTTCCGTTACCGCGAATACGGGACTGTAATAACTTACTGCCTGTTTTTACCCCAACTCTTGTATTCCATCGAGATCATAAAGTTCAATTTTTGGGGTAAACCGAAAAGTTTTTCGCTCTTTGCATTTGTTAATTATGTTATAAGTTGATTTTTTCTATTTTACGAGACTAAGTTCTGTTCCTTTAAGAGCTATAATTTTTTTCTTTATTCTTTTGTTTATATATATATATATACCGGGTGGCCCAATAAAAATGGCACCAATTTGAGAAGTGATATCTCAATAACCATTGCAGCTAGGGACTTAAAAAACAACCAAAATGAAAGATAATTCTTTTCTCTTTAAATACTTATTCTATGGCTTGATGGTTATAAGCCCATATAATGCCCAAAATGGCTTCCAAAAAAAAATATACAAAAAAAATTGCGCATTTATATTTATTCCTTGATCCTAATTTTAAATGAAATTTTTCTATTCCAGACCCCTCAAGATGGGATTGAGAGAATCTGATAAGAACATTATACAAGCACTACGTGAAGAAAAAGGATATTCATTAAACAGAATCCTTTACGAATTTCCAATAGAAATTGGAAAAAAAGAACTGTGGCACATTTTTTACAAAAACTTAAAGAAACCGGCAGCAGTCAACGGCGTCCGGGAAGTGGTCGACCAAGAAGTATTAGAACGCCAGAAAACATTGAAAAAGTAAATGAAATGGTTTTAAGTCAAGAGGAACAACCGGGAACAAGTAAAGTGAACGTGAAGTTGCGAAAGAAACCGGGATTTCACGTTCATCAGTACAGCGAATAATTCGCTGTACTGATGAACGTGAAATCCCGGTTTCTTTCGCAACTTCACGTTCACTTTTACTTGTTCCCGGTTGTTCCTCTTGACTTAAAACCATTTCATTTACTTTTTCAATGTTTTCTGGCGTTCTAATAGTTTCTGGTCGACCACTTCCCAGACGCAGTTGACTGCTGCCGGTTTCTTTAAGTTTTTGTAAAAAATGCGCCACAGTTCTTTTTTTCCAATTTCTATTTGGAAATTCGTAAAGGATTCTGTTTAATGAATATCCTTTTTCTTCACGTAGTGTTTGTATAATGTTCTTATCAGATTCTCTCAATCCCATCTTGAGGGGTCTGGAATAGAAAAATTTCATTTAAAATTAGGATCAAGGAATAAATATAAATGCGCAACTTTTTTTTGTATATATTTTTTGTGGAAGCCAATTTCGGGCATTATATGGGCTTATAACCATCAAGCCATAGAATAAGTATTTAAAGAGAAAAGAATTATCTTTCATTTGGTTGTTTTTTTAAGTCCCTAGCTGCAATGGTTATTGAGATATCACTTCTCAAAATTGGTGCCATTTATTTTGGGCCACCCGATATATATATATATATATATATATATATATATACAGAGTGCCCATAAATTATCTTTACAGATGTAACTGAAATTCAGCTAAACTTGTAAACTCAATTTATGGACACCCTGTAATATATATATATATATATATATATATATATATATATATATATATATATATATATACAGAGTGCCATAAATTATCTTTACAAATGTAACTGAAATTCAGCTAAACTTGTAAACTCAATTTATGGACACCCTGTAATATATATATATATATATATATATATATATATATATATATATATATATTATTTAGTTTACATTGAATTTTTTCCCCTTATCCTTTGAACAAGTTTATTGGGCACTGTGTTGGGAATATTGTCTTGAATAAACGAAGTCCGCATAGGATATTGACCTATAAATTGTAGATTGAATATTAATACCCACTCGCTTGCTGACTTCTGTTTTATACAGTGTGTACGATATACAATTTATCAAAGATGCATTTTATGCGTTAAATTAAACCTATATATCATATATATATATATATATATATATATATATATATACCGGGTGTCCGAGAATTATCTGTACAAGTTTTGGCTGTTATTAAAAGTCAACCATGAAGTGTAGAAATTCCAGTGTTGTCCCATTTTACAGAGAATCTCATTACGTTTTTCTGATACCAAGTTTTGACAAGTTTTTTAGAAATTCCAGTGTGTCCGAAAATTATCTGTACAATTTCATCTTTTAATAAAATTCTTGATAACACACGTAAAATTCTTAAGCAAGATTATTTAGAATCTGTATTTTCAAAAGTTTCTTATTAAAGTAACGTTGTTACAAACATTCGATATGTGCACCATCAGTGATTCGCAAAACATCCAATCGATAATCCAAATGTTGCCACGTACGCTGCAGCATATCCACATCAATTCGCTCAATAGCAGCTGTGATTCTTGCTTTTAAATCACCAATGTCTGTCACCCGCGTACAAAAAAGAAAAAACTTGTCAAAACTTGTTATCAGAAAAACGTAATGAGTTTCTCTGTAAAATGGGACAAAACTGGAATTTCTACACTTCATGGTTGACTTTTAATAACAACCAAAACTTGTACAGATAATTCTCGGACACCCGGTATATATATATATATACAATAAAAACTT
>JAJOZX010006796.1:167500-190000 GCA_023014485.1 Bathynomus jamesi | reverse complement strand
GATGCTATCCACTACATCACCGAGGCGCATTATAATAAAATCACGCAATTAAGTAATACTCAATGCTTCTTCTTCCTATTTTCCAACATCTTTTCCCCTCATCTTCTCCCTTTATCTTTTCCCCTTATCTTTGTCTTCTTCCCCTTAATACCTTCTTTCTTCACGTTCTTCCTAATTTTCCCCTCTTTATTCTTTACTCTTAAGTTTTCCTCTTTCTTCTTGCATTCTAACTTTTTCCCTTCCCATCCCACTCCCAAATTTCCCTCTATTCATTTCCCCTCGTATTTCCTTATTCTCAGTTTCCCCCTCTTTAGATTCTCCTCATTTTATTTCCCTTCTTTTTACTTTCCCCTTTTTTGGCAGTCTCCACCGTGGCCAAATCACAAGCGATAACGAGAAATGATTAGCGCCCCCTGAATCCTTAATGAAGAGCCCAAATCGCTTCTGCCCTTTTAAAAAATCTTGCAATCAAGTTCATACTTTCTTAAGAAGCAATCTTTAAATGACTACATATATATATATATATATATATATATATATATATATATATAGTGTTTAATTGTGAAATTCATCCCATATATATATATATATATATATATATATATATGTGGAAAATACCCCCCTCTCGGAGGATTCGAACCAGGACTTCTGACTCGGAGTCGCGGGTGCTGAACACTATGCTGCGTTAGGTTAAAAGTTAACAAACACGGGCGCATATTTCATCACCCGAAGGAAACACTACTCCTCGCGACTCCGAGTCAGAAGTCCCGGGTTCGAATACTGGGTGGGAGGAAACATTTTCCATATGCAAAAAGTGCGCGTGTTCATGAATATTATTTTATATCCATGTATGTATGTCTATGTGTATATATATATAGGCCCCATATATATATATATATATATATATATATATATATATATATATATATATATATATATATATATATATATATATATATATATATATTGGTTAACCTTGGTTAACCTTGGTTTGCACCCACTTGAATTGTTCATTCTGACGAAAGTCAAGCTCCTTGCTCCACCTTAGACCTACAGCTTAACGTGGAATCCGAACCACTACCCACCAAGAAAGGTCAGAAATGATGAAGTCCTTGCCCAGACTCCTTCAGTAGCCCAGCGTCTTAACCACTAGGCCACCCAGGGTACCCATTTATCTACCAACCAATTTTTATTGTGTTAGCTGGGTTAGCTGCGCGCCGCCTGTCGTCATCGGGAATCGAACCCGGGCAGATGGATTTGTAGTCAGCAGATGCTAACCACTACACCACTACATATAATATATATATATATATATATATATATATATATAATATATATATATATAGATAGATAGATAGATAGATAGATAGATACATAGATAGGTAGATAAATAGATAGATAGATATATAAAGTGACAGGACCTTTTGAAGTGACTGTATTTGTAATAAATTAAATTGCTACCGGGTTATACGATATTATCGAGAATTTTTAACAAATTGTCTTCTTTTGAAACCATTTAGTGTCCAAAACCTTGAAAAAGGAAAAAATTAATTAAAAAAAAACAAAAAAAAACCGGAGGCTGATTTCTTAAAACTTTAATTTTTCTCCTGAATTCCATTAATTTGAAATTTTTCATCTTCTTCCTAATCCAATCCTAAAACCGAAAGAGGCACGTTGAGCTAATATTCACTCAGTTTATCTAATATTGAAGGAAGAGCCCCCAATGTGTGTGTGTGTGTGTGTGTGTATACACCTTTTAGCAAGCAAATCTTCGTCTCTAGTCCAATTATGTGACGAAGTTAGTTTTCAAACTTTCAAATAAACGTATCATATTATTTGGATACGAAATATTATTGATATTTGTAAGCTGAAATTTGTACTAGGTGTATTTTATTAGTAATATTATGTTAATATTAGTTAAAATTATCTGGTTAGTTTATTAGTTAAGGTAATTCGTTAATTAGTTATCTACAGGGTGATATTTTATAAAAATCTGACGCTTTTAAAAGGTTTGTATTGTTTTATTAATTGAAATAAAAGTATGTCATTTTTTACTGTATCTTCCCTGTACAGGGTGTTTTACAACCGGTCTGCCATACTTTTGGGGGTGATTTAGGGGGTGATATCGAGTAAAAAAGTTAATACAACATGGGTGCTATTTCCAACCGTTGCGAAGCTACGAACGTTTTAAGATGTGCAAACAACAAATCCCTACTTGTGTGTAATTCGATAGATGGCAACACTGGTGGTAGTTTCAGTTAACGAAGTTACCACTACTAATCCTCAGTTTTTTTCTTTCAATTGGTTCTGATCTGTGGTCCGAGACACTGTGTTGCGCTAAGGTGAACAATCAAAATGAATCAACAGTTCACACCCACTGAATACGCTGATATCCATTTCATTTATGGATTCTGTGATGGTAACAGCAGAGCGGCAGTTGAGGAACATCGAAGACGTTTTCCAAACCGCCGAATACCGAACAGGAAAGTGTTTAGTGACACACCAGAGATTAAGGGAAACAGGGACAATTGTTCCACATAACCAAGAACATGTAGCACGACGGCCCGTTGCTGTGGAGGAGCGCATACTGGACCTAGTACAACGTAGCCCAACTACCAGTGTTCGAAGGATTTCTAGACGAATTGGTGAATCCGCATCGCGTGTATGGTGAACCATACATGATGAGGGTTTACATCCCTATCATTTGCAAAGTATGCAAGCTCTTCAACTAGATGATTACGATAAACGTGTTCAATTTTGCCAGTGGATGGTGATGCATCGCCAAATTCTTAATCGCATACTGTTTAGAGATGAAGCACAATTCATTCGGGATGGAATTAACAATAGATGACATTCCCACTTGTGGTCCGTCAATAATCCTCACGATATCGTTGAAGGAAACTTTCAACATCGATTCTTGGTGAATGTTTGGTGCGATGTAATTGGAGATCAGCTGATTGGACCGTTCGTTTTGGAACAACGATTAACTGCTGATATTTATCTGAACTTCCTGACGAACGAATTGCCGCTTTTGATGGAGGGCGTGCCCTTGGAGACAAGGCGCAGAATGTTCTTTCAGCACAATGGGGCGCCATCACATTTTGGTCGTCATGTTACGGATTACTTGAATCAGCCGTACGGGAATCGTTTGATTGGTCTTGCTGGTCCAATATCGTGGTCCCCGAGACCTAACCCCGTTAGATTTACTTTTATGGGGCCTTATGAAAGAGATGGTCTACAAGACCAAAGTACAAACGAGAGAGAAACTCTCGCGTCGGATTATGGATGCCGCTGCTTACATACGAGAACACCCAGAAATGATTCAATGAGCAGTGGACTCTCGTTTGGAACGAGCAAAGTTGTGCATTGAAAACCGAGGCGGACATTTTGAACATTTATGAGGTGTATCTCATAAAATGTAGCAATAAATACATCAGATTAATACTCTCGTTTATTTTTTCCGTGCACCTTAAAACGTCCGTAGCTCCGCAATGGTTGGAAATAGTACCGATGTTGTATTAACTTTTTTACTCGATATCACCCCCCCAATTCATTCCCCAAAGTATGGCAGACCGGCTGTGAAACACCTTGTATATGGGGAATTAGTTTCATAGTGTAAAACATGCTCTATGTGATGTTCTCTCGGTTCACATACTTACACGATGCTTTCGACGGAAGTGTTCTGTCCAACGGATTTCCTACGATTTATGATAAAGACGTCACCAACGTCACCAGATCTAAACCCCTGTGACTTTTATCTGTGGGGTTATTTAAAAGAGAGGATGTTTGAACAAAATCCACATACAACAGAAGATTTGAAAGCATCAATTGAACGAGGAATTTCTCAGATTTCAAAGGATAGTCTACCCAGAGGAGGGGCCTACTGCAAAATTTTGTTGTTCGTGTGCAAAGCGTTAATGGTTTTAGAGGACATCACATAGAACAGTAGTTCTCAACCTAGGGGTAAATTACCCAACTGGGGTAATGACAACTATTTTGTGGGGTAATGACACGCGATCCACAAATTATAAAAAGTAATATTGTGATAATCGAGAAGTCATAAAAAATAATATCTAATGATTGGGATAATGGGGCTGGATTGGAATTGGTTTTGGGTAACCATACAAAAAAGGTTGAACACACTGACATAGAATATATATATATATATATATATATATAAAGGAACTGATGTAGACATCCATTAGTCTGAAAGATCTTACCAAAATAAAAAAAATAAACAAATAAATAAATAAATAAAAAATGGATGCTGATATTTATTTCCTTCTGTAAGGAGAAAGCCATTTAAAGAGAGTGAAATTCTCCTCATGTATAATACATTTATTGTTATGTTATACTATAAATGTATGGTTGAGACCACTTGTATTTAGGCCGATAACTGAAGGATGGTTACAGTAATGGTGTTAAAATCGTCTTTCACAAACAACATACGGAAAAAAGAATTGTTTACATATGAGGCGCTCCGAACCACAACCTGCCAAGCGCCAGTAGGGCCAGAATTGAGTTATTTGTACCACTATATTCCCCCACCCTTCCTTTATCCCGTGGGTGAGTCAGGGAGCAGATTGTGGACCTGTGCGTATGGTCGAAATCAATTAAATATCGTTATTGGTTCAAAAATTATGGCATCTTGCAAGTTGACAAACTTTAACTGCATTTTTCTACGTATCTATGTACTTAAGGAAATAATATCTAAATACATTGGCAGTAATTCAACTATTTATAGCTGTTTCGTAGATATAAGTAAAGCATATGACAGAGTGAACCACAATATTTTATTTAAAAAACTAAAAGACAGGAAGGTTCCCATGTACATATTAAATTTATTGAAATTTTGGTATTCAACCAATCTTCTACCGTTATGTGGGGCAATGTGCTATCCGAATGTTTTGGCTCCTATTGCGGGGTGAGACAAGGCTCCTTGCTCTTCCCTATGCTGTTTAATGTGTATATTGACGGATTAGTTGCTTCACTTAATGAGGCAACATTGGGATGTTGTATAGATAACACAAGGATAAATAACTTAGTTTATGCCCATGATATGGTGTTAAAGGTCTGGATCGGCTACTAAAAGTCTGCGAAGTGTATTCGCAGAAACATGAGATTCTTTCTAATGTTACAAAAACTAAAGTTTTGCAATTCCATCCTAAAAGCTGTAATCAGCCAGCTGATATCAGGTTTAAAATGAGAGGTGAAGTAATTGAGGAAGTACAAGAGTTTAAGTATTTGGGTCAAACTATTACCAGCTCCTTGAGTGATGACTTAGATATAAGAAAACAATCTCGAAGCCTTTGTGCTAAAGCGAATATGACTATAAGGAACTTCCGGTTCTGTACAAGTGAAGCTAAAGACGCTCTCTTTCGTACTTTCTGTAGTAATATATGCGGACAGCAACTCTGGGTGAATTATGAAAAAGGTTCTGGCAGAACCCTAAATTTTCTGTACAACAGGTCTTTTAGACTCCTACATAAATTACCCCCCCGAGATGCTCAGCTTCGCAAATGTTTGCTACTCGCAATACCTCGAGCGCAAGACGTGCTCAATACAGTCTAATGCAAAGAATTAAAAATCAACCAACCCGATTATCCAAGCTAGCCATGAGTCCTGCCCTTTGTCTTCTAAGCTATGGAATTCATGGTAAGTAAACGTCTGTCTGTAGCTCCACTTAACTTCGACCGTACTGTATTATTTCTAATCAATTTGTATATATTTCTATCCTATGAATGTGAATTGTCATTGCACTATTAATATTTGTCATATGGACTATAGTTTGCCAATAAACCTTTTCATTTTCTTTGTTTTCTTTTAATTTTGGCGCTTGGTACCTTGTGGTCCGGAGGGTCTCATATCTCTGAAATGAAATCGTCACATTTCTTGTCTGTTATCGGTTTAGTGCAGTTTCGAGCTAATAAAATGTTTATTTTAATAAACTGTTATTTTACTAACTTCTGTTTGATTGTCATCTTTATGTTCTTACGTAATTACTCAAAAATAATGTACAATATATCTATCATACAGATAGGTAATTTAAACGTGAGCCATATAAAGAAATATTGATAAAATTCTCCACCATGAACACTTGGGTTTTGCTGCACGCCACCTGCCGTCACCGGGTCTCAATCCCGAGGCCGATAGATTCGTAGTCAGCGACGCTAACTACTACACCACCGAGGCGCCAAAGAATATATATATATATTATAGTGAGTGATGGATTCGTAGTCAGCGACATTAACCACTACACCACCGAGGCACCAAAAAGTGCGCCAAAGAATGCGCCAAAGTCTCTCTCTCTCTCTCTCTCTCTCTCTCTTTCTATATATATATATATATATATATATAGGGTGTCCCGTAAGTCTGGACCCATAGGGAAAAATAATAAAATTACAAAATAGTCCAAAAATTTATTACATAATCTGTTCAAAGTGTCCGCCGTTGTGTCGCACACATAGTTGAAGACGCAATCTCCACTGCGACAGCACTTTCTGAATCACAGTCGCAGAAATTTCTTGACACGCCTCCACAATGCGTGCTTTAAGGTGGAAAATGTTCTGAAGTTTGACCTCGTACACTTTGGCTTTCAAGTGGCCCCACAAATAAAACTCCAGCGGAGTAAGATCATAATAAAAAAATAATAAAAATAATAATAAAAAAAAATATATATATTATAAATAAATTTTTGGACTATTTTGTAATTTTATTATTTTTCCCTATGGGTCCAGACTTACGGGACACCCTGTATATATTATATAGTATATTATAGTGAGGCGACGTGTTTTTTTTAGCTTCGATTTCTTTTTAAACACAATTTTTTTGTTAATAAAAAACATGGATTTGCTTTTTTTAAGTGTTTTGCTTAAAAGGAATTTCATTTAAAATATAAACGCAAAACTTGTCAAAGAATGCAAAACACTTTCTTTTGACCTAAGGATCGTTCTAACTCTTATTGTTGAAGCTACAGTACTTTAATGACCTCATATTACTAAAATAAATAGGTACTTTACTAATAGTAAGGAGCTAAGTACAGTAATTACTGTTGCATATATTGTGTTTACGTCCAATGCAGTGTACAATTAAATTCCTTTCAGACTTTTTTTAATTGCATATTACTAAGTCAAACGTGTGACACTTTAAAAGGTTTCTATTTCTTTTATTAACTGAAAGAAAAGGGTGAAATTTTTGCTGTACGTCCCCTACACATGGAGAATTAGTGCCCCCGATATCATTCGGTATGTTACTATATCCGATCATGGTACAGTATGTTTGGGACTTCGAATATGGTGTACTGTACTTTTCTCTCTTTGATTGCTATTAATTACTATGAAAAGGAGTTGAAAATACTGCACTAGATATCCTTACAGGCATAGGGGGATCCAGAAGGGGGGGGGGGAAGGAGGCTTAATTGAAGCAACGGGGCTTAATTTGGAGGCCCCTTACATCCTGGTTAAACAAAATTAGGGAAAACGTTTGAATGCTTATTTCCACGTTGCTTCAATTAAGCCCCCTGCCCCCCCCTCCTCTGGATCCGTCTATACTTACATACTTACAGGCAATATTTCTTAATCTGGGGCTCGCGGGAAGTGCTCAGGGGGTAGGGGATCCCGGTTCTTTGCCAAAAAAATCAGCCTATATGGAAAATCGAAGTTTAGCGTTTTTTATTTTTTTAAATTAAAACCCCGTATAATGTTAAAAAGTTTACTGAAATTATTTTCTGTTTGTCCTAATCATATTAACTATTAAACTACGGGGTGTTCAAAAAGAATCGCAACCCATTGGAGAATGCATATAGCATTGTAACCCAAACCTTTTTTTTCTGTTTCGGGTTGCGTTTCTTTTTGAACTCCCTGTATATCTTTCATTGATATATCTGTGCCTGCTCTGCATTTCTTAATCTTATTGTATTAGGTTGAATATAGACTAAACACAAAGTAACACGTAGACAGTCATTTTTATTGCTTTGCTTTAATTACTCTAAAGCCATTGATAAGAAGCCCACTTCGCGTAAGTATGAGGTTGGAAATGGAATTAAAACTTTCATTGCTTCAGAAACCCGTCCTGGACACTCACTTTTTCGTGCTATCCAAAATGTACCCCAAGTCTTCTGACGTGAATGTTGGGTCTTATCAAAAAAACGTTCAATCAATTTGTCGTCTAGACTCTAGACTCTAGAGTACCCATAAATTCGACAAACACTACCACCGATTAAATATCCACCTCTTCCCAAGTCTTCCATCGTCACGCGGGTAATAGCTCGGGAACTGTTTTTGTAGTTGTAGTATGTGTTGCATCATCATTCAGGGAAAGGGGGTCGCGAATTTCTTTTATGTCAAAATGGGGTTACCAACACAAAGAAGGTCGAGAAACACGGCTTTGCGGCCTGACAGTAATTAATATAAAATCTTACACACACACATGATAGATATTTTTGTGTTTTTATAACATTTCCAAATTATTATCCTGGCCATATAATTACCTAAATTTTTGGTTTGAAATACCAAAGAAGCTGAAAAAAGTTAATAAGCCCTGTGCTGTAGCTTGTAGGTCTAAGTTTAATAAAAAGAAAGTCTATTTTATATATTTAAAATACATGTTTTATGTACAACATATAAAAAGCAATGTATTGGAACTATATATTTCGATATTTTTATGCAAACGTATTTTCTAGTGGATAGGGTAAAAAAAAATCACGAAAAAGCATTTTTTTTTTTAACGCCCGCCCCCCAAATAAGCGGTGAACAAAAAAAAACCTTTTTGCAACACTATATATATATATGTTTGTGTGTGTGTGTGTGTGTGTGTGTGTAAGAGTAATTTCAAGGAACAAAGCAACATTGCAACGTTGTTTTCTTAATCCATTATAAACGAATCATAAGACGTTGATAATGGGTTCAGCTTCGCTTGCTCATCATTCCTGACCATTAAATGTCAAAATCTGAGTTGAATGCATCAAACAATACATTTGGAGGCAATTTAGAATGTTTTTTTTTATTCCAAATCTGAGTTTTACCTAAAATCTTATAAATTTAGAAGGATCACTTGAAGATCAGGGCCCCCAGCCTTCTTTAGTTAGCCTTATAAGGCTAACTAATGAAAATATCACGACTTAACCTAACCAATCGTTAGGTCAACTGTACACCCTTGACGATCGGTTAGGTCAAGTCGTGATATTTTCGTTAGTTAGCCTTATAAGGATATTTGGGCGGTTAATTATAGTAGCCGAAATTCATATCGGGCTCCAAATAAATCGCCCAACATGTAATGGGGTATTAAGCTAGGTTACATTTATTTGGAACCCAATATGGATTTCGGCTGATGTAATTAATCGCCCAAATATCTACATATCTAATGAGCCTATACGCTACACGAACTAGTCCTATGTTTAACTATTATTTCTAGGTTTATTTATACTTTCTATTTACCCAAACCACTTATTCATGGCATAAAAAGGCTATTTGGAATGGATTGATCATTTTATTTTTAAAAAATAAAACAAAAAAATTGTTCACTGTTTAACCTTTAACGTTTAAAAAATTAAGAAAATATTCCAGAGAGAGAGAGAGAGAGAGAGAGAGAGAGAGAGAGAGAGAGAGAGAGAGAGAGAGAGAGAGAGATTTTATGTAGAAAAGAAGGGCCAAGGACGGGTGCCAACAAAAATCAAGGTCTTAGAAGTTCACGATGATCTTTTTTCTAATAAATTTTGAAAAGATTGTGTAGTGTGTAAAATGCATGTACGTGTAGAGGGAGAAGGGTGTTTTTGAGAGCATGTTGGACTGCTCGCAGGGTAGATTCGCCCTTGGCCCCTCCTTTCTGCATAAAAAAAAGTGATATACCGAGTCGTTCATACTTCGTGGTGTTGTGCCACCACGAGAGTAAAGAAAAATCTCTTTCCGCGAGGAATATCAGTGGGAGGTTCCTGTATCTATCCCCGTGTACTTGTCCCTTATGGAGAATGAAAGTGTTTTGTGGGTGACCATCCGTTGTTGCTACCGCGAATTCAAGAGTCTCAGACTTAGAGGTGTTTATGAAGCAAGTAATAAAAAAATGAATTGCTCGATGGCTAATCATGATATACGGGACACAATGCAACCAGAGACGTGTCTCTAAAGTGGAGGGTGGACTAAATGTAAGAGTAAATGTTTAACTAGACTCCTGTGCGAGGTTACGTTGTGACACTATTTTCAAAATAGTATTTAATCAATTCCTAAATTATGTTATATATGGGCACAGTTTTAAACCTTGAGGGTATTTAGAACTTTGTCCAGACTATTTTTAAACATATTTACACTTTGATTTGAAACAACATCCGTGGAAGTTGGCTCCAGATATTAACTATTTTGTAGGAGAAGAAATTACCGCAGATGGAGGTACTAAATGTTTTTAACTCCAATTGAAAGCCATTATTTCTCGTCGGACTGGTATTAAATGAGAATAATTTCCTGTAGTCTACCCTGTCTATTCCATTGAGCATCTTGAAAACTTGAATAAGCTGACCGCGGAACCTCCTCTCGTCTCTAAAGTAAACAGATTTAAACGCTCTAATCTATGTTCATAGTTTTGAAGTCTCATTGAAAGGATCAATTTTGTGGCCCTTTCCAACTTTTCCAACCTTTCCAACCAAAAGAGAGAGAGAGAGAGAGAGAGAGAGAGAGAGGGGAGAGAGAGAGATATCCAAAGATAATGTGCAATAAATATTTTTGGGGAAACACCTTTTTGGATCACTATATATATATTTATATATTTAATAATCATAATAATAATAATAATAATAATAATAATAATAATAATAATACAAAATAAAATATAATAAACTAAAAACAATAAGAAATTTACGTTCTTGTGCCTAAAGGAAAGGCGGAATAAAGGTTGAATTTGCTTCTTTTTTCATAAAATTTCAACAATTACACTTTCATCGCGAGAATAACAATGGATTAACTCGTGTGAAATAATCTTTCCTTTTCTTCATAATATTCATATCCGAACTTTGGACAAACGAAAAAGTCTACAAGATCACTTCACTCGGGTAGTGGATGTTAAAGCGCTCTACAAAGTATTTGTAACGTATTGTTAAATATTTGTATGAAAATGCCGGCGAATGAATTTGCTGTATTCGCGTATATTGTTGTTGGTCTATCGTACAATTGTTTCAGAACCACTTTTGAAGGGTGTTTGAAGTTAAAAGACTGTTGTATTAATTAGACTGAACTCTTTCTTAGAGAGAGTTTTAAAAAGCTTTTTTTTATCTTCAGTATATTATATAGAGTTTGAGAGAAATAAATTCGCCGCAATAGCGACTTCAATAGATAATGAGGATCACCTGAATATCAGGGCCCCCCAGCCTTCGTTAGTTAGCCTTATAAGGCTAACTAACGAAAATATCACGACTTAACTAATCGTTAGGTCAGTGTACGCCCTTGACGATTGGTTAGGTTAAGTCGTGATATTTTCGTTAGTTAGCCTTATAAGGCTAACTAAAGAAGGCTGAGGGCCCTGATATACCAAATTTTAAGCTCGCAGTATAGCTAAAGATTTAAAACTTTTTTAACTTCCAGCTGTACGAAGTGTTTAAAAAAGTTTTTAATACTTAATTAAATTTTGTTATAGTAAATACTAATGACTTTAATATTAAAAAAAACTTTCATTTATTTGCAAAACTTGAGACACACTTTTTGGAGATTATTAGAAAATAATCTGGGGTATACGTTTACGCTAAAATTTAACTTTTGAGCCAAAATGTGATCGTTTCAGATCATTTCGTTTGTGTTAACTGGAAGAGAGACAGCCTTTTACTTCTACATTAGGTTAGGTTAGGTTAGTTGAAGTACGTCTTGACACAAATGAAACGATTTTTGCAGATATGTTTGCGGTCATATTTTTGCGGACAAGTTAAATTTTGAGCAATTTTGACCGAAATAACTGCTGGAGTGTACTACATTCATATCATGAATTCACTAAAATAACGATGTTGGAGAAACATAAAAAATGTAAGCATATTTTAAGTATATTATGTCTCCCATATAATTATTTTAAAAGCACAAAACAAGTAGACATTTTGTAGATAAAGGTTAGCCATTCAGACAATTAGTCAGTCATATACTGTAGATTGTAGATCATTTTGGCCAGCATCCGTGTTCAGTGTGAGGAACACCATTTCTCTATAAGCGAAGTGAAGACACTGAGGTCCAGGGTTCGATTCCCGATGATGCTAATGATAATGATAATAGAGAAATTGAGAAAATGGTCCGCATAGGTCAGCCTGAATGTTGTGCCAGTTTCTGGCCTTCCTGACCAATTATAAATGCATTACAGATCAACTTATAAGACAGAATATACAATAACTATTAGTCCTTGCTAGGTTTTGTGTGTGTGTGTGTGTGTGTGTGTGTGTGTGTGTGTGTGTGTGTGTGTTTTTTAAAGCTTAGTTTTTATATATTCACATATCTACAATAAATGTATCTATATAACATCATATCTAGGGTTTCTCGTTTTCAGGGGTTTTCACTATCCCGGTTTTCCGGAACAAAATCGGCCATCGTCCCGGGATCCCGTGATTTCCCGGTTTATACAAAATAATGATAATAAAATTTTAAAATGTTTAAGCATTAGATAAATCTAGATTACTTAGTTAATATTAAATATAAATATATAAATATTTTAACACAATAATAATAAATATAATAAAGGATAGAGCCTAGGTTGAGTTTCAAACACTACAGAAACATAAATAAGGTATATAGCCTAGGCGGCCATGCCTACAATGATAATTTCCAGCTTTGCACTTTAACAAAAATAAATTATATTATAGTGTAATAATTTATACGAACACAACGCCTTTTACATACAGTACTTCTAACTAATTTTTAGTAAAAAAAATATCAACAGCAAAAGGTGTACCACTGAAGGTACCACTGAACTGAAAATAATAACCGAAATTAAAATCCACTAAAACACAAAATGTTCGATTCAGGGAAATCAAATGACTGACGTTCAATCCGAGTCAATCATCAAAAATACCAGTCATATTACACATACACAACATCATACAGGGCATAATATATATAGGCTCTATTCGAGTTGTACAACGCAACGTGATTCGTGTTATTATTATAAGACAAATCTATAAGATAAAACGTTATCTACTACTAGATAAAGTAGTAAATTAAGGTAAAACTATTTGAAATAACGTTTCAAATAGTTATAAAACCCGGGAAATCCTAGGATTTGCCGCGCTTGTCCCGGGATTTAAAGTTATCATTTTCCGCCCGGGATTCGGGGATTCCCGTGGAGAAACTCTAGATTCATATCCAATAGATTTTAATATCTCATTTCAATTTTGAGCTTAGAGTCAAAATCTTTTCTTATCTTCTGTAATTATAGCAAAGTCTATTCGTCTGAAGTAGGCTTTCGACTTTCTTCCAAAAGCGTATTATTATTTTAAATACTTCATTTATGGTTTTTTAGCTTCTTTTGTATAATGAAAGAACCGAATTTAACTTTTAATTTTAATTCATACGTTTGGTAAACATAAAAATTAAATGAGAAAATAAGAGATTTACTTATAAAGCCAAAAATAAGTTGTTGTTTTTTAATACAGGGTGATGCATAAAAAGGTGTTTCCAAGAATAATTTATTGCATATGTTTCGGGAACACCATCTTTTTTTTATCACCCTGTAATAGATAGATAAGATATTTTGGCCCGCATACACCCATGTGAAAATTGAATTAGGTTAGTTTAGGTTAGCTTAGGTTAGATTAAACCACGTTAGGTATTAGGATAAGTCAGATTGATTTAAGCTTGGTCTTAGGTCTTAAGTTTGTTCGGATTAAGTTAGTTTCTGAAGATACCAGAAGTGGGTAGAAAGGTTTTTATCGTTCATTTGGGTATAGCTTCGTTTTGAAGTATCCCAGAAGTAAACCCTGCAGGACAGTTTAGAGGTAGAGAGAGAGCAGGGCGAAGATCCTGGGTTCGAATCTCGGCCTCAGATTCAGACTTCTGCTATTAAGATGCTTCTTTTGGTCTTTCTTGGTTGGGTACTGGTTCGGATACCACAGAGAATTATTTTTCGGGTGGAGTTTTGAAATAAAAATAATTTATTGAAAAAAGTTTTTAAATCCAATTATAAATTGCTTCCCCCCGACCCAAAAAAAAAAAATATATATATATATTGAGCAACAATTGGACATTAATAGGAAAAAACCTTCATTATTCGTTTTCGTTTATATAGCTTATCGGGTAATACCATTTTCCTATAAGCGAAGTGAAAACACGAAGGTCAGGGATTCGAACCCCGATGATGCTGGTAATAATGATACAGGAGTTAGAGCAATGAATAGATAATGTGCCCAATTAAATATTTGGAATATTTGGTTGTTATACGTCGTAACCACTGTTGTTATACGTCGTAACCACTGTTGTAACATCGCTTCCCGTTGACCAACGAAGTTAAGCGACATTGAGTCTGGAAAGTAGTTGTATGGAAGACCGTTCTCTGTATCCAGACAATGTAGCGACCCTTAAATGGTTCGGATCCCACTTAAAGCTGTAGGTCCCCTCTGTCATATGACGTTAGATGTTGCGAAGGAAGTTAAACAAACCAATCATTAAACTTAGTTTGTGTTTAATTCAAACAAACTTTGTATTAATTTTATTAATTTTATTAGGACAGTGGTTCGCAACTGGTGGGCCATGGACCACTTGCTTATCTTTTAGTACTATGTTAATAAATGTTAATAACAAAAATGTACTTATTAAACCTTATGTAAACATGATATTAGCTTAGCAACATGGAAAGGTGGACCATGAGTTATTCAAATCAGCTCTAGTAGGCCGTCGCCTAAAAAAGGTTGGGAACCAGTTTTAGTATGTTTATTAAAATCTATTACTTTATTTAACATTAATTACCTCAAACTTTATTACAAGAAAAATTTTAGTAATTTTTAAAATTACTAAAATTTTTAGGTTTTAGTTAAGGCCCCCCCCCCCCAAAGACAAATCTCTTATCTTCGTTATCACAGGACGGAATTTCCTACAGTGAACCCAAAGATATTTGGCTAATTTATTAAACAATTTCTTTTAAAAGTAGGAAGCAACACGACAGTGGCCATTCCGGTATCAGACAGTCACTACCAACAATATATGCCACAACCCGCACCAAATACATTCTTCTTTGAACTAATTCTGCCAAATGAAACTTCAGCCACATTGAAAAACTTAAAAAAATAAAAGCCCAGCTATCATTTCAAGTCCGGCAAAAATATATAAACTAAAATCACATGATATAACAACCCCACTCGCAAGATTTATGAATAAGTCAATAGTACAAGGTGTATTCCCTGAAGATAGCCAGGGTTTGTCCAGTACTCAAATCAAGCAGCTCTGATTTTTCATCCAATTACAGGCCAATCTTTATATTACGAACTTTAAGTAAAGTATCTGAAGAAATCGTACAGCAATAAGCTAATCAAATTCTTAGCTAAATACGACATCCTAACAAACATGCAATTTGGATTGAGAGAAGGCCACGCCACCGAAGACGCTATCAAAATGCTATTAGAAAATATCTATAAAACCTAAACTATAAAAAATACACAATCTTATTTTTCCTCAACCTATCGAAAGCCTTTGATACGCTCTCATATATCTTACTGGATAAATTAAACACATGTGGCATAAGGGGAACTATGTTAAATTGGTTTAAATCAGTGGTATTTAACTTTGGGGGGGTAATTACTCCCCTGGGAGTAATTCAGCCTTTTTCGGGGGGTAACGAACTGGCGCCACTGTCCCCCCCAAAAAAGCTGAGTTATGGTTCCACTAAAATTGTGTTAGTCTTTCCTAATTTTCCTTTTCTCATATTTGTCATTTAAAAGGGGGAGGGGAGGGGGGGGGGGTAATTATGGTTTTGTTGGCTAGCTCAAGGGGTAACAGTGCGAGAAACGTTAAATACCACTGGTTTTAATGATATCTCTCTAATCGTCATCAGTATGTTACAGAATATGTTGTATTGGAAACTGGAGCTCCACAAGGATCTATCCTTGAACCTCTACTTTTCTTAATGTAAATGAATTTTATCGACCAACAACCTTACATTGTATTCAGTATGCTGACGATAAAACATTCACTTCTACACACCACGATATCAATTTCGTAATGAATGAAGTGAACAGGCAATTAGATCATGTCTATAGATGGGTGTGTGCAAATAAGCTTTTATTAAACTTGACAAAATTATCATAAAAAACTAAAAAAACTGTAAAATCCATTAATAAATGGAAACATTCCGTTTGCAAAAGTAAATAAGTTAAAATTCTTGGCATCAAGTTAGATGACAAATTAAATTTCATAAGCCATACACAACATATCAAATCGAAAAATATCTAGATTTCTCTACATAATATTAAAACTTAAAAAAAAAATTCCCCAAAATGCTCTCCTCACACTGTATTACTCATTTATTCATCCACACTTACAGTATGGAATCACAGCATGGGGTAGTACAAAGAATTATATACGATTCCGCTAGAAGTAATCCATAAAAAATGCTTACGAACTCTCTCAAACAATGATAACAGATCTCATACCTCTCCAATATTCAGAGATTTAAATATTCTTAAACTAAATGACTTGTACAAACTTACTGTCGGTATCACTATGTACAAAGTTGCTAATAATAAGAACTGTACTTTACCCATTCACAGAGCGATTGCCCCTCCATCAGCCCAACCATAATCATACATAAACCAAATTATTCAATGCAAATTACAGGAAATGCTCTCTCCTACAAAGGGGCAGATATGGAACGCTATGCTTATAGAAGTCAGCCAAGTATCATTATTAATTTCCTTTCGCAAATCACTAAAGAAACACTTTATTAACTCCTATTAATGTATGTGTGTATATATATATATGTGTGTGTGTGTGTGTGTGTGTGTGTGTGTGTGTGTGTGTGTGTATTGCAACTTGTAAATATTACTAAACAAAGAAGATCACCTATTATATATGTAAAATTCACAATCTTAAATGGGGTGCAGTCACAAGTCATAAATTATATGTTGAAAGTGTCCATTATATTACGCCATATTTATAATATGCCTCATTTTACCTGTATTTTTTGTAACTTTAAGATTATTGATATTTCAATATGTTCTGTTTAACCTATTGTTTACCATTTTTCTTTTATCTTATTTCTATTTTTATTTCTATTATTTGTTTACCTCTTCCTTTTCTATTATTTCGAAGATTACCTCAATTTCCATTTGTAAGAACAGAATTCACTAAATGGAACTTTATTCCATTTTCAATTAATTCTATTTATATTTCTTATTTTCCTTCGTAAAAATTGAAATGAATCTCAAAGATTTTTGCCTGAAAAGCTGTCGTCATACTTCCAAACGTCATATTGAGATAAGAATGCTTTGATCAGCTAGACTACTTGCCACTAAAGTACAAAATTAAACGTTAATGTCGACAGTGCGTAAATCTACGTGGATGTAATGTATTTCTTATGTAATGTGTTCTTTCTGAATAAAAATTATCATTATTATTATCATTATTATTATTATTATTATTATTATTATGTATATATTTGATTTTTAAAAGTCACGAAGTACCTCGCGACCACCCAGCTATAGCTATTAAAGTGGTGAAATAGCGGGATTTATTACCTCATTGGTATTTAATGCTCCATAAGACTGGTGTATTTTATGAAGTGATACCTCTTAATCGTCTCTCTCTCTCTCTCTCTCTCTCTCTCTCTCTCTCTCTCTCTCTCTCTCTTTCTCTCTTTCTCTTTCTCTTTCTCTCTCTCTCTCTCTCTCACACACACACACACACCTTGTTATATCTTTCTCTCTCTCTCCCTCTCTCATATATATCCTGTATATACTGTGTGTATATATACAATGTGTGTGTGTGTGTGTATATACATTCTTTCTGTTTTGGTTGGGATCGAAACTGAGAGAGAGGACGACATGTTTGCCGCCTAAATATTGACTTTTGAGAGGGAAACAAAGTCAAAGCAGGGACTGAACAACGCACCTCATTCATCAATATCTGAAATTAGTCCCCATTTGAAGAGGTTGCAGACAAGTGACGCTTTTAAAACGTCACGAAAGATGAAGAGAAATCGATGAATTTACGTATGTGCAAAAGCGTTTGCTTTTAAATGCAACCCATTTTTATACCATAACTTTCTAGCCAGTGAACTTGTCAGAGAGAAGTTTGTTATGAATTTGCTTCTAAGTATGCATGATTAGCTGTAGAAATCTCAGAGAAGTGTGAAATAGTGTTGTCAGTTACATACGAAATTAGAATCGCACGCTACAAAAAGGTTGAAAAAGGTAAATAGGCACCACGATGAAATGGCACCAAGATAAATGCAAAGTTCATCGATGTAGTGCCAGAACGACGTGTGTCAACTTTACATAATGGAAAGGAGAAAGCAGCACGATTCCAATTATATTTATTCGATAAATCTGTTATTATTTATTGACTTTTATTATCAAATCAAAATATATGGGAAAAAAATCAAAGGTGTCTATTTACTTTTGTCAACCCTCTGTAAGCTTAAGTTCACGTCCAAGATGGTCGGCAACGCTGCCTGTTTTCTCTACCTTTTTTATCCATATGCCAAACTCAGTTCTTTTTATTTTTTCCCCTCGTTCCAAATTCCTTTCTAAGTGCCACTTGGCACTCCATGTTCTACTAACTCTTCACCTAATATTTCACAGCGACATTACATTCCTGGAAAGAGAATATGTTGACTGTGGCCTTTGGTTGGAAGTCCACCTACCATGTTTTTCTGATTTTATACAAAAATGAAAATAATACTACGCGTTGTTCTGAGGTTTCAACAGCGAGTCAGGCATGGTCGGAACTCAGTTCGTGGAACTTTTCACCATGGAAAGTTCATTGTGTTGAAGGCACGGCATATGTGATGGCTTTCTCTGATAACACACACACACACACACACACACATATATATATATGAAACGAAAAGGCACCCAACAGGATTCGAACCCTTAACCTCCTGAGAAGGAGTCGCGAGCGCTACCATCACACTACGACGGGATAAAAGTTAATACAAACTATCGTATATTTAAACGACTGAGGAAACACTTAACGCTTTCGCATTCAGAGTTGTTTTACGAATGTTAACCCTTCGGCACCCGAGGTAATTACGTCCTTTAACTTAAATCGTCTTAGTATGCTGGTAGCATTCGTAACTTCTACGTAGGAGGTCCCGCATTCGAATATTGGTGCGAACATTTTTTCATCCTATAAAAACGGGGCTACGTCGCGTCGTAGCCAATGTCGTAACATCGCTTCCCGTTGATCAGCGAAGTTAAGCGACATTGAGTCTGGGTAATAGTTGGATGGGAGACCGTCCGCTGTGTCCAGACTATGTAGCGACCCGTGGTTCGGATCCCACGTAAAGCTGTATGTCCCCTCCGTCATATGACCTTAGATGTTGCGAAGGAAGTTAAACAAAACCAATAATTATTATTATCATATAAAAACCTATACACTTGTGTGTGTGTGTGTGTGTGTGATTTATAAACTTATTTTATATTAAACAATAGTTTGCCGTTTAAAATATAATTTCCATTTGAAAGTATCTTCACCTCAAAAGAGGGGAAAATATTTTCCCCAAAGACTTAAAACTGGCAGCTGATGATGGTCGTGCGAAGAATTGCTCATATTTTCCCTGTCTGCTTTCAAATGATGTATTTTTCTTTTATTCAAGCTTTGCAAATTATTTCACGTAAAGTTAAAGGTCTCTCGCTCTCTCTCTCTCTCTCTCTCTCTCTCTCTCTCTCTCTCTCTCGCACTAGTGTGTGTGGGAATTACTTTACCTATAAGATCTGTGACACGTGGAACAGGTTACCTTCAGAAGTTGTGAACAGTTCCTCTGTGGATCACTTCAAGAAAAGGTTAGACCGAATCTTGCACACTATTTGAGGATGTGTTACTGTCTTCTGAGGTGGCTGTTCGAGAAGCTAGCTGTGACAATGTGTAGGAATTTCTCCCTGGCACCCGTTGCCATTGGTACCTCCTAGTTATGGGCCGCAAGGCCTTTTGAGGTACTTTTTGTCCTTGTAACTCTTTGTAACTCTTTCTCTCTCTGTCTGTCTGTCTGTCTGTCTGTCTGTCTGTCTGTCTATCTGTATGTCTCTCTCTCTCTCTCTCTCTCTCTCTCTCTCTCTCTTACTCTAATCTATATCGCCTAAACCGTACATGAATTTCAATCGTACAGAATTGGATCTTGTTGCAAAAAAATGTTGCACGCAATTAACCTTGTTTGCAATTGAGCATCGGTTTCAAATGAACTCAATAATAACTTAATCATCTAATTGTAATTTGAGAGTTGTTATTTGAGATAATGTAAGTTCAAATCTTCTTTATATTAAATCGTAGAACTAACTTTGTTCCTTGATCAATACACGCCAACTGAAGCCTCTTTGTAGTTCATTAGTTGACCAACATCTTTGAGAGTTAATCAATCCTAAGAACGGCTCTTATTAACTATGATCCTTTCTAAGGGTTCAGTCCTGATAAGGGAGTAATTGCTTTAATCAATCCGATTAGTGAATGTTGAAATGGAATTATTCTAAGCAGGAAATCGTGTAATATTTTTTAAAATTATATATATATATATATATATATATATATATATAATGTAAAAATGCAAAAGTTTTCGTACATTTCCTTACAAAATAATTCAATGGGTTTTGTGTCCACCTTTTGCTTGAATGACTTCAATGAGTCGTTTTGGGTATTTTTCTACGAGGTTTCGACATCTCTCAGTAGAAACTTTTACCCCAGTCTTCTAAACAAAATTGTTGCAATTCATTCAGATTCGAAGGGTTTCTCTCGCGGACAGCTGGTAGGGCGTGGTTCGGATTCCACGTTCAACTTTAGGTCTAAGGTTGAATGACAAGCTTGACCTTCGTCAGAATGAACACAATTCGGGCGGAAGCAAAACCAAAGTTAACCAAGTCAATTTGGTGGACTATCGATACGCCTTGGATAACCCTCAACCGGTATCGTAGGATCAGGGATGACCCCGATCAGATTAATGTTGTGTGACCAAAAAATCAAAAAAAGCGATGAAGAGTGAAATATCAAATTAAGCAAAACGCACTAAAGACTTCACTCTGACTCCTTCAGAGTTGTTGTTTGTTGTTGTTGTTGTTGTTGTTGTTGTTGTTGTCGTTTCAAGCAATTTAAAGTTTTGAAGATCTTTCGTTAGATTTGATTTGTTTGAAGAATTTTAAACTAAGCGTTTTGAGCGGTAATAAGAAGTGGGTTTCAAATTACCAACACTAATTCGCTGATTGACTTCCATTAAAAGTTTTGTTTTGATTTTTAAATTGTTGGAAGTTGGCTGTTGGCACAAACGCCAGAAAATCAATTATAATAATAATAATGATAAACAGTCAGAGGGCCAGAAATTGGCACAGTGCTCAGGCCAACTAATGCGACTCAGAGCGCTTACCTTCAGGATTATTACTATCACCATCATGAAGAGTCGAACCGCTGACCTTAGTGTCTTCACTTCGCTTATAGGAAAACGGTGTTACCCACTGGCAAATCGGTTATACACATCATACCAACCTACCCTAGCGTAACCTAGCCGGGTATAAATATACTATATGTATAATAATATAATGTATACTATAATAAATATATAAATCGTCAATATTGTCAAAGACTCTTGAATGTTTTGGAGAGACGGAAATGTCGACGAAATGTCGTCACACGGTGAAATCTGAATCCTCGACATGTCGACGAAATGTGGTCACACGGTGAAATCCGAATCCTCGACATGTCGACGAAATGTCGTCACACGGTGAAATCCGAATCCTCGACATGTCGACGAAATGTCGTCACACGATGGAATCCGAATCCTCGACATGTCGGACTTTTGTTCGTCGAGTATTTTTCAAGTTGACTGGATGATGTCAGCCCCTCTGCGTATATCATATGGGTGCGATCGCTTTCAATTGGACCTATACTTATTTGCAGTGTTGGGCACTAAAGCGTTAATCCGATAACAGTTAATTAACGAAGTTAACTTTTTTTAACGGACTATTAACGGAAGTTAATTTCCATTTATCGTTATCGGACCAGTTAACTTCCGATAACTCGATATTTAGTCTGTTAAAGTCCGTTAACACGTTAACTGCGAGGAGTCATTCACGGAAGATCACCGCTCCGCGAATGAATTCAAACCGCCATAACTTCAGTCTGCCAATTCCGTCCTCTGCCGCAGTGGAACGGCTCTTCTCTCTCGGCAAGGACATCCTGAGGCCCAAGAGGTCAAGACTGGCAGTTGGGCCTAACTTTGAGAAGTTGGTCTTTCTGAAGGGCAACCAGCACATTGTGTCATAGTCTTTAATAAATGTGCCTAAAATTTAATTTTACCTTTCAGTTCCCGCCATAATAATTCTCTGGTAAATTAAAATTTAGTTAATGGTTAGTGGTT
>JAJOZX010006796.1:87500-162500 GCA_023014485.1 Bathynomus jamesi | reverse complement strand
TTTTTGAATCTATCCTTAATAGGAAGATTCTTAAACACCTTTCTCCTCACAATCTTCCTTCAGATCGTCAGCATGGATTCCGCAAGGGACGCTCTACTGGCGATCTTCCTGCATATCTCCCTGATTCTTGGTCTGACTCTGGGGGTGTTTGCAACATGAGCTCTGGGGGTGGTGATCGAGGATGAGTCTGTTGACGATAATGCCAGCTTGTGACATGCCAGCGTGGGATGCCAGCAAAAAAAAAAATATAGACTAACACGAACTTAGATGTAGCTCGTAGCGTAAACTAACCCACTGTTTGTTGTTCTTTATACTTTTTTTTTCTCTCTTTCCTTATTTGCATGTCTGTAACTCTCTTCATTGCATGTCTGTAGTTTGCATAGTATGATAGTGTTTGAGTTAAGAATGTGTTGCATGGTTTGTAATACGTTCTTATTTTACTTCTTTTCATCTTCCACCCCTTTCCGGCGGAGTGGGCTCCGTCCTCTACCTCCCTATGGAGTAGAGGACCGGTCTGCAACTGCTAGAGGTATGTGTTGCTTTGAGTTAAGAATGTGTTGTTCTTTGAATTAAGAATGTGTTGCATGGTTTGTAATGCGTTCTTATTTTACTTCTTTTCATCTTTCACCCCTTTCCGGCAGAGTGGGCTGCATCCTCTACCTCCCTATTGGAGTGAAGGACTGGTCTGCAAAGCTGGAAGTATTCTCTTCGACTATTTTTCCGACTTGTCGGCAGTGGCCGGCGAATGGTGATGTGTCTTTCTTTCTCTCTTTCTGAATGAATTTTAACCCACGAGTGATAGATTTTGCTACTTACTTAACCCCTTATTCTCTTCTTTTAACCCCTTACTTTCTTCCTTCTCTCGGGCTTACCTTAGAGTGGATCTTAAGGTCTTTGTTAGCCTTAGCTTCTGTAGATCTGTAGATCTTCCTTTCGGGATTTCGGTGAAACTTTTGCTATTGCGCGAGACATATCAAAAGCTTTTGATAGAGTCTGGCACAAATGTTTAATTTCCAAACTGCCCTCCTTCGGTTTCTATCCTTCTATCTCTGCCTTCATCTCTAATTTCCTTTCTGGCCGATCTATAGCTGCAGGTGTAGATGGCCACTGTTCTTCTCCTAAAGCTATTAACAGTGGTGTTCCTCAGGGTTCTGTCCTGTCACCCATTCTTTTCCTTTTATTTATTAATTAATGATCTTTTAATCCGCACTTCCTGTCTTATTCACTCATATGCCGATGATTCCACTCTTCACTACTCCACCTGCTTCCCAAAGCGTCTCTCTCAACAGTCACTCCATGATTCGCGTGAGACGGCCATGGAACACCTGACCTCTGATCTTTCTGCTGTCTCTGATTGGGGCGGAGAAAACCTTGTGGCTTTCAATCCCTCAAAAACTCAGTTCCTCCATCTGTCTACTCGTCACAATCTTCCACACGACTAACCCCTTACCTTCAACAACACACAGCTCAATCCTTCCTCCTCTCTTAACATTCTTGGCGTTTTCTTTTCTCGTGATATTTCCTGGAAAGATCACATATACTCTCTTTCTAAAACAGCTTCTAAGAGGTTAGGTGTGCTGTACCGCCTCCGCGGTTTCTTCACCCCCACTCAGTTGCTGTCTCTGTACAGGGGTCTTGTTCGCCCCTGTATGGAGTATGCTTCTCATGTGTGGGGTGGTTCAAACCACACAGCCGTACTTGACCGCGTGGAATCAAAGGCTTTTCGTCTCATAAATTCTCCGCCTCTTACTGATTGTCTTCAATCTCTCTCTCTTCGCCGCAATGTTGTCTCACTCTTTCTTTACTATCGCTATCATAACGGACATTGCTCTTCTGAACTCTCTAACTGCATGCCTCTTCCTTTAAGGAGAGTACGCAGTACCAGACTTTCTACACTTTCTCACTCCTTTTCTGTCCAATTATCTAATGCAAGGGTTAATCGGTATTTTCAGTCTTTCATTTACTCAACCGATCAACTCCGGAACAATCTTCCTCAATCCATCTTTCCTCCTGTCTATGACCTCCCATCTTTCAAACGCAGAGTGTCTTGGCATCTCGAAAACCCCGGACCTTGATTTTTATGAAGTTCAAAAGGTATATGATGACAAAAACAAAAATAATTATGTTTATTTCTGTTAAAATCAATAGTTTTGGGGAATGTAAATATCACTGCGGCCAAAATGTCGTTTGTATTTTGGTAATAGTGATTATTAGGATTCAAATTAGGTTCCTATTATTTTTACACCTTGTTGAGTGACCTTAATTTGGATTTGAAGGTCAGTAAAATTTATTTGAATTTTTATATATCTTAGGTTAGGTTAGATTAGGTTAGGTTAGGAAATATCATTATTGATTGCAGTTTATAAAGCATAATATCGAAGTTTGTTCTAGGAATGACACGATTATTGGTATAAAAATGCCATAGGTAAAAATGCCATAGGTAATAATGCCAGCGTGTAAGAATGGTATAGGTAAAAAGCCATAGTGTACATAGTACGAAGTATTAATGCTAATACTATTATTAGTATTGCTATAGTATTTGTTACGTTCCACCTAACCTAACCTAACCTAACCTAACCTAACCAAAACTCCGACATTTTTACCATTTGGTATGTTGAACCTATGGCATTATTATCTATGGCAATCGACACATAACCAAGTAAATACTTTTAATTTGGGTTCAAGTAACAATAACAGTTAATCAGGAGGTCCAGAGACTGGCACAGCGCTCATGCCAACTAATGCATCCCATTGCGCTAACTCCTATATTAATGATATTGATGATAATAATGATAACAGAAGACAGAAGCTAAATCCCATAAAAAAGTACGTTATTATCAACTTCATCGGGAGTCGAGCCCCCGATCTCAGTATCTTCACTTCGCTTATAAGGAAACGGTGTTACCACTGAACTACATACGCTGGCACTGCAGTGCCAATACGTGGGATCATAACTTACGAAAAGGGCACCAAAGGAACCTGAGATTTGTTATAGTGCCATAAATACGCTAATCATGGTTTTTCCTTTATTAATAATATTATTATTATTATTATTATTATTATTATTATTATTATTATTATTTATTTTTATTAAAGCTTTGAAAAGTGTATCGATATGGCGTTAAGTTTAGCAATTATTCCGTTAGTCTGTTTGCAGACATAGTCAGGACTTTAATCCCAGAGTTTGCTTCAAAACCAGTACACCGAAAGGAGTAATGCCAAACATTTAATTTGGTTTCAACACTGCATGCTTCAGCTCTATAGTTGTTAAATAGTTTGAAATCGTTAGCAGACTATTCGATCGATCAAAGGAAGAAGGAAGAGAGAGTGCATGATAATATAAATTTAGCCGAAAGTCACATCGCCGTTTTGGCAACGCAACCAGAGAACATGGATGCTGTATTTGAGCAAAATCGATTAATGGTATTTTAGTGTTTGCGGTGCCATGCGGAAATTATTATTGATCTTTTTGTGATCCCCTAGTAATTATTAAGAATTTATGAAGAGTATGCTGTGTACAGTCTTGGACAAAAGTATTACTTATTATTGTAGGTTACTGAAACAATTTCAGGTTTAAAATATATGTATATTTTTTTTTTAATAACACAATATTCAACCTTACACAAATGTTTGACAGAGTATTTGGAAATTGGTCATCGGGGATGTTGTTGATTAGTTCATAGACCTAGTTTTGTTTTTAGGTCTTCAGGTTCTTAGGCTTGATACAGTAGAATAGATCCTATCTTTTATGTAACCCCCATAAAAAAAGTCAGGGGGTGTGAGGTCAGGTGAGTATGCGAGCCATTCTACTGGCTCATAAAGGGAGATTATGCTGTAGCTATGTGGTTGGGGGAGTGGAACCTCCATTTAATGTTTTCTCGTAATTGCACCTTTTTACTTCGTTGTCTTATTAAAATGCTTTCCCAAAAAGTTGCGAGTTTCACAAGCAGTGTGTGGAGGTGCTCCATCCTGCTGAAACAACTGTGAATCTGGGGCAATGCAGTTATTTCTTTTACGGGACAAACTAATTAGTTGTGTAAGTAGAAATCTTGTAGTATCTGACGATATAATTTTTGCGTTACCTTACTTCTTTTCCAGTTTCATTCTCAAAGAAGTACGAACCTACTACACTACACCATACCACCAAACAGCTGAGTTTAGTAACACTACGTGGAAGCTCTATTGGAGCGTTGCATGACTTCCCCAATAACGAAAATTTGGTTATTAATCTCCCAAGACGGATGTAAATAACACTCGTCAGTGAAGTGGATGCTTTTCAAAAACTTAGGATCTTCTTCTAGCTTTGCTGACATCCATGTTGCGAATTCTATTCGTTTTTGACCATTAGTCAGTAAAGCTTGCGAATGAATTTTAGAGGGAAAAAGGTTTAATTCGTACGAAGTACACGATGCAATGCTCGTGAAATGCCTACTGCTGCTGACAAACGTCGAATTGACTTCTACGGACTGCACACAATAATTTCATGAACCATATTTACGTGCTGCACAGTTCTCGTGTATCGTCGCCTACCACTATTACCCTTCGTTGATTTTTTACATTTCCTTTTGTTTGAAATTTTCTAACAATTCGCGATAGGGTCTTTCTATTGGGAGGATCTTTGCATCCATATTCTCTACCAAAGTTCCTCTGCACCTGCGTCACAGAATTTGTCACACGAAACCTCTCAACGATATATATATATATACTTTTGCTTTTGTTTACTTTTGTTGAGTTTGAACGACGGTTCAGGATCGATCTGCGACCTGCGACCTACTGCACATAGAGACTTTATAATACGTTTTATTATTTATATGTGCCAGACTAAATATAATAAAGAATAAAAGAAGTTAAATATGCGAGAAAAATATGTGGATTATTTTTGTAGAAACGGGGCTGAACCCCAAAAACCGTTAAAATATTAACGCCTTTGAAATCTTTAACAATTTTTTTACGAATAACTATAAAACTATATTTGGACGTTTTCAAATCGTAATTAAAACAAAATAGCGAAATGGATTTTGTTTTGCGAGTTTGTATTAAAGAATCTACCAAAATCTACATTAAAGAATGGGTAACAAAAGTAAATAGACGCACGATGATTGTCCTCCAAGACAAATGGCAAAGTTCATCAATGGAATGCCAGAACGTGTTGTGTCACCTTTCCATAATGGAAAAGGGAAAGCAGCACGATTCTAAATATATATTGATTCAATAAATCTGTTATTATTTATTGACTTTTATTATGAAATAATAAAAAAAACTATGGAAAAATCGTGCCCATATATTCGTGCCCATAACGATGAATGATTCTGAAGGGAAGGCGAAGGTTTTACATGCAATGCCCATGACCTGCTGACAGTTTATTTAACAAAAATAAATAAACTTTTATGCTGTATTATGACCTCAATTAAATTATTAAGATACCACGCTATGCTATAATGGGGGCAGCACTAGATGAAGATTTACCCATCAACTCCTGGAATGAGCCAACGCCCTCAGCTCACTGGGTAACACCGTTTCCCTATAAGCGAAGTGAAGACACTGAGGTCGGGAGTTCGAACCCCGATGGTGATGGTAATAATAATCCAGGAATTAGCGCAATAGGCTGCATTGGTCTGGTTTGAGTGCTATGTCAGTTTCTGGCTCTCCTGACTGATTGCCCCAACGCAACCCCACCGGTGGCTACGGTGGATTCACTATCTTGGCAGGTGGATTAGATATGCGCAAAGGAAATGGTACTAATACGCTGTAGCTATGGGCTTAGGGGGGGTAAAACCTTAATTTAATGTTATCCGCAACTGCATCCTTTCAACTGGTAGTCTTATTAGCGAGGTTAATCCCAGCATACTAAAATATTCCACGTAATTATCTGTGAATAGGTTTGTTTTTAACAGAAATAATAAGATCACTCAATCTCAAGTAAATCTCGTTCAGTTGGTTTGTTGATTTTATCTTAACTGGACTGGTGACTAACATATTCAAAAGAGAAGCCTATCAATTAAAACGAAACAATCACCCAGTTAGCCTCCAATATTAGAATATTTACGAGGGGTACATTGTGGCCGATGTCGTAACACCGCTTTCGATCAATAAACGAAGTTAAGCAAAAATGAGTCTGGGTTTGGGTTTCAGTTGGATGGGGGAGCCTCTCTTCGCCGTCCAGATTGTACAGCGACCCGTGGTTCGGATTCCACGTAAAGCTGTAGGTCGCCTCTGACCTTAGACCTCAGGTGTTGCGATGGAGGTAAAAAAAAAAAAACATCAAACATCAGAATATTTACGATGAAGAAAATATCCGTAACTTAAATTCAAAAACTGGTACCGGAAAACTCTCTTAAAACCATGCCTTTACCGTCGTAGCACAAAAACTTATCTTTCTACCTATAACTACCTATAACTATTCTATACCTATACCTATTCTACCTATAACTATTAATTTTGACAATAAAGAATTAGATTTAATAAACAGTTCTTGTGATTTATTTTTTAAGCTGGAGTACATTGCTGCAATATATAGTTTTACGTTGAAGCTTTATATGTTCATATGATAACTGTACGTGTCGTTTGCCGAATGAGTTTACGTGGTAAAGGATGCTTTGTACAGTTTGGGCTCGTCATATATAATCATTTACCCGTAGTTGTGAGTGTGATTGGAGAGAGGCAATAGTTAAAAATTAATAGCTTCTAAATGGAGCAGTTTATGATATTGTTGCAAATTATACACTAGGCAACAAATTTCAACTTTTTTTTTGTTACAGACACATGAACTACTGATTCCTACTAAAGCGCTGATGCTGATTTCAGATCTGATATCAAAATTTCTCTATCACGTCAGATTTTGTGTAACAAAACCCCTATTTTTCATTTTTTTTTCTCACCCGCTTCTATTACGAAAGCCGTCTAAGCTACTTTTCCGTGCCACGTTTTATGTGTAAGCATACTTAAATAATTAGTGAACAGGGATGTCTTTCCTCCTTTATTCTGGCTTAAGACAGACAGCGGAATTCCGCTGGCGGAGTTACCACCCCTGCGCCCAACCATCCCCCAAAGCGCGTTAGTATTTTGTTGTTACTACTGAAAGGCAAATTCCTGTTCTTAAGTGAAACTTTGGTGTGTCCTCTTCCTTTGTCGCTTGTAGGATGACGAGCTCTCCTTCTGCAGGAACCAACAATAATCTCCCATCATATTTGGGTTGAAATTACCTTGTATCTGTTTTCCATAACTGAGATCTGTTGGTGGAAGCGCTCACCATGCTCGTCACTTACAGCCCCAAGGTTGGCCGGGAAGAAGTCAAGATGAGAAATGTAAAAAATGAATTTTCAAAGACATTCTGCATCCCATTATTTCATAAGATTTAAGCATGTTTTCTACGAGTTTACGGTGGTTTTCAGCTTTGTGGTTTCCAAGAAAATTTTTGACAACTTCAACGAAGATGTCCATGCTCCTAGTTCATTCTCATTTAGGTTAGATGGAAACGATGAGTCTGGATGACACTGCGGATCTGTGGTCCAGTGAAAACCAGCTTCTAGCTTAGCATCTGTCAATATTCCTTTGAATTTATCCTTTAAATATTGGAAACCACTACCTTGATGATCCATACCCTTCACGAAATTTTCATAAGGCCAAGTTTAATGTGAAGTGGTGGAAGATGTACTTTCTGAGGGTCAATAAGTGCTGGGTGTTTCACATTGTATTTACCAACAACATGTTCAGTTCTAGATGGCCAATCATGTTTTTTGTAGTGGTTCTTGTCATCTCTGCTGTTCCATAGACACAAAAACACATATGCTTTGTGTAGCCCAACTGTAACCCAAGAAGTAATGATACAACTTTAAGGTCGCCACAAATATTCCATGTGTGGTCCTTATATTTGATGAGTCTTAGCAGCAGTTTCATCGATTCATAAGTCTCATTAAGGCCAATGGCATGTGCTACAGGTATTGAAGGTTTTTCATTGCCGTTGTGCAGTAATACAGCTTTAAGGCTAGCTTTACTAGAGTCAATGAACAGTCTCCATTCTTTTGGATCATAGCGACAGCCAATCCCTTGCATCAGACCACTGATATCGTGGCAGAAACAAACGTTTTCTTCCTGTAAGTAAAATGATGAAACTGCAAATGGCGATGGCGGAAATGGGAAACTTTGGTGTTTGGTTGGAGAAGATTAAATTCTTGAAGTCTTGAACCAAGCAACTCTGCCTTTTCTTTAGGTAATTCCAAATCGCGCACTAAGTCATTTAACTCCGCTTGACTTAACAAATGTGGGGAAATATTTGCATCTGGAACATATATGCCATCTTTCCCTGTTTCTATATCACTAGCAGAATCTTCAGATGAACTGCTGTCTGTTATCGTTGCTGGTGGAACTGGTAGTGGATTTGTTTCATCATGTGGTACTGGTTTCATTGCTGATTCGCAGTTTGGGTACGTGATCTTTGATTTGTTTTTCTTTGTGAACCAGCAATCTTTGTCAAACAAAAATAACAATCATTGAAGTGATTTTTCGGCTCACGCCAAACCATGGGGACTGAGAACGGCATAGCTTTTCTTTTACCATTCATCCAAGCTATTAACATTGCATTGCACTGTGCACAGCAAATATATGGTGCCCAGTCCCTCTGTTGGTCTCCTAACTTACAGTCAAAATAACACTTGTAGGCAAGTTTAATCTTTGTTGTTATGTTTCTACGTTGTGGCTTAGGTGTATATTGTCCACAGACAAAGCAGAAGTTGTCTGGGTGATTTACACAAGCACGTCTACTTGATGCATTTTGAATTACCATACAATATCTGAAAAAACGTAGAAAGTAATTATTACGATGTGCAAAATAAAAAGAAATACACACCGTAGTACAAAACAAATGCTATAAAAACACACAAGTCACCACAACCTGTCACTTGCTCATCAGCAGAGAGCTTCAACAACCGTTCTGCTTGACTGTCATGTAGCGACTTACCGTTGGGCCGTTGCCCGTTACTATGCTCTTGACTCAGTGTTGCCAACTCGGGATAAATTTTATTTATGAAAATTGTTCGAATTTGTATATAGTTGGCAAAAAAAATTGCTTTAACCTTGAAAAGCAAGTTTCATATTACTGGCATTAAGCCGATTAAAACCAAAATCTGGACGTGGTAGAAAATTTTACTAAAAGTGATTTGCATTTTACACAAAATCTAGACGTGATAGAAAAAATCTAATTATAGATTTGAAATCAGCATACCGAAATTAGCTAGGAGCACCTATTTGGTCTTCTGTAACAAAATCTTTGTTGCCTAGTGTTATCATTAGACAAATATATTAGTATATAGCCATCGATCAATTAGTATAGTACAGGTTTCGCGAGAGTGCAAAAGTTGCTATGACTTTGCATGCAACATTACAGTGTCGTCCCTTTTCCACCACTGACCCCCAAACTGCAATGTCGACTACTTTCCTCACCTGCCCCAAAACTGCAATTCTTTCCCGCTCTTCCTTCCTCTTGCCTTTGAAACATTGCAATACTTTATTCTAATATTCAAAACAACTTTTTTAAGGTTTAAGCCCCTCCAATAAAATTCTATCGATTTTTATGATTATATATTTTTAATGTCAAATTTGATTTTCCTTCAACAAGTTTTAGTTAATTATTATCATTATCATTAAGCCAAAAAAAGGAGAAAAAATATTCTCTACGTGTTTATGCATTAATTATCGTCATATTCATTGTATTGCATCACTCGAAACAACCCATTTTAGTGGGTTGAGGAAACAAATTGGGTTGAGGAAACAATTCGTGGGTTGAGGAAACAAATTGAAAAACAACTTGAGGAAACAAATGATTTAGAAGGATAATCAACCATGGAAAAATTGTTGATATCTGATACGGTTGATGTGACTAAGAAAAGAGACGAGGAAGAAGAGAAATATATCAAGGACACCAACACCTTTTCGTAAGAGAGTGAACTTTTCTACTTCTTACGAAGTCACGCATCAAGAAATGAAGTGGAGAGGAAAGAAAAAGGGGAAAAAACCTCTTCTTATCTCCTTGCATCGCTTCGTCTGATACAGTGGCCGCCATCTTGTTTCTTGGTTCATATCAAAACTTTTAAAACACACTTGTAAATTATTGTAGGAAACATAATAATTATGTTATTATATTAGGTTAATATAATAATTACATATATTGGAACTTTTTGTATAAAAAGTTATATATATATATATATATATATATATGTGTGTGTGTACGTACTGTACATATATATATATATATATCTATATATATATATATTATATATATATATATATTATATGTGTGTGTGTGTGTGTACGTACTGTACATATATATATATATATATATATATATATTATATATATATATATATATATATATATAATTCCTATTTTACCTTAAAATTTCTCTCTCTCTCTCTCTCTCTCTCTCTCTCTCTGAAGTTCTTAAACCCATAAAACACTCCACACAGTGAGAGGCATATGAGACCACTGAGGAATTAGGCCTACAGCCTCCACTTAAAACAATGCAATGTACTCTCCTAATATTAGCTTACTACAAAAACGCTTTGAGGGAGTTTTTTTTGTCTTTTAATAATATAAAACATACAATATAGGGTTATTAATGCGGTTTATATTTTTGGGAGTTGTACAAAAGTTAGAAAAGCTGAGTGAGGACCTTAAACACTACTGTTGAACGAAATTACTTCAAATTTGAAGTGGAAGGATTTTACATATTCGTTTATCATTTAAAATAGTGAAGCTAACCTTAATGATGACGATAATACGGGTTAGTAAATAATCGCATCAGCAATAGATTTCGAGATGTGTACATATGAGGCGCTCCGGACCACAAGCTGCCAAGCGCCAAAATTTAAAAAATGGAGAAAAATGTAGTTAAAGTTTGTCAACTTGCAAAATGCCATAACTTTTGAACCAATAACGATATTTGATTGATTTCCACCATACGTACAGGTCCACACTCTGTTCCCTGACTCACCCACGGGATAGAGGAAGGGTAGGGAATATAGTGGTATAAATAACTCAATTCTGGCCCTACTAGCGCTTGGCAGGTTATGGTCCGGAGCGTCTCATATACAATATGTATGTATACAATACGTATGTATTAACGCGCAAACGAAGTAAATTTTTCATACGCATATAAAAAAAAAACATTATGAATAGAGCACAATTTTATAGTTATATTCGCGAAATTTTGTACCTATGTTTGCTCGTGAGAACAAATAATAAACTTAATGATGACCTAGGAATGAAATTGGGTGTTAAAATCTAGAAAAACGATACAAAGATCAATTGCGGAGAACGCAAAGTTTTGTTGTCACGAGGGAAGCGATAGAGTTTCACTAAAATTTCTTCTGTTATTTTCTTATTATTTAGAAGTTAAATGTCAAATCTATACGACTTCTATTTAGTTGTGTAATAATAATAATACCACTATACCTTACCTTATACATTATATGACGCGTTCGGTGGAGAAGGGGCGAACGCCACAAAATTCGAAAAATGAGTTTTTTGTCGTATAATTATCCTTTAAAACCTTTGCTTTACCTATGCAAAAAATTAGATGTTAGTCTGCACTCTTTCACGGTAAAATTTAGGTTTTAATGTATCTCAGAGAAATTCACTCCGCATCATTGCTTCACATTGAACACATCTATCTACTTTCTGGTCACTCGACAATGCCTTGTGATGCTCAATTTGGCCAAATTGAACAAAATATAAAAAATAATTACAGCAATATTATTTACACCAAAAAAGATTATGTTACGGCCATAACTACAGCCGTTTCGCAGCGCTTCCTAGTTGTAGAAACGAAACAGGCTGATTTTCTCGATTTTGACGTCCTAAAAACGTGCATTGTCATTAGGAAATCAACAACTACTAAATTTACAGATGCAAGAAAGTTAATATTTGACTTTCAACACAAAGAAGGCTACGTAATATCTACTGCATACCGCACAACCCCAGATAATAGCCATCCCGTCAGACTGCAGAAAGGGAAAAAATCCTACAGTGTCAGTTTATTCAATCTAGCCCAGCAGACACGGCAACCAAAGTATTCCCAATTGCTGCCAATAACTAAGGAAAAAATAAAAGATCTCAAAGAATTATCAGACCTAATGCCTGCAATTGCAGTGAACTATTATACAAGATTGTTAAAGGAACTGGAAGAAACCGAAACAGTTGAAGCAGGTAATACAACATTCGACGAAGAGGACCAAATAATGGATTACACCAGTTAACATCAGAAGCTATCAATAAATAATATTTTAAAATTTCTTGGCGTTTTATTATATCGACATATTACAAAACAATATTTTACTCAAATATGTGTTCAAATTCATACAACATTTCAATAAACCGGAAAAATACAAAGGTCTAAAGTTTACAAACTTTAACTGCATTTTGTGGCATAATTCGAAAATGTTGCGTTCGCCCCTTCTCCACCGAACGCGTCATATACAGTTGAATCCCGTTAATTCATATTCCGTTATTTCGTACTTCGGGTTAATTCGTACATTTCTTCGACCTTTTTCAAAATATTCGAGGAATTTCGAACTTTTTGGTACCAATGTACGAATAATTAACTTATACAGTATGGTTTAGTTACTGGACAGTAAATATAAGAAATACACCACACATTCACCACACATTCGTATAAAATGTTAAAATACGCAACAAATTTTGGTGCTCTTCCAATATGTGCTCTACCTTAAAATTTACATTCCAATACGTGATCTACCTTAGATTATTCGGATTAGCAGCAGGTACGTTAGTTAGCCTTATAAGGCTAACTAACGAAAATAACACGACTTAACCTAACCAATCGTCAAGGGCGTATAGTTGACCTAGCGATTGGTTAGGTTAAGTCATGATATTTTCGTTAGTTAGCCTTATAAGGCTAGTTTCACGGTAGAGCACGTATTGGAATATGGTAGATCACAGTTTCGCGGTAGAGCACATATTGGAAGAGCACCCAAATTTTGTATACAAATACGTCGATACTTCGTACAAAAGTTCGAAATATCCAACTATTTTCGTACTGTCCGGTTAATTCGTACCTTCTGAATTATTCGAGAAGGGTAGAAGAGCCCCGAAAATGTCAAATTAACGGGGTTCGAGTGTACTTAACTTTGCTCCTGCTAAATGTAAATTGAATAAGTATATTGTAGAAGCCACCATGATCAAAGTTCAGAGGTAAATTTACTCTCCAACTAATATACAGTATATATATATATAATATACTACCTCGCTATATTAATTTCAAAATCGTAAAATTGAATACACGAAAATAACATAAATAAATTAAAATTTGATGACGTCATAGTGTAAAATTAAAATTAAGTTTAAAATTTAATAAATAACATTTTTAAAAATTTTCAATAATATTTTTCATTTTTTTTTTTAATTTACTTATTAAAGAATATTATATGTGACCTAATATTAAATGTGTATATATATATTATATATATATATATATTATATTATATATATATATATATATATATATATATATATATATATAATAGGAAGCGTTCGAAAGATTATTAATATTCACTCTTTTATTAAATTTAAGTGGACACCTGTTTTATGGAAAGGTAACAATGCATCAGCTTACAGGCCCTTCACAGCGAACACCAGGTGTACCTGACTGGATTCAAAACCCTGTTAAAACTATTCTTCACGCTAATTAGCTACCTGTTCCAGGTGACTTATTTCGGAAAAAAGGTCCAATAATTGGCCAACACATTTTAGTTTGCTTTATAAATACACTCGAGTGTGTGTGTGTGTGTGCATATACACATACACACACACATACATATACTGTGTATATATATATATATATATATATTATATGTGTGTGTGTGTGTGTGTGTGTGTGTATGTGTGTGTGTGTAGAGAGAGAGAGAGAGAGAGAGAGGAAGCCTCAAAGACTTGTCGGTCTACTGGGGAGGTTCCTGTTATTAAACTAGTACATTTTTTTTTCTACTTCTACCAGTAGTAGAAAATTGGATAGAAAAACATAAGCTCTCTCCGAACCCTCCGTTTCCTCCCTCCCCGCCAGAGGAGGGTACAGAAAAAGGTTGGAGAAAATACTTTGACTCTAGAAAGTATCCAAAGAAATTTAACAAGAAAGAGGAGAATTTATAAACTTGCTCGACAATTACGTTATGCTCACATCGAAACCGTACACTACTTGGTATGGTCATTAAAACGTCGAACATATGTTTTGATTTTATACAAAATATTTACATTTACAGCTCTATTTACTGATGTATCGGGCCAACGAAGACCCCTTGGTCCACTCCAGGCTAGTCCCAAAAGGATTAAACAAATTCGCCGCATCTACACCCATGTATGCATAAAGCCATCACGTTGGCAAGGTGATGAAATGATTCTTCAGGAAAGGGCTTGAAACAGGAATTGAGAAAGGAAATCAGAGTTTCCACACCATGCCCTCACCCTTCACATGCACCCAGCCACCCAAGAGAAGGAAGAGTGAGAGAAAAAAAAGAAATAGCAACTACGGAAATGCAACTTTACCTCACCTAATCCATTCCATGCATTTTTTGAGGGGACGGGGTTTTGTTCATTAGGAAATTATATATTTCTACAAAAAAATATTAGTCTATTAACAAGGTAGGAAAGTGCATGAGCATGTTTTTTCTAATTGGATGTGTATGATGTGTATGTGTCTGGCAACTCTTTAAATATCGCCGAGTTTCAACTTGGGTCCCCTCACCGTGAAAGGCGTTTATGCGGAAAGTGATATTGAGTAGTTCATATTTCGCGGTGCCACCACGAGAGTAGAGAAAATCTCTTTCCGGCGAGGAATATCTACCCCATGCACTTGTCCCTTATGGAGAATGAAAGTGTTTCGTGGGTGATCACCCGTTGTTGCTACGGCGAATTCAAGAGTCTCAGAGTTAGAGGTGTTTATGAGTCAAGTGATCAAAAATGAATTGCTCGATGGTTGATCATGCTCTGTACGGCACAAATGCAACCAGAGACGTCTCTCTAAAGTGGGGGGGGAGGACTAAGTGTAAGCGTAAATGTTTAATTAAACTCCTGCGAGGTTACGCTATATAACTATTTTCAAAATACTTAATTAGTGGATTCTTAAATTATGTTATATGAGAGAGAGAGAGAGAGAGAGAGAGAGAGAGAGAGAGAGAGAACAACAAACCAAGTTCAGATGGCCACGTTTTGTTTGGATCAATTAAAGCTCTGATTTAAATATAATAATTATTTTAATTGGTTTCCAAAACACCTTTTCGGGTCCAATTGTCACTGTAGAATTTTCTCGTGAAATGCATATATATATATATATAATATATATATATATATATTATATATATAAACATGCTAAAACATGCTATATAAACATTAATGAGTTATATTTCCGAACGATAATTCATCCCTCCATATATGCGTGTATGCACCCCCCCCCGCATAAAGGGTTAGTATTTGTTGGGGGTTAGTTTTCAAAATGTTAGTCTCTCTATTCTTCTAACATGAAGTTTGTAAATGCAAATATGAAGTTTTTAACATTACAAAATAATTTATAAAATGTTAAGTAGAGGAAAAATATAAATACCCAATTTGTTAAACATGTCCGTAACTCGGGATGGCTTAACGGGTGAAATACCCTCTACGTTACGTGAAGAATCTGAGGAAAGCAGCTCGACTCCGATTAAGGTAAAATGTTTGACTTACGTAATTTGAAAATTAAAATAATTTATGTTTACTGTAAACAAAATTGTTGTTTAACATAAACAAAAGCAGATCTCTTTACTACACCAAATTATTATCAACAAAATTAATTTGTAACACGAAACATAAATGTGGGTGTCTAAAGATAAAACAAAAAAATATTGTTGAAATATTTAATTTTATTTGAGTGAACAAAATATTTTCTAAGTGTGTGTGTATATATATTATAATAATGTTAATCAAATTACGTTTTAATTAACACCAGAAAAGCATATGAGGCACTCAGGACTACAACCTGCCAAGCGCCAGTAGGACCATAATTGAGTTATTTATACCACTATATTCCCCCACCCTTCCTCTATTCCGTGGGTAAGTTAAGGAACAGATTGTGGACCTGTACGTATGGTGGAAATCAATCACATATCGTTATTGGTTCAAAAGTTATGGCATTTTGCAAGTTGACAAACTTTAACTCCATTTTTCTCCATATTTTAATTTTGGCGCTTGGCAGCTTATGGTCCGGAACGCTTCATATATTTACTAATTTTATTCTCAGGATATTATTTAATTATTATTATTTATTAGTACTTAATTATCATTATTATTTATTAGTATTTATTCTTAGGATTATTATTACGATTTAGAACAATACCAGTATCCATCTTGGTTGCTTCACAAACAAACGTATATTTAAAATAAGAGTATCACATTCAAATTTAACTTTGAAATCAGTCAAGTAACTAAAAAAAATACTAAATTAACATAGTTTAACTATATGCTATATTAACCCTACATAACCCTATATAATTGAAAAAGCTTTGTGAAATCTCTAATGTTTTTAACCTATGATGATACTCGCACCGAAACGTTACACTCGTGTAAACGAAACGTTACAATCGTATGAACATAATAACAACAAAAACAATAATAATAATGATAATAATAATGATAATAATAATAATGATAATAATAATAATAATAATAATAATAATAATACCAAAAAAAATTTAAAAACCAATTCAAAACACGACTTTCCACGTTCGACGTTTAAAAAATTGTTTAATTTTCAACACAGAGGAACCCATTTGAAGGCAGAATTAACCGAAATATGGAAAAATATACATCCACACTGATAAAGGTTTTTTGGACAGTTGACAAAAAAATTTAAAAAAATTTGAGTGATTAAATACTTACTTAAAATCGAGACAAGTAAATTTTTTTCTTAATTACGAAAAAAAATTAATTTTAAGAAAATATTTTTTCATGCCTCGTCTTCAATAAACCTTTTTCCAACCAATATGAGATGATTTTTTAAACTATTTATTTTTCAATGTTAAATTTGCTATTTTTAATGGTTATTAACGAATTAACAAATTCTCGGTATAAAAAAACGCCAAATATGAATCAAACTAATTTTTAAATGTTTTAAGGCATTTGCCTGCACCTGACACCCGTTGAACTGCAAGTTCCATACCCGAAACCAATCTTTTTTTTCATGTTCTCAACTATGTGTACATGTTACAGGGAATCTGTGTAACTAGGAATTTCATGAAATCCCTAAAATGTTTAGGGCTTTCACGTAAGGTTAAGTCGTTATATTTTCGTTAGTTTTAACGAAAATATCACGACTTAACCTAACCAATCGTCAAGGGCGTACAGTTGACCTAATCGGGCATTCAATTAACCTAACTGGGTATTCAATAATTTCCCCGGAGGTTTAACGAAAATATCACGACTTAACCTTACATGAAATCCCTGAACATTTTTTAGGGATTTCATGAAGTCCCTGAACATTTTTTAGGGATTTCATGAAATCCCTAGTTACACAAATTCCCTGCAACATACGTAAGTGATTTCGAAAACAAACAACAACCTCAAAACGCTACTTGTGCTTACAATACTAATACAACGCGCTGCCACCATAAAATACAACTTAAAATACAATTTTAAATTATTTATAAACATAATAATTATTAGAATAAATTAATAAATTAAATAATGTAAAATTATTTTAATTATCCATTTTAATTACATTTGTACGGTTATGTTTTTCATTATTTGTTGGTAACTAATTTATTTTTATATATATATTTTTTTATGCAATTAAACACATGATATTTTAAGTCCAACAGAATTTTTTTAACCTATTTTTAATTACATATTACTGTTCTGAAAAAAAAAAAATATATATATATATATATATATATACACGGTGAACCAAAAGTAGGTGGACAGTAGGTTGAATACGGTTTGTGTTATATTATATTATAACTATGGTGTTCATTATAACTATGGTGTTTGTGTTATATTATATTAAATATTATAACTAAATTTATTTAAATTTTATTTTGTATTATAGTATACAAAAAAATTAAATATGTATTCTCAAAATAAACGTTATCATTTACTGTCCACCTACATTTGGTTCACCCTATATATTCAGAACTGTAATATGTACTGTAATTAAAAATATATAAAATGCCTCTATATATATAATCATAGAGAACAGGGTTTCCTACGGAACACACAGTACATTTAAGGATAAAAAGGATGATCAACGCCCACATCAATATTATAAAGATCTAATGTTGACGTGGACGCTAATCATCCTTTTTATCTTTACATCTCTCTCTCTCTCTCTCTCTCTCTCTCTCTATATATATATATATATATATATATATATATGGTGGCGCAAAAGTAGCGCATCATAGGAATTTATAGTGTTGACGAAAATATATTATTTTTTGTTCTTTTAGGTAGGGGATGGCTGCGAAATTAACAATAGACGAGAGGGTGAGTTTGGTTTTAATGTAAACCAGGTACAACAAATCGATGAATCGGTACAGAATTTAAATTCTGTACCGATTCATCGATTTGTTCTACCTGGTATTCCATACATTAAAACTAAGCTCATCCTCTCGTTTATTGTTAATTTCGCAGCTATCCCATACCTAAAAGAAAAAATAATATATTATAGTCAACACTTAAAATTCCTATGATGCGCCACTTTTGCGCCACCCTGTATGTATATATATATATATATATATATATATATATATATATATATATATATATATATATATATATATATTATAGGGAGGTTCAAATAAATGAAAATTAAAAATTCAAGCAAGCATGTACTTTTTTTTTATTAGACTTAAGAACATAAAACTCTGAGACGAATTTGAGTGGAATCCGAGAGTATTTACTCGGTGCTCAAGCATTAGAATATGTACAGTGGGTGAATTGGATAAATAACATTTAGATAACCAGTGAATTCGCACAATATAACATTCAGTGATGGCACAAATGCATTGATATCACCTTAATATCATAGATGAAATCCAGTCGCCTGAATATTTACTGGTGGCCAATGTCGACTTATTCTGGTCAGGAAATTAGTACCGGTGCATTTCCACTACGTGTAAGAGGAACTGCTTTTGAGTCTCGGCTTTGGTAATGGTTGCATTGAAATACTTTATCATGGACACACCCATTTCAGCACTGTCGTTGATAACATTGAATCTTTATATGGATAGGAGGGATCGTCTATCGTCTTGGTGATTTTTCCACTCATCAGGAGATGTCCTAAGAACCCTCGGCTGATCTTGAAAGTATCAAATAACTTGAATGACGCTGAATCGACAAAGTCTGAGAGATCCACCCTCTCTACTAAAATGTTTCCTTTGTATTTTCTCCGATCTTTCTTTAGTGTTCCTCTCTGTAATAAATTTGCTGCCTCAACCATTTTCATCTTTGTTTTCCGACAAGGTTTCAAACGAAACAAAGCCAAACCAGGAGGAGATTGTAGACACCAATCGACTAGGGAAGTACTCCGGGGGAGACGTTAGGCAGGAGACAGGGAATGCTGGAACTCCCGTTTCTCCTGTCACTGTCCTCCTTAGCTGATCTTTTTCGGTGTCTCATGAGTTTGAGCACCCACTAAAAGTTTTGCTATCAAGTAGAAATTTGCGATGAAGGTTTTTGTAAACAAGTAGAATTAAAAAATCCACATGCTCAGTGACTTACTTGCAATAAAATTTTTCACCCCTATTATATGAACCGCCCTAATTATAATATATATATATATATATACAAAGCTGGGCACAAACCGTTAATCCGTTAATCGTTAATTAACGAAGTTAACTTTTTCGTTAACGATTTAACTTTTAAGTTAACTTTGAAAATCATTATCGGACTAATTAACTTCCGTTACATTTAACTTCCGTTAACTCAAGTCCGTTAACCCAAAAAATTCATAAATAAACGTTTAAAAGTTTATATTATTTTCAGTGCTGAGCAGGTGCGCAATTAATCCGCCTTGGTCGACGCACTTTTTGGCAGGCATCGACAAAAGGTTTGGGCCCCTCCTGGAGGATGACGAATGCCAGCTGGCTGCTGCCTTCCATCCCAGGTTTCGCCTCATCTGGTTGGACAAGTATGACAACACAAGGTCGCCAGGGTGAGGAAAAGCATGGAGGGTACAGTCGAGGAGGCCATGAAGCAGCAGTCCAACGAAGTGGGCAGCAACAGTGAGGCAGCAACAACGAGGAGGAGGAGGAGGAGGATGACTTCTTCAGTGCTGTCATCCAGACAAAAGAGAGCAGCAGAAGCCACAGGTCACTCAAGGGCAAGGCCCAGAACTTGGTCAAGACCTGGCTGGAGACCAACTCCAAGGACTTGCTGGACAGACTGCCTTCTTGGGTGAGCAAGTGTTGGTGGACTTGTTCATCAAGTTCAACACAGCCATCCCCTCCATTGCTGCAGTGGAGCGTTTGTTCTCTATGGGCAAGGACATCCTGAGGGCCAAGAGATCATCCCTGTCTGATGAAAACTTTGATATGCTAATTTTCATGAAGGGCAACATGCATCTCATGGACAAAATGGAGAACGAGAAGAAGAGGGAAAATTAAATTATATATATATTGTGTTTTTCATTTTTTTTATAATAAAAGTTAACGTTAACGGTTTATCGGTAACTTCCGTTACATGTTTAACGAATTAACGGATTAACGGTTAACGAAGTTAACTTTTTGGTTAACGGATTAGCGGTTAACGAAGTTAACTTTTTGGTTAACGGTGCCCACCACTGTATATATATATATATATATATATATATATATATATATATATATATATATATATATATACCTTTCAACCTTTCAAATGTTCCGTGCGATGATTCCTCATTTCACGAAGGTCAAGCTTGTCACCCCTCCTTTCAAGTTGGCTTGGTGAAGTAGTGAGTTGGTTCTTGTACTCTCTACCTTACATAGCCAGGTACGCCAGGCTCATCGGGGTTTGTTCCGAGCCAGGCGTCTAATCTTCTTCTGAAGATGTCCACCGCAACACCACTCGTGTTCCTTAGTCTTTGGACATATATATATATATATATATATATATATATATATATATATATATATATACTGGGTGATCCAGATAAATGGGACCCATAAAAAAAAGCCAAATATTCTTAATATTTATTCCTTTCATAAAAAACTATATATCATTCGAAAGAGTAGAGTTACAAGTTTATTATGAAATATTTATTTTTTTAAAATGACTCCTTTCAAATGTGCTCCATTAGTGCCAAGCATTCCAGTGTTCTCGCTTGTAAGTTCTGCATCACTTTTGCAAGAGTGTGCGGGGTATGGCCTGTATCTCATTTGTGATGGCGGCCTTCAATTCTTGCAAGGTCGTTGGGTTATTTCTGTAGACCCTACTCTTTAAATATCCCCAGAGATAATAATCTAAGGGAGAAAAATCCGGAGACCTTGCGGGCCATTCAACGTCTCCAAATCTTGAGATTAACTCGCCTGGAAACGTTTGACGCAAAACTGCCATGCAGTTCCTCGTGGTATGGCAGGTAGCTCCGTCTTGTTGGAACCAGTGGTTTTCTAGACAAAGATCTCTTAATTTAGGAATAAGGAAATCGGTCAACATTTTTTCGTAGCGATCACCATTTACAGTGACCGTGTTTCCGGTGGAATCCTCGAAAAAGTACGGCCCTATGATCTGAGATGCAGTAAGACCACACCAACAGTTACACGCTGACTATGCAACGGGACTTCGGTAATATTCAATGGATTTTCTGTTGCCCAGAAACGACAATTTTGTTTGTTTACAGTTCCATTCAAGTGAAAAATGGGCTTCGTCTGACATAATCAAAGTTGCTAGAAAATTGGTGGTGTCATTTACCTTCTGTTGGATCCATTGACAGAATTGTCGTCTTCGTGCGAAATCTCCATCGTTTAGTTGTTGCACTGTTTGAATTTTATATGGAAAGAGCATTAAATTTTGCTTGAATATACGGGTGTGTTGTTGTTCCATATCCAACTCCTAACAGCTGAGAAGCACGTCTGATGCTTATGTTAGGATTATCCTGTACAATTTCATGAGTTCTGTTAATGATCTCGTCTATCCTTACTGTGCGCACTCTTCCAGTTGGTTTTCTTTTTCCAATGCTGCCAGTTAGGGAAAAATTTCTGACACACCGACGGATTACTTTCTTAGAAGGTGATTTTGACATCTGAAAATTTGTCTTGAAAGATCTTTGAGCTGAAACTACACTTCTTCCATGCTCATAATATGCTCAGTTATGAAACGCAGCTGTTCCACAGTCCATGCAGTCATCTTGAAGGGTTAGTTTTAACTAACACTTTTATTTTGTTTTGTATCTTATCTTGTCTTGTATTGTCAAAACCTATACAATCCTGTACAAACTTGTAACTATCCTCTTCGAATGATGCGTATGATTTTATAAAAAGACTTATACTTTAAGAGTTACAGGGGTTTCTTTTGGGTCCCATTTCTCTGGATCACCCTTTATAACCTCGAAAAGTAAAAGACTAGTTGCATTGTAACTTTGAAAGTCAGTTTTGAGTGTTCCTAAAAGCTGTAAACTCCCTTCATCATATGCTCCACAAATTACGTATCATATATATATATATATATATATATATATATATATATATATATATATATATATATATATATTAAAAAATACCATTTAATTTTATAATAGTCTTATTTTTGAAGTGGTCATCCCGCATCGTAAAAATATTTTTTATTGTTAAAATTTAAAAAAAAAAACCCTTTTTCTTTTCAACATTGTAATTATTAACACTTAATTTTGACAAAAGGTTTTTTTTTTTTTAACTTAAAAAGTTCGTAACTTTAAAATACTTTTTCCTGAGTGATAAAAGGAACCTTTTTTTTATATACAAAAAAGTTCATTCTCTTTTAGGAAACAAATCATAGAAAAAAATCCTAGAAAAAATCCTAGAAAAAAATCCTAGAACAAATCCTAGTAAAAAAAACATGTATTGTATCATTATGTTATTGTCCACACCCTATACCAAAAGATCTAAAGCTAAGGTTTTACTGTAAGTACATTAAAAACAAGTTCTTTATCATACTTATAAAGTGATCCAGGTACTTCGGATTTTATTTGCAAGGGAATCCCATAGTACATAACATTTAAAAGGTAACACTGACTGGGTAGCTCATTATTAATTTAGTATCTACAATGAAGCTATCGATTGTTCGTTTCTTTGGCTAGTAAGATGCTTATGAGACCACTTATAAATATCATAATTATCTTTAATACGCTTTCTGTTCAATATGTTCGTTCATACACAAACCTAGTCCGTATTTATAATCACAGAATGAGGGAAGAGACAGATTTTGAACTGTCCCAGCTGCGGAGGGACGGGAGGACATGAAAACGAGGATGGAAAATACCCTCAAAATACGGGGCTCAAAGCTTTTTAATGTCCTGCCAAAAGAAGTGAGGAACCTCCAGCACACCGACGTAAATAATTTCAAGAGCCAGCTGGACAGGTTCCTGTACAAAGTCCCTGACCAGCCATGCGTGGCTGGCTACGAGGACAGGAGGAGATCGGAAAGCAATTCCCTCCTTCACCAAATCCCGCAAATGAGGCTGGATGATGCAGAGGGGTCGACCGCAGGTCGATCCTGAACCGTCGTTCGAACCCTCATAAAATAACTCATAAAGTAACAGTACAGTATTTTCCAATGGTAGTACATACCACATTTTAAAAAATATCAACAGTAAAGTTATATTCTTTATAATCCTATAATATTCTGTTCTGAAAAACTGTAAGGGGTTGCAAAATCAACTTGGGGGATCCTTTCCAGGAATGACTATATAAACTTTGAAGAGGCTGTATGGAGACAGGTCACAGTTTAAGTAAATTCTCTCGACATTAAAATATATTTTGGGGAATGTTTATGTAGTTTTTGAGACAAGTTTGCATTAAAAAAATTACTTAATGAGTACTGTAGAATTACCCCTATAACGTATTACTATAATTTCTTGTAACAGTATCTCTCAGTATCTATCTCTATCAGTAGTATATTAAAACTTTTAAAATCTCTATAAAACGGGGAGTAACAGTAACTCCTGTTCTTTACTATACTCTGATTAACATTGTAAATAAATTTACGAAACATCTTTGATGGCGCTACCTCTCAACATATAAACTTTTCTGAACTGAGAAAGATATTTTTTATTGGGTTGAAGAAGATTAAAAAACCCTGTAGAAAACTCGGTAATTAAAAAAACAAACTATAATTAACCTTTTCATAGATTTTCAAATGGATGAAAGAAAGTGATATTAATTTTTAACAATCATTACTAATACACTTTCCAAGGAGAGGTTACAACCGAAATTCTTAGAACAATTAAGGAAAAGCTGATTGTTAATTAAATATGTTAAATGTCAACATTATCAGCTGACGAATTATTAGTAATCTGGGAGCATCGAGGGAGGTGAATATTGTAATCTTTTAATTCATCTATACGACTGAGATTAAAGTACCTTTGAACAACGATGAAACAGGTCTAAGCTTCCATTAATATTGGTTATAAATTAGTTATAAGGCTGAGGTATTCCTTTGTAAGTTAGAAGGAAATGAGATAAAGGATTCATTTGAATGAGTTAATAGTATGGTGTGTTTCAGACGACTACAGATTGTATTTAGAACAGTAGCTTTTGATCTTGGCTGACCTTTCAAAATTTTTGCTTTACAGTACTAAATATAATAAAAATTAATTGAATACCGGTTAGGTCAACTGTACGCCCTTGACGAGTGGTTAGGTTAAGTCGTGATATTTTCGTTATTTTTTAACGAAGATATCATTTGGTAATTGAGGCTGGGGGCCCTGATCTTCAGGGATCCAAACACTGAAATAAGTAACAGTGAAACTTCAATTTTCACCATTGAGCTAGATTCTTTTCTTAGATACAAGTTAACAGGATGGAAACTCGATAAACAACGAGTAAAAAAGTTGTTTTTTAATTATTCTGGGTTTTCATTTGTACGTCTATTTTATATATATATAAAAAAGGGGAGGACAGACAGAATTACCAAATGTAACAGGATACCATTTTCAGCTATTATAATCAAACTCTTTACAGTATATGTCAAAATCGTAAACTACGAACTAATTGAAGCCTTCCAAGGAAAGAAGTGGCTAAGCGACAAAAGTAAAAAACACCAAAAAGCGCAGTTAAAGTCGTGCCAAATTTGGAAAGTGACATAAACTTTTGAACTTTGAAGGTATTTCGTCGAAAAGTGCCACATTCAATTTAAAACGCTTGTTACTAACACACACACACACACACACACATATATATATATATATATATATATATATTATATATATATATATATATATATAATATATATAATCTATATTTATATATATATATAATATAAAGTGTATTTTATGTTTATTCATTTACTTAAACAGAGCGTTTTCAGAACAGTCTTTCGATACTGTTTTCAGCGGTAAATGGATCGTTCCCTAGTTCATATGATTCTAAACCAGAGATGTCTCTTTAATTACATGACACGTCTTAACTAATAGGTCACATGTCCTATCTCGTGATCTACTTGCCCCTTATCTCATCAGCGATGTTTGTTCGCCTTTTCCTTCCTTCTCCTTTTTCTGGTTGCGATGGCAACCATCAGGGTAAAGAGTAAGAGCACTGGAAGGGGGAAGGGAAAGTAGGGACTTATAGTAGAAGATTACAATAGGTGGAAAGAAGGAAGGATTACAAACGGGTGAGGTACAGTAAGAGTGTAATTTTGAAAGGTCAGCCACGATCCAAAAGCTACTGTTCTAAATCCAATCTGTAGTCGTCTGAACACACCATACTATTAACTCATTCAAATGAATCATTTATCTCATCCCTTCTAAGTTGCAAAGGAATACCTTCAGCCTTAATAAATAATTTATTAACAATATTAATGGGTGATTCCAATGTTTTTATAAATGTTACTTTTCTTTATTTATTTAAAAGAAGTTTCAAGACTGAATTTTGTCTTGCCTAAATCGAAAGTTGGTGAAGTTAGCTGTAAGTAAATTACACTTTAAGAAATGAGTAAGTTAAGTTTTCTACGTAATATTAATGAGTCATATCATAGATTAATCATAACTTAGATTGTTCCCCCGCCTTATTTAAGTGACTTAGATTTGTTCTAAGTACTTAATTGACTTAGATTTGTTGTAAGTATTTAAGTGACTTAGATTTGTTCTAAGTATTTAAGTGACTTAGATTTGTTCTAAGTATTTAAGTGAGTTAGATGTGTTGTAAGTATGTAAGTGACTTAGATTTGTTGTAAGTATTTAAGTGACTTAGATTTGTTGTAAGTATTTAAGTGACTTAGATGTGTTCTAAGTATTTAAGTAACTTAGATGTGTTCTAAGTATTTAAGTGACTTAGATTTGTTCTAAGTATTTAAATGACTTAGATTTGTTCTAAGCATTTAAGTGACTTAGATTTGCTCTAAGTATTTAAGTGATTAAAGCGTCTGGTGTACTAAGTTTAATTTAAACAAAGTTTGTTGTTTAGACTGCAACTGTTTGAAAATGGCGGACATTCAAATCGGTTTATGGGGATTAATTTACTTTCGTAAATATTCTTTATTTTAAATGTTTATTTTCTTATCTAACTATTTAATTGGCTTTAATAATAAATTCGGGAATACAATTGTGGTGGTGTTGTTGTTGGTCTGGCAATTTTTGCCTTCAAGTATTTGTTCAAGTTTAGTATGAAAATAATTGATGAACGGTTATTTTTTGTACATGACGTTCTTTTTTTTCTATTTTCGAAGTTAATACAGCTTTCCTCAATAATAATAATAATAATAGTAATAATAATACTTATTATTAGTTATTATTATTATTATTATTATTAATACAGATTGAAACCATCTTAACTTATCAAGAATTTACTTTATCTTTCCGTCATCCATTCATTTACTTCTCAATTGACAAGTCTCATAAAGACAGTGACATAGCTGCAAAGAGTATCATTATAGGTCTTGTATGAATGGAGAAAAGTAGAATAGTATTGAGTGGTAGGGTATCAGGGTATCGCGTATGAAACTTTCGAAACTAAAGAACAAAGAATGAGGTGAATTAAATAAAGAGTTACTACTTCAAAAATAAGGTATTTTCGGTAGAATATTAGCAGTTTAACTCCTTATCAAGTCGTTGACTGAGACAGAACGAGAAATTTAAAAAATAATTTCGTTTTAGTTGGGTTAGAGATGGGTTAGATATAATTAAATTAGTTTAGATTAGGTAGGTTAAGTTAGGATAGCTTGTTGGTCTGGTGCCATACTGGAGCAGATCCATTGGTACGGTGAGGTACTCGAGCAGATAATGTAGAAAATGCTAAAAAACTGATAAGTTCTCATGGAAGAGATGTTACTGGTGCAGTGTGGTTCGGTTGTAAAAGTTCTAGTGCACTGCCAACTTTAGTATACAGTACGCAGTAGTACATCGAATTGAACTAACGGTTTATAGATAAATTATTGCACAGTACAAAAAGCACGTTTGACATTGCATTTAAACAAAAAAGAACTCTTCCGAGTGCTTTCGTCTCGTACAGAACCTTCTCAATGAATGAACAAAAATCAAAGATACAAAACAATTTTCACTAGGGTCAAACCCCATAATTGTGAAATATTCTATACACACACACACACACACCCACACTGTGTGTATATATATATATATATATATACACATATGTAAACTAATTCTTTCGCCATACACAGAAGTTTCTCGCGTTGAAAGATTGTATCCATTCAAATATATATATTTGCATAGCGCCTTCATTATTTGATAGCTGAAGAGTGAAGAAAAGGCCAACTTCATTTTCCTTTTATGTTCGAACCGAGGTATTGGAGTTCAGGTGGTGGGATTATGTACGCAAATGAAGTACTTTATATAGAGATTGACTCGCTCTTCTTAATTAATGACAACTCGTTTCTCCACAGGTTTAGCATCCCCCCCCCCCACCGATTTTCTACCCATGTTGTTTGTGTTTTCTTGCTGTCTTCCTCTCAAAATAATACTAATTCGTGCGAAGGGCCAGAAACTAACACAACGCTAAGGCCAATTGACTGCTGCTACCTATTGCACTCACTCTTTGAGTATTATTAACCAGTGCCATTGGGAATCGAACCTACGATCACAGTGTGTTCATTAGCTTCAGTGTTATATATATATATATATATATATATATATATATATATATATATATATATATGAAAATTATTTCACGAAGGTAACACGTGAAAAATATTTATGATGAATAAAACCACGAAGGAAAGGAAACACAAAATGGTGCTCAAGCGCTTTCGTCTAATGACATCCTCAGGAACACTTGAGCACCATTTTGTGTTTCCTTTCCTTCGTGGTTTTATTCATCATATATATATATATATATATTTGCGTTATATATATATATATAATTATATATATATATAGATAGATAGATATTTGCGTATCTACCCTATATATATATATATATATATATATATATATATATATATATATATATATATATATATATACCACTAATGAATGTACAGTTTCAGGAAAAATTTGCCTAATGAACTAAAATTTCTAAAAAACCTAAAAAAAATTATTAATTAATAATAATTGCGAGGGTTTTTTATGAAAACTAAAAAATAAAGGGCATAGAATAACCAAAATAAAACAAAACTACCAATTAGTAATTTTGCATGCTTTTTATTTTATTTTTCTGTGCGAACCTTTTTCCGAAACTGGACATATAAATCACTATTCTTGAATATCGACAAACACCACGAAATCGTTCTACAAAAACGTTGAAACGCTAAATTATGAACGTTATTCTTTGTTGCTTAAAGGAAAATGACGTTCAATTCTTGCTTGAAATGAATGTATATTGTATATCTTTTGAGTTTGATGACAATAATGTTTCGAGTTGTTTTTAATCAGGAGGGGATCTACAGCTTTACGTGAGATTCGAACTGTCTACGGGTCTCTACATCATTTGAACGATGTAGAGGGTCCCCCATCCAACTATTGAACAGACCTAACGCCGCTTAATCTTGCTCATCTAATCGGGGGTTGCGATGTGGCTACGACGTAGACCTTAATTTGATTAAACGAATGTATCCTCTTGACTACGCTAATAATTTGAAGGGTTCTATGTTTCACACTTTGTGTGTGTGTGTGTGTGTGTGTGTCAGAGCTGGGCACCGCAAACTCAAAATCACTTCCGCAATCGCAAATCCGCAAACTCAAACCTTACCTTCCGCAACCGCAAATCCGCAAACTGCTTGCCATTTTTGGTGCCGCAAACGCAAATCCGCAAACGCAAACCATATTTCCAAGTGTGTGTGTGTGTGTGTGTGTGAAAACTTGTATAATGGCTATGGATTAAATGACATAGTATTGAATTAACAATAGTTTAAAAAGGAAGTTGAATTTCTGATAAAGTATTGATTTGTAATATAAATCTACATTCAATATTTAGTACTTTATGCTCTCTGTAAAAGAGTTCTTCCGAGCACTTTCGTGTCTTTTCTACGTCTTTTCGAGGAAAAGACTGTATATAGTGAATTTCAAAGCATATGGAGTGATCTGCCGCAAAACCTTCCCTTTCAAATAATTCAATGCTTTAAATGCGATTTTCGTTGAATTTGTAGAGCCACGGATGATCTGTACCCTAACCATTGAACTACTCGAAAAAAGTAACCATACCAGAGGGCCGGTGAAAACACAATGTCGTGCATTATAGCCGAACAGTTGCCCCCAACCTCCGTTTATGAATGTCCATGGCGTCTGGTACATGACCGTGTGCGGATCGTCAAGGTAGAGTTCGAACACACGTTCGAATTTGGCAATGCACATCCTTCGAAGAGGAGCCGAGCTACCCCGCTGCATATGGTTCCGAAGAATTGTTTACGTGACTGGCGCCCCATTAGGGATAGATTGAGTTTGATCCCCATACCTTGCCAGACCGCTACCCACTTCCCCAGTTCCAAGATTTCTCGGCCAGCTTACCTAAATGCAGGGATTTCTCAAAGGTTAATCCCGTCAGAGCCTACTATCAAATTCCGGTTACGGAGGGAAGATTTCCAAAAGCAGCCATCATCACGAATTACGGTATCTTCAAGTATTTACCTAAGCTATGCGGCCTGCAGAACGCTGAAAACACCTTCCAGCGTTTCATCAACGAAGTCCTGCGTGATTTTCTCTTCCGTTCTGCATACACACAAGATTTACTCTTCGCAAGTACTGACGTAGCAAAACACAGAAGACTATCTCCGTCAAGTATGGCGTCGTCGTCAACCAAGAAGAGTTTAACCCAACAAGTAGCCACATTCGTCGCTATATATACTGTATATATATATATATATATATATAGTATATATATGGGATGAATTTCACAATTAAACACGTGAAATGAATGAATGCTGCAAACCCACAAGGAAAAAGAAAAACGATTCAAGGCCTTTCGTGTATTCAGAGCTACACCTCGTCATTCCCTGACGAGGTGTAGCTCTGAATACACGAAAGGCCTTGGAATCGTTTTTCTTTTTCCTTGTGGTTTGCAGAATATATATATATATATGGGATGAATTTCACAATTAAACACGTGAAATGAATGAATGCTGCAAACCCACAAGGAAAAGAAAAACGATTCCAAGGCCTTTCGTGTATTCAGAGCTACACCTCGTCATTCCCTGACGAGGTGTAGCTCTGAATACACGAAAGGCCTTGGAATCGTTTTTCTTTTTCCTTGTGGTTTGCAGCATATATATATATATATATATATATACAGGCCCGGATTTAGCTATAGGCGAACTAGGCGATCGCCTAGGGCCTCGCGCCAAAGGGGGCCTCGCTCAAGCCGTTTTGCGCGTTCTGTTCAAGTGATATTAATGATTTAGAACTCTATGAAGAACTTAAAGTACTTTGCAGGTTTATACCTGAGAAAACAGATCTCGGAAATGCCCTTGTTTATATAGTGCAAAAACAACTAAGTGAGATTATCCTAATGTTTATGTTGCAATTCGAATAGTATTAACCATCCCAGTTACTGTTGCTTCGGCTGAAAGAAGTTTCTCGCGTCTCAAACTTTAAAACATATTTGCGTTCCACCATGTCTCAAGCGAGATTGCAATCATTAGCTATGTTATCAATAGAAAACGATATAACAAATTCATTAGATTATTCTCAATTAATTGAAGAGTTTAGCTCGAAGAAAAGTGGAAAAAACATTGCTGTAATATTCAAGGGGCATCTGAACCAAATATTAAAGCATTAATATTTAGCCTGATAAGTCGATCGCTCACTATTATAAAAAATGAAATGTCAACATCTCTTATACATCACATATGAAAAACGTTTGTATACTATGGAAAGTCATTACCTATAATATTATATAAATCTTAGAAATCATTGTCTTATATTTCGATACAAATCTTGATTCATATTATAATTTATACTTATTTGTATGGTTTATTTATATTTCTTATACAATTTCCATGCGTGATTATTTTGGTTTGGTTTAATTTTTAAGTGCTGGCATAGTTCTGTCTATGCGGGATTCTAATATTGCTGGTATAGTACCGATAATTAAGTCCATATTTTCATATATACAGGCCTAGGGCCTCGCAACTTCTAGATCCGGCCCTGTATATTATATATATATATATGATGAAAATAACCACGAAGGAAAAAGGAAACACAGAATAGTGCTCAAGCGCTTTCACCTAATGACATCCTCAGGAACACTGAAATAAATAAGACTATATATAGGTCACAAAAAAAAAAAAATAGAAAAATAAAAATTGTAGGAGGAGCATACAAATTTATAAGGAAAAGCTACCAGAGTTTTAGCACTTTGCTCCTCTTGTCTAAATCCGTTCTGAACGAATTCAAAACAACAGGATCAAACGAAAAAAGGCCCTGGCTAATGTTGAAATTATTTATAAGTTGAATAATGGCAGACTCAAGAATATTTCTATTAACAATGTTGCTTGAGTGAAACAAAATTCAAGCATTATTCCAGTCAATACAATGGGATAACTCTGACAAATGGACGAAATGGACCTATATATTAGTCTCGAACTTGTTATTTATTTCAGTGTTCCTGAGGATGTCATTAGACGAAAGCGTTTGAGCACCATTCTGTGTTTCCTTTTTTCTTCGTGGTTTTTTCATCATAAATATTATTCACGTGTTACTTTCGTGAAATATTTTTCATATATATTATATATATATATATATATGTAAAAATGAACCATAAATAATTCCCATATTCCTATATTATCTTATCCTTCATGTAATTCTTGTATTCATTTATATAGTCTCTGTATCCATTGTAAGAAAAAGTATCCATTTTAAAAATTCATGTGTTATATGGTTCATGTATAATCTTATATATTTAACTTTATATAATGCCTATACTCCTATGTATGTACGTGTGTGTATTCATTTTTACATAAGGACCAAAATCGCCCAACGCGAGTTTGGATAAAATATTTGATTCACTTTCAACTTTGCTAAATAATTGGTGACCTGTTGTTTTTTAAAATCTCATAATCATTTTTTAGATTTCGCTTAATAAGGAATCCTGTTAAGCTTTGCAATGTTTTTTGTATACACTCTCTTTCGTTATAAACAATGAGATCATGTCTTGCCTAAGCATTAAAATTGTACATCTTAAACCTTAAAATTTCACTCATATGCATATTTTAGTGTAAAGATGCATAGTCCGATTTCCACTTTAGTTAACTTGGCAGATCATGATAACATCAGATCTGAAAAGTCGCGGTTTAAGATAAAAATATGGTTTCGTCTTCAAATATTTTGTTTACTCGTTCAAGCCTTACCACAGCTAAAAAATTTACTTATTTTCAAATATTGTGCAAAAATAATACAGCCTTCTTAGCATTTAATAATAATAATGTTAGCAGTTTTTGGGTATATAAACCCATTCAAATTCATCCATTGTCATTCAGAAGCTAATTCAGAGGCTGAGCACTACCTGTATTTTTTAGCAGTAAATTACAGTGAAGCTAGTTTTTACCTTCCTTCGAGCCTTGCTCTCTTCAGAAAAACTTAGAAAACTTTCCGGATACGCTATAAGAAGAATCCGGAACCTTCAGCATTTAGATTGCAAATCTACCAGAGTCCTCCGAGCCACTATAGAAGAACTCGGAGAGTAACATAGAAGAAAAACCACTTCAAGGCACCTATCCGTTGCTTGCCTCCTAAACCAGAACCCCCGTCAATCCGAACCACCCCAGGGCCATAGACGGAGGGGTTAACAACTGGCGACCCTTTAACCAGGATCTTCACGACTCCAGGATTCTTCCAGTCCTCCAGACCCTTTAACCAGGATCTCCACGACTCCAGGATTCTTCCAGTCCTCCAGACCCTTTAACCAGGATCTCACGACTCCAGGATTCTTCCAGTCCTCCAGACCCTTTAACCAGGATCTCACGACTCCAGGATTCTTCCAGTCTTCCAGACCTGGAACCAGAACCAACACCCAGTTGACCGGCGTGTCACGACTTCGAGTTCGTCACATCCACCCGTGAACCGGTGCGTTACGACTCCAAGTTCTTCACGCCTACTTTCATCTAGGAACAAGTGGCCAGCCAGACACGTCTTCAGGACACACCTCAAAAGGATTTCGCCATAGGAATCTTGTTAAGTACAAAACTCTTTTTTAAAATAATTTCTAAACATTTGAAAAGTATTATTATTAACAATTAATATTTAGTATTGAGCCAGAATTAACAAAAAAACAGTGAACACTACAGACACCAGTGATACACTCTTTTATTGAAAACAGTATTGTCACAGTTATTTTCAGTTATTTTTACTATTCTAGTTAGTATATTATAATTTTATTTAATGTACCAAACGTAGTATTACCATACCATCACGTACATTTGAGTGAAATTTTGTTTACATTTTTATTTTTGTTTGCAATCTTTTCAAATTTCCCCGAGTTAGGCAAATTGTTGTGCATTATTTTTTTTAGATAGTGTAGTTAGGAAAACCCCTTAAGTGATCATTCCATGAATTAAGATCGGTCAAGCAGACCTAATTAGAACATTAATAAGTACCTTCACATATGAGCGATTCAGACGGTGCGCTTTCTGACATCGAAGAATTACCTACACCCATTTTTCCACCTACCCCGCGCCCTTCAAACATATTCCAAACACACAAGTCAGTATGTCTCAGTCTCAAACCCCCGCCCCAGCATATATTAACTTAGGCAGATTAGTAAATCTCCTCATACTGTTTTAATTTTTAAGGGGACCATAGATAATCGTTTTGTTGAACCGCGCGTAAGACCTTGGGTTGAGTCTTTAGAGCAACATTTCTTACGCGAGAATATTACCGATGATGATATAAAAATCAGAGAAGCAAAAAGATTTATTGACCCTAAAGAGGGAAATGCCCATGACACAGTCACTTACGTCCCATCAATTAGCGAAGCTATAACATGGGACGATTTTAAACAAAACCTATTAGAATTTTTTAAAGAAATAACCCTTGCACAACCCTTAGCCACATTAGAAGCAGTCTTCCAAGTTAAATGGAAGAAAGAGGAACACGAGGATTTAAACAATTTTATTACACGTACACACAAACTTGTAGGAGAAGCCCTCCGGGCCGCAGAAAATGCATGTGGCATAACTTTTACTTCGAAACAAAGAAATCTAATAGTAGCCACAACCATTTACCAAAACTTACCCGGAGCGCCTAAAAAAAAGTTTCAGGAGTTTTTAAATGTTGACAAACCTGTCAGTGTAGCCATAAACAAAACACGGGAACATCACCCCGATTTAGCAAACCAAACCTACCGAAAGGGTAGAGAAACCCCTGTACAGTATATTCAGCAGCAGCCACAACACCAATACCAACAGCAACAACAACAACAATATAAACCAAGGCAAATACAGGGAACACCCCAGAAACAAGCCCCCCAAACCCAGAATACACGCCCTCCTCCACAGTGTTTTAACTGTGATAGTTTCGGGCATATGATAAGTCAATGTAATTACCCCTCGTATTGCTCCCACTGTCACGAACATGGTCATCGCCGTGGCGATCGCCAAAAGTGTGCTGATAAAGCCCCTGCAGGGTATAGACCCCACTTTCAGAAACCAAACCAACCACGTCCCCAAAACGTATCCCAAAAGTCAACCAATCCCCAGAAACCAGTCCATTCCCAGCCTCAGTCGAACTACCAACCCAATAAATCACGACCACAGGGTCACCCACACTCTTACCCCATGTATAAACCCCAATACAACCAGCAAGGTCAACTAGTTCGGTACGTAGAAGTACCCGGGGAGGAATCATTTTCCCCAGAGAACAGTTTTCAAGAACACCCTTCAGCGTATGATATCCCCGTAGAATATGATCCAGGTCCTCCCATAGAAGACCATGTGATCCCTTTTTTAGACCCTACATTGGAGGCAGCAGTTCAACCTCCTCCCTCCTAAATTACAGTAGTAAGCCCAGATACGCACACAAACTCCCCATCAGGATAATAGGTGCGGACCTCTTAGATTTAATAATAAATTGTAGTACGGATAACCAAGATTTAACTGCTCTCCTAGATACAGGAGCACACGCAACGTTAATTAAGAAACAATGCGTAGATGAATTACTAGAGAGTACCAATTATAAATATGAACTTAAGGCACCATCCTGCCAACTTAGAGGAGTTACGGGCACACCCATACCCACATATGGAGAAATTGAGTTATATTTAGAAATTGGAAACGCGGTATACCCCGCGAAATGTTGTATAGTGGACACAGTCGCCACCTTTCAGACAGACATCCTACTAGGGATGGATTTTTTTAACCGGAATCAATGGGAGATTTACCCAGCCGGAAAGTTAGTAAAGTGTCGAAATAGGACACACCATCTCCGCGAGGATGACAGACAACTTAATGCTAATAGACTTAGCTCAGTTCAGATTTCCGAAAAATAGGAAACCCCCTCTACTTGATAGCAGATCAAGTCGGCCGGTTGCATCCAGAGGGACAACCGCTCCAGAAATCAGACCCCAGGGTAATCAGTTCCAGTTGTTGAATCCAGTTGGATCAACCCAGGCAGTTTCCAGACAGTCAGTTTCCAGACAGTCAGTTTCCAGTCAGTCAGTTTCCAGTCAGTCAGTTTCCAGTCAGTCAGTTTCCAGTCAGTCAGTTCCAGTCAGCCAGTTTCCAGTCAGTCAGTTTCCAGTCAGCCAGCTTCAGTTCAGCCAATAAGGCAAATTTTAGTCGCCGAACCAGAATCAGATTCACAATTTTTCATATGCCCTACCGAGCATATAACAGTAGCACCTTATGAGAAGATTTGTTTCCTAGCAAAAGTAGTTAACAGTCAAGGAAAATTATTAGAGTCAGAGCGTACTCTGATTACAGAGAAAAGTAATTTCAAAAGAGATGTTCTTATTGCCCAAGTCCTTAGTCAGAGTCAGAATTCAGCTATCCCTGTTGTTTGTTTAAACAAAGGAGAAAGATCTATAGAATTAACTTCAAATCAGAAAATAGGAACTGTTTCCACAGTAGAAATAGATTCAGATTTCCCCATCAGTACGATAAATCGTGTTTCCAGTTCCTTAGAATTAAAGCCTTCAATATTAAAAGAAGAATATAAGAAATGTCTGAAGCACTCCCTTCAGGAGTCACCAGCTTTACAGGATCCCAAACTAATGGAATCACTTCTCGATTTCCTGATAAGAAATAAAGATGTGATTGCCCTAACCGGAGATCCTCTGGGCCGAACTAATTTGGTCCCTTTTGAAATCAAGTTGGAACCCAATTCCAAACCCATTTTCATTCCTCCCTATCGGGTTCCACATTCTCAGTTAGTCACTATTGAGGACACATCAAGGACATGTTGGAGCAGGATGTCATTCAGCCTTCAGCTAGTCCCTGGTCCGCTCCTATGATTCTCGTCTCCAAAAAGGACGGAACATCTCGCCCTTGTATAGATTTTAGACGCCTGAATAACATTACCATCCCAGACCGTTTCCCGATTCCAAACATGCAGGAAACAATTCTGAACGTAGGGAAAGCGAATTTTTTTTCATCCCTCGATTTAGCATCAGGTTATTGGCAAATGGAGGTCAGTCCCGAATCTCGGGCAGTGACTGCTTTCTCCACTAACCGAGGCCATTACGAATTCCAGGTTTTACCTTTCGGAGTCCGAAATGGGCCTGCTAATTTCTCTAGGTTGATGAATATAGTCCTTTCCGACCTATTAGGTGTCGAAGCTCTCGTGTATCTTGACGATATTATCGTCTATAGTTCGGACATAAAAACACACTTTCAACGCCTTCATAATGTGCTATCACATTGAGAAAAGCACACCTTAAACTGAAGCTTGCAAAGTGCAATTTTTTACAAGAATCCCTGGTATACCTAGGATTCCTACTCTCGTCCACAGGAATTAAACCTGATCCAGCCAAACTCGAAGCCCTGGAAAGGTACCCTGTACCCAAGACCATCGACGACGCCCGTGCATTTATTGGTTTTGTCGGATTCTATCGGAACTTTATCCCCAATTTTCGAATATTGCTAAACCCATTACTAATTTGTTCCAGAAAAATTCGAAATTTAACTGGGAATCCGATCACCAACATGCCTTTGAAACTTTAATTAATAAACTAACCTGTCATCCCATTTTACAATATCCTGATTACACAGACCCTTCATCATAGCCACAGATGCTTCCTCCTATGGACTAGGAGCCGTCCTGTTACAGGACGTAGACGGTGTGGAATTACCCATTGCTTATGCCAGTCAACTTCTCTCTGCACCTCAACGGAATTATTCCACTACGGACCGAGAGGCCCTAGCGGTATATTGGGCTTTGAAAAAATTCCGAAATATCGTCTATGGCTACGATGTAACCATCAAGACTGATCATAAGCCACTCACGTACCTCTTCAAGGACAAGCTACTTGAAGGACGATTGAGTAGATGGGCTCTGTTGATTCAGGATTTTGCAGCGAAAATCGTATACAAACCGGGAAAACTGCAAGTTATTCCAGACGGATTGTCGAGACTCAAGCCCGACGCCCGAGTGAATAAAATAGGACTTCTTCCTGTGTTCGACTACGAGTGTCTGCAATACTCCCAACAACAGGACCAACACACCCAAAACCTTCGGGCGCGCCTGGAACAAAAGGAACCATCGAAGGTAAAAGAACAGTACAACCTCAAAGATGGGCTCGTACATTTCAGGAACGAAGATGGAAACGACCTCGTGGAGATACCAAAGGATCTCGTTGATATAGCCATTGGACTTTGTCACGACTCACCTTTTTATGGACACATGGGGCCGGATCGCACCATCAAAAGTCTTTTGGAGCGATACCATTTTCCCGAGATGAACAGAACGGTACATGAATACATCGCCGAATGTCCGTCGTGTTTAAAGCATAAGGGCAACGTACCATCCACCGCTCCAATGCATAAATATCCAGTATGCCAGAGGCCCTGGCAAAGAACTGGAATGGATATACTGGGACCATTTCCCAAAACATCAAAGGGAAATCAGTACATCATTGTGTTTACGGACCACTTCTCGCGTTACAGCGAAGTAGCCGCCATTCCAGATCAGACCTCGGAAACTGTGGCAAGAGCCCTAGTGGAACGCGTCATCCAAAACCATACCACTCCTTCCATCCTAATCTCGGATAACGCCCGTAGTTTCACTTCCAAACTGTTCGAGTCACTTTGTAACATGTGTAGAATTAAAAATACACACATTGTGGCATACCACCCGCAGGCAAACGGCTTAGTGGAAAGACAATCGAAAGATCTTGGAAGCCCTGCGCCACGTTGTCGATGCATCCTCCCGTACATGGGATGATTCCCTTCCCATGGTACAAACAGCCATCAACAATGGCTATAATGTGTCCATCGGGGACACCCCTCATTTCGTTCTATATCACTACGACAAGCGTCTACCTTTTGATTTGCCCGACCAAACCGACCCGGCAGTCCTAACATCTTCCGAAATGGCAGAAGCAAATCAGCAACTAGCTGAACGATCTTTCAAGATTTTTGACATAATCCGCTATGCCCTCGACCAACGAAACCAACAGATGGAGCAAGAACAACATAGGCGTCATCCCCGTCAACGGACTATAATCGTTGGTATGCGATGTTATCTGAAGAGCGTGAAACCGCCAGGGGCTCATCGAAAATTATACCCGAAATGGGATGGCCCATATAGGATTATGAAAGACCTCGGAAAAAATCGTTATGAAATCCTCGACCTCCGGGATCATTCCAAACTAAAGATCATTCACGCTGACAATTTGAAGATAGCTTCCGAGCAACACCTTCCCAAAAAACAGCTGCCAGGCGTTCGAGCCGCCTATCCTTCAAAAGGTCAAGATATTAACAAATCGGGCAGGGATCAAAAAACTGAAGTAGTCACCGCGGGAACCGCTACCCATGACGAAGATTGGTACCTCGTAATACCACCATTACTCGAGGCAATCTCTGAACAAGAGGAGGCCCCAGAGCCAAGCGTCCCATCGGACCCAGACCCTGGAGAAACCCCTTCGAGAGAATCACTCAGTGGAACTCCACCATCTCCTCCAACTCCACCATCTCCTCTGTCACCACCCTCGCCGATTGATGATCGACGCACGGACCCGACATACCGCCCGCAAATGCATCACCCACGTGAACTAGAACCTTCACATAAGAAACGAACCCGCTCAGAATCCGAGCTCAACGGTCGACCCCCATTACCACCAAAACGAGGCCGACCCCTTCGCCCACCAACACAAGTATCCACACAAGTATCCACACAACTACCCCCAGCTCCGTATAACTTAAGGCGTAGAAATGAATAAAATTGTCCCCCTTATAATTTTCCAAATTATTTACTCTTGTAGACCTAGCATTAAAATTTCTACCGGAGTTGTTATAGAAAAACTTGCAGAAGGTAAATTTTTGAAAGGGCATGCAGACCTTTATATAAATTTGCAACCCCCTGCTAGAATTAAAATCAATCTCCTTCAGATACAAACCCAATTAGAAACGTTTGAAAGTAAAGTCCAAAATTCTTTCCAAGGAAAAGATCAGATAGTCGCGTTCTGTTAGAAAATACCCTCGAAAATATTCAAACTACAGCACGCGCCCTATCAGAAATATTAGCCTTACCATGGATACAAACTGAAACCAAAAATTCCGAAAACTTTAACCAAAGAAGTAAAAGGGGACTGATAGATATAGGAGGGAAACTGTTCAAAGGTTTATTCGGATTAGCAACCGAAGAAGATATTAAAAGAGTTGAACTTAAATTGAATCTCTTCGCTCGGAATCGACAATATAATGGACACATGTTAGAACAAACTATTAGGTCATTACACGAAAACATCGCTTCTTCACTCCCTTTCGGACAGATTCACATACCTTGAATCCATGTTAGCTCAATACAAAGAACACAAACGATATCTAGAATTAATAGAAATAATGAACATACAAGTAACCCTAATCGAAAAATACTTACAACGAATAACTACGATTCATTCCAAGGTTTTGCGTGCAACCCAGCTAGCCCATGGAAAAATCACTCTTTCCACCCTAATACCATGGGAAATACTCCAGTCCTTGATTCACACCGCCCAGTCACAATTAAAATTATCACCCATATTCCCACTCAACCACACTAATTACCCTCAATTTCTAGAATACACCTGGACTGTACATGGACCACGCACCTACACATACCTCATAATTATACCATTTTTCGATTTCCTCACTTATGACGTATATAGATTTCACCCTTTCCCAACATCCTACCAAAATAACTCTAATGTCTATCGATTGTATTTACCCACCGTACCACCTTACCTTTTCCTCACCAAAGATCTATCAGCTTATTCTATGATGTCAGATAGCGACGTCCGGCATTGCCGATTCCCGCAACGAAATAAACAACTCATCTGCCCTCCACTCAAACCAGTTATTCTTCCCACTACTAGGTCTTGCTTTGTCGATTTAATTCGTGACCGGCATGCCCCCGTATGTTCATTTAAAAAATTTCATTCCCCTAAAACCATCCAACTACGAATTGGACCAGACATCTGGGTTTCCTTCGCGAACAGGACTGCCGCTACCCTCGAGTGTCCATCAAATTATTCTCTCATTACAATCCCTATGATTATTCGGCTACCAATTGGTTGCTCCTTGCGTTCAAAAGCCCTCCAAATATACAACCCGTATAAGGTTACCCTTAATAACTCATACCCATTTCCGTCGCAAATTAAATTTAAACCCGTCATAGAGATCTTAAATCTCTCCATAAAACCTGTAACCATCCTACCCGAACTGCATGCCCCTGAATGGAATGATCAATTGAGCCGGTTTAAACTTTCGGATGATAACCAAAACAACCTCTTACAAATACTACAACCGGTAACCATTTTCTCAACATCTGCCGTTAGTATCATTATTGTGTGTGCTATTATCCTCGGTGTATTTGTGATGAAAAGATCATTCTGGGAACAAAGAAACCCAGTGACACGAACATGAAACTATTTATGCACGACCAAGAGTGCGTACCCAGACCACGTGAACTAGACTTAAACCACCCGACTTATGTTGTATATAAATCTGTATTATAAACCAATAGTTATCATCTAGTTAGCCTTAGTTAGGATGTTACGTTATTATATTAATATCATTCTAGAGAGAAGAGCCCTGTAAAAATGAACCATAAATAATTCCCATATTCCTATATTATCTTATCCTTCATGTAATTCTTGTATTCATTTATATAGTCTCTGTATCCATTGTAAGAAAAAGTATCCATTTTAAAAATTCATGTGTTATATGGTTCATGTATAATCTTATATATTTAACTTTATATAATGCCTATACTCCTATGTATGTACGTGTGTGTATTCATTTTTACATAAGGACCAAAATCGCCCAACGCGAGTTTGGATAAAAATATTGATTCACTTTCAACTTTGCTAAATAATTGGTGACCTGTGTTTTTTTAAAATCTCATAATCATTTTTTTAGATTTCGCTTAATAAGGAATCCTGTTAAGCTTTGCAATGTTTTGTATACACTCTCTTTCGTTATAAACAATGAGATCATGTCTTGCCTAAGCATTAAAATTGTACATCTTAAACCTTAAAATTTCACTCATATGCATATTTTAGTGTAAAGATGCATAGTCCGATTTCCACTTTAGTTAACTTGGCAGATCATGATAACATCAGATCTGAAAAGTCGCGGTTTAAGATAAAAATATGGTTTCGTCTTCAAATATTTTGTTTACTCGTCCAAGCCTTACCACAGCTAAAAAATTTACTTATTTTTAAATATTGTGCAAAAATAATACAGCCTTCTTATCATTTAATAATAATAATGTTAGCAGTTTTTGGGTATATAAACCCATTCAAATTCAGCCATTGTCATTCAGAAGCTAATTCAGAGGCTGAGCACTACCTGTATTTTTTTAGCAGTAAAATTACAGTTGAAGCTAGTTTTTACCTTATCCTTCGAGCCTTGCTCTCTTCAGAAAAACTTAGAAAACTTTCCGGATACGCTATAAGAAGAATCCGGAACCTTCAGCATTTAGATTGCAAATCTACCAGAGTCCTCCGAGCCACTATAGAAGAACTCGGAGAGTAACATAGAAGAAAAACCACTTCAAGGCACCTATCCGTTGCTTGCCTCCTAAACCAGAACCCCCGTCAATCCGAACCACCCCAGGGCCATAGACGGAGGGGTTAACATATATATATATATACACACACAGATGGGCAGTATTTAAATACATATGTATTTAAATACGTATTTAAATACATTTGTATTGTAATACTTGTATTTATAAATACTTTTTTCGGTGTGTATTTAAATATGTATTTAAATACTTTGAAAGAGTATTTGTTATTTGAAAATACATATTTTTAAATACATTTCGCAAATACAGTTCTTAGCCTCAACTGTCAGATAAGAATTTGCGCCCTGAAACAAAATACAAAATCTTTCTAATCATCTAAGCCACCCGATCCAATCGTTACTAGATGGACCAGTGGAAGGATTCGATGGCAACGGGATCCTCGTTAAAAGAGCGAAAGCTGGCATCAAATCAGATGGGTTAGGTTTTCAGCTCTTACAGTTGCAAGAATAGTACTTTTCATTATGTTCTCTTTTAGAAAAAATGGAGAGCACAGATTTTACTATCAAAGAAGCGTACGAAGCGGTCAATACCATATATTTTGGAGAAGATTATGTTAATATAAAAAATTATATCAAAAAGCGTTTGCAAACAAATGATATCAAGGATATAATTTTGATGACCAGGAATGCTATATCTCCATCATTACACGTTCTACTAAAAAACTGTCAACCTACTTCAGCATCAGTCGAAAGAAGTTTTTCGATTCTTCGAAAACTCCTAGCCAAAGACAGAAACTTCAAATCCGAAAATGTTAAAAATTATATTGCGGCGTTGTATAATGCAGATGTGGAATAATTGTATTTAAAGATGTTAACTGACTGCACGTGGAGTGTTGTATAATATATTAGTTTTATGTATCAATCTATAAAGAGATTATACAATTTATCACTAAAATTACGCAACTAATAGTTTGTAATCACTGAAATTGCTTTACAATAAGTCAAATTAGACAATTTAATGGTACATATTTATTAGGTCAATAAAGTCAATTTTGGAGGAAAATAAAGTTTTTTTGTTTTTTTTTTGTTTTTAGGTCAATAAAAAAATTGCCCTACTTATGAGTTATGCATATATGTTTATAAAGTGTAATAGATGATAATATCAATAAACTAATGTTACCAAGAGATAGGTTTTAGAAAAAATTCTCTCATGATATAGTTGGATAAGTATTTAAAAATGTATTTGAAATGTATTTAAATACATTTTTGATGTAATGTATTTAGTATTTAATTACATTTAAAGTATTTTGTGCCCATCTCTGTGTGTATATATATATATATATGTATATATATATACACACACAGTGTATATATATATATATATATATATATATATATATATTATATATATATATATATACAGTATATATATATATATATATACATATAATATCCACTATAGTGGATTTAATTTTCCCAGAAGAGTTCCTTGTTCCATGCACGGTCTGTGTTTAACATATATATATATATATATACAGTGTGTGTGTGTATATATATATATATATATATATATATATATATATATATATATATATATATATATGGGATGAATTTCACAATTAAACAATTGAAATGAATGAATGATGCAAACCCACAAGGAAAAAGAAAAATGATTCCAAGGCCTTTCGTGTATTCAGAAGTACACTCGTCAGGTGTCCTTCTGAATACACGAAAGGCCTTGGAATAATTTTCCTCTTTCCTTGTGGATTTGTATCATATATATGTGTGTATATATATATATATATATATATATATATATATATATATATATATATATATACACACACACACATTTCAACTGCAAACAACACGCAGTATAATTAACGTAAAGAACGACGCTTGTATAGAAGAACATTCCGCGCAAGATGAGGAGAGAGAACGAACAAATGAAAAAATGAGGTAACCACCTCATCTTGCGCGGAATGTTCTTCTATACAAGCGTCGTTCTTTACGTTAATTATACTGCGTGTCAGTGATGTAGTCGAGACCACCAAGTCCGAGACTGAGACCGAGACCGAGACCTGATTCTGTGAGACCAAGATCGAGACCGAGATCAAAGGTTCGAGATCGAGATCTACCTTCCGAGATCGAGATCCTTAAAATTCGAGACCGAGATCGAGACCAAGCTCATGCCCTTTCAATTTGTTTTCAATTAATCTGACGGGGGCGGAGGGGGGGGCAATTTTTTTTGTAGCGCTAACCTAAAAAAATCCAGACCCACACACCCCCGCAAGACAAACGTGGCAACTCAAAACAGGGTGACTGATTAGTGAATACCTAGAGTCCCTTACTTTTACAAACTTTGATGAACATTCTGAATTGTGTCTGTTCAACCAAGCCACCATCATGAGTATGCCAATACATGTATTTTTCATTACGATCTCGAGAGGTCTCAAAAGGTCTCGGGGAGAAAAACCGAGACCGCGTCTGTCGAGACCGAGATCGAGACCGAGATCTAAATAGCGGAGACCGAGATCGAGATCGAGACCGAGATCTAAATAGCGGAGACCGAGATCGAGATCGAGATCTGCAAATTGGGTCTCGAGATCGGTCTCGAGACCGAGACCGATCTCGAGACCTACATCACTGCTGCGTGTTGTTTGCAGTTGAAATGTATATATATATGTGCGGCATGCCGGAGGTGCCCCCTTGGGGCATTGGTTTCTGCGCGTATGTAGGAGAATTACGACTTCTGATCGAGTGAGGCCCATGGTGTAATGGTTATCATATCTGACCGGCAATCGGAAGATCCCGGGTTCGATTCCCCGGTGGTTACCTCATTTTTTTCATTTGTTCGTTCGCCCTCCTCATCTTGCGCGGATTGTTCTTCTATGGTAAGCGTCGTTCTTTACGATATATATATATATATATATATATATATTATTTCTATTTTCAAGAAGCTACCCTTTGTAATATTCTATTCTAAAATATTTTGACCTTATACCTTGCAGCAGTGATTAAAGTCAATATCTCTTCGAAGAAATGTTGCTTTCAACTTTCAGTGAACTCTTTGTGAACCTTACTTTGAAGTTTTCGCTTTTTCAATAATTACTAATTAAAATGAAAGAATATCAAACGATATCAAACACCGGTATAACATGTGAAACACTCTTTACTCAAAATTGAAGTAGTGAATAATTAAGTAAAATTACATTTTTCATCACTACAAAAGAAGTAGATTTATAACTGTTTATCTTCATACAATACACGGAGTAATCAATGTAGTTAAAATGTAAATGGCACTCATGAAGTAGTCTGTAATTATAATTATTCAGGGGAGCCAGAAATTAGCACAGCGCTCAGGCCAGACTAATGAGGCCCATTGCGCTAACTCTTAAATTATTATTAACCAGTACTATTGGGAGTCGAACTCCCGACCTCAGTGTCTTTCTTCTACTTATAGGGAAACGGGGTTGTCCACTGAACTACTTTTCAAGCTAACTCTGTGATTCAAGACAATTTTTCTGTTTCACTCAGAAAATTACCAGAATTAAACATTTCCAACTCTTCTTGATGCTCGACACGACTGATTATGACTTTATCCTTAACCTTTAATCCATACCCATCATAAAAGTTACTCTAGCAATACCCGAGGTACTGGGATACACCAGTACCCCGGGTAGGGTTTAAGGGTTAATGGAATCGCTTTTGTTTAAGTTGTAAAGTTAATTTCAGTGTTAATGTTGCAAAGTAATACAATGTCTCAGTTTGCGTCGAACCTTAGTCTTGAAGGACTGGAATGTTGTGGGGTTCGAACTAGAAAATATGCCCTTGGCATCCTTCGGGCACAAGGAGGGATTATACGTTACAGTAAACTTCCTTCGAAAGGCATTTCCAGAGTTTTGTAATCACTCAATGGAAAGGATCCACAAACCTCCCAGAAATACCCCAGGACACACAAATCTCCCAGAAATACCCCAGGTTCGCAAATGACAAACGAGTTACGCAAAAGTCACCAACAAATTTTACTCGGAATTAAATATTTAATGATATTTATTAAAATGGGTCTAACTTAGCCATTCATGTTATAAAAAATAATGCCATAATCAAAAACTGTTGTAAAACGGGGGGGGCGGGGGTGAAGAAGGAAGATGGTACCACTTAACCAAAACCGTCTTGACAATGGTGGTCAATCATGAATTTTCAGACTATCTAAAAAAATTATATTTATTTTAATAAAATTCACCGACATTTGTACTGAATCAATCTTGATTTTCGCCTCACACGTTATCATTGATTACCTCCAAATGCACCTTTACGACAAATTGGATAGCATGCAAACCCGCAGTCACAAAATTGCGGGTTATTCATCTACAGCTAATATTACTTTTGAAAACATTATCATGAAGGTAATATTAACAATTAACATGCTGCGTATTTATAACCCTTTTGCGTATCACCTAAAAGAGCTCCGCGTACGATCGGTGATAACGCGTAACACAGGTTGGGAATTGCTGGTCCAAAGTAAATATTAGTGTGTAATATAAAAGTATACGTAACATTGATTACATAGGAATTTTACAGAGGAATTTTAAAATAGGAATTTTAAAAGTGGATTTTTAAAATAGGAATTTTAAAATATAATTTTTAAAATAGGAATTCTAAAATAGGAATTTTAAAATAGGAATTTTAAAATAGGAATTCTAAGATAGGAATTTTAAAATAGGAATTTTACATAGGAATTCTAAAATAGGAACTTTACATAGAAATTTTACATAGGAATTTTACATAGAAATTATAATTTAAGCACAGAAACAAGCTTTATTCAACTGAAACAAAAATGGTTGATTCCAAATCTGAACCGAACTATTAATCGCATCTGGACTTAATGAATTTTAAATTACGGTTGAATATTACACACACAAAACTAAATTTTGTATTAATGCTTAAAGTAATTGGACGCAAATATGAGTTGTTAACAAAGAAAAAGTATTTTGCAGGTAAATATTATTTAATCATAACTATATGAAGTGAAATGTTCTCTCTTATAATCACTCCGAGAGCCCAGTAAAGCCTAAAAGCTTAAAGGGTAAATTAAATAGAAATAAATACCAATAATTCAATTTCTAATAACTGTAATATTGCAATAACTGTACTATTGTAATAATTGTCATATCGTACTAACTGACATATCGTAATAACTGTCATATCGTAATATATGTTTTAACCAATAAAGAGATATTAACCCTAATTATGATTATGATTAGGTAGATATGAAAGTTCTTTGGTATCTTAAGCATGGATCTCACTCGGTTAAAATAGGCACCAATTCAATACCAAACATAATACATAAATCAAATATGGCGGGCATTGGATACATTCTGAAAGTAAATGTTTATTTAATGATATATAAAACTCTTGTTGCTCTTCCGTGCGTTGGTCTCTCTTCACACGAAGGTCAAGCTGGTGGCCCCGCCTCTAGGTCTGGTTTGGTGGAGGAGGGAGTTGCTTTCTTGCGCTCTCCACCGTATATAGCCAGGTACACCAGGCTCATCTGGTACCGTCCTGAGCCAAGCATCTAGTCTTCTCTTGAAGACTTCAACTTTGACCCCTGTAGCGTTTCTGAGATCCTTTGGAAGCTGGTTAGAAAGTCTTGGGCCCCCTGACAACCAAGCTATTTTCCTTCAGTGTTGAGGAGGTCCCTTGTCGGGCCTTTAATTTGGGAACACTACACATTCTGTCTTTCCTATTTTCCAGTGTTGTTTGAATGGTAATTCGGTTTAGTTTTAGGTTTGATACCAGTTTTTCGATCATTTTCCATATGTAAATTATGGTGTACCTCTCTCTTCTTCTTTCTAGGGAGCACAGATTTAGTTTACGTAGTCTTTCCCAGTAGTTGAGTTCTTTGCAGCCATCAATTTTGGCTGTGAAATGTCTCTGCGTTTCTTCTAGTTTATTAGTTTCTTCCTTTTATATGGGGACGTCAAAACTGAGCAGTATTCAAGTTTTGGTTAATCAGTGTTTTTAGCAGGGGAATCATTACTGTCCTGTCCCTTCTTTTGAACGTTCTTGGTACCTGTCCCGCGACTCTTTTTGCTTTATTTATCGCTATCTGATTTTGTGTTTCGAATTTCGCATCATCGGTCATTATTATCCCCAGATCGATCGCTTTCGTGTTTCTCTGAATTTTCTGTCTATCTGGAGCATAATATGTAGTCTGTTTAAGCTCCTCTTTTCTACCATATCTCAAGAGCTGAAATTTCTCGATGTTAAATGTCATGTTGTCTTCTGACCATTTGTACATTTTGTTCGTGTCCCTCTGCAAGGCCTCCACTTCATTTACATCGCTGATTTTCCTGCTGACCTTTGCATCGTCTGCAAAGGATGTTACTATACTGTTGCTGTTTACTCCGCTGTCTATGTCTGTTAGGATGATAATGAACAGGAGTGGGGCCAGTACTGTCACTTGTGGTACTGAGCTGCGTACTTCCGATTCTGATGATGATATACCTTGAATTCTGACGACCTGCAAACGTTCTCTGAGGAAGTTGTAGATCCATTTTTCCACTTTGTCTGTTATTCCCATATATTTCATTTTATGTGCTATTATACCGTGATCACATTTGACGAAAGCTTTAGCAAAATCTGTGTATATGACATCGTTGTTGTCATTACCTTCCAGTGCATCTAGGATATTGTTGTAGTGTTCTATTAGTTGTGATAGGCATGATCTACCTGATCGGAATCCGTCCTGATTTTCGTTGAATCTTTCCCGTGTCTCCAAGAAATCATAAATTTTCTCTCTAACTATTCTTTCAAATACTTTGGTGAGGTGGGACGTCAATAACACTGGTCTATAGTTCTTTGCTTCAGATCTGTCCCCTCCTTTATATATAGGAACAATGTTTGCTATATGGTTTCATTTGTCTTGTAGCTCTCGCTACATCTTCTGGAGTAAAATCAAAGTCTGTTATACACTCTCCTTGCAATTTCTCTTCAAAGAATGCATCTATGTCAGGTATCGCTTTGTCACTTTTTGGGGTACTGAAAACTGATTCATACTGGGCTCTCAATATATATATATATATATATATATATATATATATATATATATATATATATATATATATATATATATATAAACACCATATATATATATATATATATATATATATATATATATATATATATAAAACGTAAAGAACGACGCTTGTATAGGAGAATATTCCGCGCAAGATGAGAGAGAGAGAACGAGACAAATGAATGTGTGTGTACACACATATATATATATATATATATATAGTGTGTATAATGACTGTGTAGTGTAGTATAGTGACTGTATAGTGTAGTATAATGACTTTATTTAATGTTTGAAACCAACGTTTTATATAAAATTTAGTATTGAATTATAAAAAATTAAAGGACTTAAATTTTATATTTCATAAATTCTGAAACCAAAACCCGAGTGTACAATTACACAAGTGATTAATCGATCAAGGTTTGAAGTATTACTATTATTAAACGAATTTAATATTAAAATTATAATTAATATTAAAAATATTAATTAGAAATTGTAATATTAATAAGAGGGGAAAATTTTAATTCATTTGACAAAGAACTGCAGGAAAATATAGCGTATTTTTAATATACGTCTTTTAGTAATTACAATATTATGCCTGGAAACCGTCTACTTCAGCTTTAATATAAGTAAATTATTATAATATACAACGTGATCCAAAAAAAATAATTAAAAAAAAAATTATTGCCCATTATTTTAATTTTTTTAGCAGCTTTTTGGACCACCCTGTATATATTTATATATTTTTTTTTTGGGGGGGAGATTTCAATGTATAATACTATAATAATAATAATGATAATAATTATTATTATCATTCAGTGGTGGGCACCGTTAACCAAAAAGTTAACTTCGATAACGATAATCCGTTAACCCCAATTTTTAACTCCGATAACGATAATCCGATACTTTTACTACAAAGTTAACGGAAGTTAACGATAATCCGTTAACGATAACTATTTCTTTACTAACATTTAAAAAAATCAAGGAAAAAAGCTTTAAAACCCATAGAAAATGTTTATTTATGCAAAATCCAACAATAACTGTATTTTTATCAAGTTTTGCAACTTTTTTGCTTAATAACTTTATTTTTATTTTTAATAAAAAATGTACTGATTACATGTTTTGAAACCCTTGTAACCACTAACCATTAACTAAATTTTAATTTACCAGGGAATTATTATGGCGGGAACTGAAAGGTAAAATTAAATTTTAGGCACATTTATTAAAGACTATGACACAATGTGCTGGTTGCCCTTCAGAAAGACCAACTTCTCAAAGTTAGGCCCAACTGCCAGTCTTGACCTCTTGGGCCTCAGGATGTCCTTGCCGAGAGAGAAGAGCCGTTCCACTGCGGCAGAGGACGGAATTGGCAGACTGAAGTTATGGCGGTTTGAATTCATTCGCGGAGCGGTGATCTTCCGTGAATGACTCCTCGCAGTTAACGTGTTAACGGACTTTAACGGACTAAATATCGAGTTATCGGAAGTTAACTGGTCCGATAACGATAAATGGAAATTAACTTCCGTTAATAGTCCGTTAAAAAAAGTTAACTTCGTTAATTAACTGTTATCGGATTAACGCTTTAGTGCCCAACACTGTTATTATTGTTATCATTACGCGGCAGGAACTGGCACTGCACTCAGGTCATACAAACGCGGCCCATTATGATCACCCTTGGATTACTACTAACTAAATCTATCAGGAGTCGAACCTACGACCTCAGTTTCTTCATTCCTGGGTAATTATTAACTTGCAATTCCAGGAGTCGAACCCCAGACCTCAGTGTCTTCACTCCTGGGTTATATTGATAGCAACTAACACATTCGAGATTCGAACCCACGACCTCAGTGTCTTCACCCCTTGGTTATATTATGAACTAACACATTTGGGATACAAACCCACGTACATTAGCGTCTTCACTTTGCTAATAGGAAATGGCGTTCAAGGCCGATTGGCAGAGTATAATAAACATCAGTAATTTTATACTGACTATGAATTAGTTATACTAAAAAACAAAAACAAAAAAAAAAAGTCAAAACTTGCGTATAATTATTTTACATCACGAATAAGATTCATGATTCATAGAAATGAATGGGAAATTGAAAGTAGGAAAGTTGAAAATGAAAGTGATTACTCGCTAAATTTGGTACCCGTAATCAAATTCTTAATTAAAATGGTCTCTTTCTTCATTTTATGGCGACAGTTTTACTTTACAACCGTTTATATATATATATATATATAATATATATATATGAGAGAGAGAGAGAGAGAGAGAGAGAGAGAGAACCGCGCTCTTATTATTTATAACGTAAATTTACAAGTTTTGACGAACTGGCTTCACTTGTGAAGCTCGCAGTTTTGATGGTTACGTTATTTTTTTTAAGTTTATTAACTGACTGGCCTTTCTGGGGGGTGGGGAGGGGTTCATACGGAGTATATGAAATTTTGTCGAAGCTTCAAGAGAGTTTGGTTAATAAGTTAACGTAACCTAACCTTTATTAATTAACCTAAATTAGAAGAGCCTTAGGCTACTCATAATAATTACCTAAGCATAATTTCGACAAATCTAGGATCACCTGAAGATCAGGGCCCCCAGCCTTCTTTAGTTAGCTTTATAAGGCTAATTAACGAAAATATCACGACCTAACCTAACCAATCGTCAAGGGCGTACAGTTGATCTAACAATTGGTTAGGTTAGGTCGTGATATTTTCTTTAGTTAGCCTTATAAGGCTAACTAAAGAAGGCTGGGGGCACTGATCTTCAGGTGATCCCAAATCTATAGGTTTTTTAACATAGATTAACTTTGGGCATCTTAAACAGATTTAGGACACTAAACTAAAACTAATTAATATAGGCCTAGTTAATTTCAAAGATCTTTAATATTTCTCTCTACGACTGGGCTCTATTTCCAAATGTAATAAGTCGGATAAGGTTGAAATCCATTGTTCGATAGCTGGTGTTCATACATAGTTAAATTAACTTAGACTAAGATGCTTAACACAACTTATAATAGAAGTTTGACTTACCTAAGTCCTTATATTTTAAAGCTTTTAAAAATTTAAAATGTGGATATATATATATATATATATATATATATATATATATATATGCATATAACTGCAATGACCGCGCAGTATATAAATGAATAGAAACGACATAAGTGTTAAGGAACGTTTCTGCACACGAGGAGGAGAGATAACGAATAAATGAAAAATGAGGCCCTGGGTTCGATTCCCGGGCGGTTCGCCTCATTTTTCATTTATTCGTTATCTCTCCTCCTCGTGTGCAGAAACGTTCCTTAACACTTATGTCGTTTCTATTCATATATATATATATATATATATATATAAGTTTGAAGTTTGGATTTAGTAGTATTTTTAACTCTTGAGATGTTTCAAAGGTTTATCCTCGTTCAGGTATCCTTCGATAACGCTATTATTTGCTCTCCTTCTGCTGTCTTATTTTACAATAGGCCAAAGACTATGCATGAAAGTTAACTCGGATCACCTGAAGATCAGGCCCCCAGCCTACGGTTAGTTAGCATTATAAGGCTAACTAACGAAAATATCACGACTTAACCTAACCAATCGTTAGGTCAACTGTACGCCCTTGACGATTGGTTAAGTCGTGATATTTTCGTTAGTTAGCCTTATAAGGCTAACTAAAGAAGGCTGGGGGACCTGATCTTCAGGTAATCCGTTATCTCGCATTACCGTAGTTGTTTCTTATAATTTTAATATCAGTGGTATAAACTAACACAATGAACAAGCCAAATTTTAATCAAACTCGGGACATTTCAATCATCTATGATTACGTAACATGGTGGGAGGTGGGGGAAGAGTAAGAGGGGGGGGGGAGATTTAATCTGAGTAACTTATTATTACATCGGCTTTGCTTCATATTTATCTTCGCTGAAATATTTAAAAATGGTATAAAGTTTGAGAAGCTCCAATAAAATAATTACAAATATCATAAAATTAATATGTACGTAATTTAAAATTGGTGAAGTAAGCGTAATGTTAAAAAACCTATTAGATTAATGTAAATATTGTTAAAAAAAAATATATAAAAAGTCTTCGCTAAATATTTCAGTTTTGGAAAGTTATGTAATAATGGATTCTAAGTAATAAATGTTGTTGTTTTTTAATCCCTTTCGCAAATTATTTTAAATTTTTAACTTTTTATGAGATGATCCTCATTATATGAATGGATTCTCATATTAGATCGCGTACGGTTTCAAAGTAAATTTTTTGGAGCGACTGCTACGCCCTCTAGTGTTCATCAATTTGAATTTTGAAATTGTCGAGATGTGTCCTAAAATATGCGATGAAATGACCTTCATCACGGGAATATTCATAGATAATTGATGAGCAAAGATGGTCCGGGAATCTCTCTCAGGCGAAAAGTCTCTCATTGTCGCGTAAAAGACCATCTCACAAAGAGGGACATTATCCCATATTTAATATGGTGTTGTGCCACATTTTATTTGATGATATCGCATATTTTATGGGATTATAGAACTTAAATATGAGTAAGTACCCCCTTAGGAGAGCTTGCGAAGATACGACTTGCCCAGTATGCAAGAGCTCGAAGAAACGGGAGTGTTGCTGGACAGGGAGGAGTGGCGAAAGAGGCTGGCTCCACTGACAGGCTGACTAGCCTACCTGGGAGCTGAAGAAGAAGAAGAAGAACCCCGTTAAACTTAATAAAGTTTAATTAAATAATTGAAATTCTATTAGATACCCTGTGTATTAAGAACACAGAAAATGACAGGGCAGATTTAAGGTTTTGGATAAAAAAAAAACGGAAAAGAGAGAGTAAGTACCCTGGTACTACATTTATAGCCCAACCTGTACCTAGAGGTACCAGGGGTTCTCAACCCACTTATTTCCATTACCCACCTGAAGCATCGGCGCTCACCCCGTTACCCTTAATGACGCGTAAATTAAGCAAAAGTTAAAGGAGTATTTTATAATCATATGGTTGTCTTTAAACACTATTACCCCCTCTGGATATCCCAAATTACCCCTTTGGGGGTAATTACCCACCGGTTGAGAACCCCTGCTCTAGACAGAAAAGTTTTAAATGTGGGCAAAGGTAGTTGTTAATGGCGTTTTTAAACACACCACACACACACACACACACACACACACATTTTATATATACTGTATATCCTTTCAACTTTTCACATGTTCCGTGCGATGATTCCTCATTTCACGAAGGTCACGCTTGTCGCCTCTCCTCCTGTATAAACTGTATAATGTGTATATATACAGTTTATATATAAATTCGTTAAGTTTAGCATTTAAAATATGGCTGATTAACAAAAATAAAAATGTTATACATGACGAATTATTATTGGGGCTTTTGAATTAAAATTTCTAAACAGTTTCTATGTCAGATTTTACTTGAATGAACTCTAACAGAATTAGTGAAGATACATAAAAACGACGAAGATGGTGAATAAGGATGGTCTTATCCAATTCAAAGGTACGTTCTAAACTAAAACCGGAAATTGACTTAATAAATATGGCGGGGGCGGGGGGAGTGCAGCGGCATTTAAATAACGATTGTTTTTATAAGGAACAGATTGAAGTGGTTTATTATTAAGAGAAATTGAAGCTGTGTTAATAATAGGCTAAAAACACTTAGAAAAAGTTCTTGATGCGCAGTCGAGTTATAAGGGAGTGCGCAGTTCAAGGTGTTTACAAAAGATGCGTACAAATTTAATTTACTTGAAATGGAATTTGTACTGTTCTTTTGTGAACACCCTGTATTTTACTTCCGACGAGAAAAATGAGTACTGTATTTTGAAAAATATACGAGCCAGAAAAAGAGAGGATAACGCATTGAAGGATTGAAGCCACAGTAAAGTATGAATTTCATTAAAGCACACAGCCTTAAGGCTTATTATAGTAAGGGCTTCATCGCACCTGAAGAAGACTTTAGAATAGTCCGAGAATTTTACGTCTAAAAAACTCATTTCTTGTTGTGGCTTCGCTCCCCTAATTCAGCTTCTCGTACTTGAGAATATTTACCAAACAGGGTAATACATAATTCTTATCGTTGTTATCTGTAAAATGAAATAATTCATTAATTTCTGAGAGTCATCCTTTTAAAGTAATTTATCATCATTTAAACATTATTAAACATACTTTGATTATGTGCTGTTGACATCTTTTATACTTCATGGCCTTTTCACACTTTAGCTGTCAACAAAAAGGCTTCATCCTGTATAAGTGCTGTATTCTCTGCTTTTATATTCTTACTGTAACTTCATTTGAGTGCAACTTCACTTGAGTGCAACTTCACTTGAGTGCAACTTCATTGAGTGCAACTTCACTTGAGTGTAACTTCACTTGAGTGTAACTTCATTTGAGTGCAACTTCACTTGAGTGCAACTTCATTTGAGTGCAACTTCACTTGTTCTAGTAAAGTGTTCATCATTAACCGCAAATGTGTAACTTACGAAAATCGTAAGTATATATATTTGTTAACATAAAATCTAAACTTACTAAAATAGATGTTTTTTAAGTTAATTTGATCGATTATTTTCCACTCAGTCTTCTCCATTCCAATTCCAATTCCCATTCGCGATCCGCAAACGAGATTGAACAAAGCGAGAAATTCACATTTGAAAAAATGATTCTTTCAATTTAAAAAAAAAAATGTCTCGCCCTCAATTCGCATTCGTATAAAAATCGTGAATCGAGAATGTTTAGTATTTCCTAACCTAACCCAATTTAACCTAACCTAACCTGAACCAAAGTGGGAAAACCAATGGATAAGAATAAGAATGAAAATGTCGTGGAATGGAAATTCAGATCAATTTGAAAATTTCCTCTTTTGAGAATGAAACTGAAATGACAGTGAGTGAAATAATACCAATGTGATCATCTCCTACAAATCCTACATCTCCTTCACAAAGATTTGTACGAGAATTTCGAGATAAATGAATTTTACATATCAAAGAGTTGTTCATTACGAAATTTAATTTACGATTTACACGTTCCAATTTAACCATTTCTCACATCTTTTATCTTCTAAATACTTTAGCAAACAACTGTAAATGTGATATCTGTGTACTGACATCGTCAAAACAAGTCACTTGTGTATCATGTCGCTCATTCTGCCTAATTTCACATTACGAATTCTTTGTTTCACTTTTCAATCCCGAATCGTCTGTTATTTCTTGTGAAACACTCTCAGTAGGCTTTGGTGAATCAACCGAATCACGCTGACTTTCATTAACCTGCCCTGATTTTACCTTGATAGCAGTAGTGGATTTAAGGGGGGGGGAGCGAGAGTACCCCACCCCCTTTTGGCTCTAGGTACCTATTTTGGCGCACCTATCAGAAGGAATGGTGCCCCATGAGCCATGAATGAATCTATATTTTCAGAGGCTTGTTAATGCTCAACGCATATCTGTATCTGTCCTTAAGTTCATCTGGCATTTCCATATTTTATTTTGCCCCCTTCGGAATATCCGGGTAGTGGCTTGTGAGGTTTTTTTTCAAAATCAGCCTGAAGGAATAACACATGCCCAAACCGATGTCAAACATTGCGTTTTGTGGCTTAGCACTGGTACTATAAAAGTATAAGGAGCTTTGGATCCGACGGCGTCTCTAAAGTGGTCCGCCCCCCTTTTGAAAATTCCTAGATCCGCCACTGTTTGATAGTTCCTGAAGTCACCATTCCGTCGTGAAGCCTATATCTACATTAGCGATGATTACATCATACGAAATTATTGGCTTGTGTCTGAATTTTAACCAGTTTAAAATGACTCTCTGTTCGTGGAAGTAAATGATCAGTTCCATTATCTGTGACCTTAATAAGTTCAAAGTTCCTGTTCTTATTAGAATAGCTACCTAATCACTAAGAGTCCTTAGTATAAGCAGAAAGCTCGGGCTTCTAATAAATCCATTTCTCACCGTAGCTTTTTCCACAAATGTGATCAGTGTTAATATACCGTTTTATCATATCACCACTATTACTGAAACTACACTATTATCAGTATATTTGTAATAATTAACATTAACAATTTTATTATAACATTCATTGTTCTTATGAACAATTTTTGTTTCGTATTAGATCTATTAACATCAGTAGAATCAAAATTCATATTTGAGGATGGGTAACTATTTTTACCCTCCGGTATGAGAGTGTCATCATCTGTTGGAGAAAGGACTTTTACTTTTGTTTATAGGCTTTCTGCTTTACTTTGCCTAAAAATTAGTATCTTTTATTTCTTTTGATTTCTGCATAGATTTTTCTTTTTCTAATTCCTTGTTCTTGTACATAATTATGCGTTGCATGTTTTGTATCATTACATAATCCACAGGAAGCTTCATTAATATTACGATGATAGGAAGAAATTTCAAAATTCTATGACATCTAAAAGCGCTTATCATTTCATCAGTTCTCGCTGATCGTCAGACTTTGATTCCATCAAAGAGTTCTTCTGTTTTCAAGAAGCGGTTGCATTTTTGCTCGTAAGTGACTATCTTGTTGCATTATTCTCTGTAATGTTTCATAATGCGAAACTAACTGCGTATTAACATTAACTATTTCCTCACTGTTTGACTTATAATGTTTAGGGACTTCTTTCATTACGACTGAAATTGCCAGCAATCTCAAGCAATGTAAATAAATTCCAAAATTCTCACACTCGCATACATTGTTCGTTATTATTAACGTTACTTTCATGCAAAGTGTTGAAAACTAACTTCATTTGAGCTCCACTGAAAATTGTATTATTTAATTAAACCTGAAATAACGTTAGTGTCTACCAGAAGTGTGCAACACCCCCTCTTGAGCATCGTAAAACAAAATAATAAACAAATAGCGAATACCTGAAACAAACGATACAATTAAAGATGAGTAATCAGTATTCAAGAGTACACACTTTACTTTAACTCACTGTGAATATAGTTATTCAAGTAAAAAAACTGTGTTTATTCTTTGTATCCTTTCATTAAATATTGTAACAAAAGAAATAGTAAAAAACAAAAATATACTTTTGCTTTTTCCGCCTTACGACACGGAAGTTAAATGAACCAACATCTCAAAATATGTTCAGTTGAGGAGGAAAGTTCGTCTGCGTCCTTGTACGGATGGCTATGTATGATATGTATGTATATGTCGAAAGCTCGTTAGTGAAGTTTTGGGTACTGATTGGTGGGGGCTTTAAAGCCATATGGTAAAGTAAAATAACACGCTTTTTCATTAAGCTTTTTCATACCCATTCATTTGTACGTATTATGTGCGAAATAATAACTATATAAATGGTATCATTATGGTATTTATCATGGTATTATGGTAACAAATGGTAGTGTTGTCGTAATAATTAATTTATTCAGTACTAAAAATGTATATTTGAAGTATCTTCTTGAGTCCACAAATGTGGACATTTTCCTCACTGCAAAATTACTCTGAGGACTCAGCGGGATATATATATATATATATATATATTAGTGATGTAGCGGATGTCATTTTTTCACATCCGCGGATGCGGATGCGGATGAGGATGTTTGATTTCAACATCCGCGGATGCGGATGTCTACATTTTCGTTATTTTTTAGGATATATTCGAGATTTGTTGTGTTTAACGTATATAATAAGTTATTATATAGAGAGAGCTGTAGCTATAATGTAGTATAATTGATTAATTGTACAATAATTGCTGTACTTTTCTCTGAACATATAAAATAATATCAAGCATCTAACTAATATAGAAATCAATTAGTGAATTCGTCTGCAAATAAATTCGTTATATTTTGTTGAGTTTCAGCCACAATTAGAAACCATACTTGTGTTACCAGGATGCGGGACGTGAACCCAACTCAAATGCACCCCACCGACCTCTTTCCACAACCTCCACCCTTATAGAAAGAGATCTTTAATTAGCTTGATAACTATTTATATTAAGTTTAAAGTTTTATTTGGCATTTTATAAATGAGTAATTAAAATAAAGTAAACTAAGATGTTCATCGTTTAATGTTCAAACTTAATTATAGGAAGGTTATGCTTAAGGAACATTAATTTTTCTGCCTTTTCTGCTGCCAGTCTGTTTCTCTTTTCATCATATATTAATCCAGCACTGCTAAATAATCTCTCGCTTGGTACGTTTGTTGGAGGACAGGCTAAATGTTTCCTTGCAAGTTTACTCAAGTATGGATAGATATTCTGCGTATTTTCCACCAACTAATAGGATTGTCACATGCAGCCAGGCGTTTTTCTTGGTGATAGCTCTCGATCATTTTTACTACATCTTTTGACATCGCGTAGGTCTCGTCATTGCTGCTTGACTCAAGAAAACTGAGAGACAGATTCTGTGATAGATTTGCTTGTTGAAGGTGTTGGTTCTGTCACTGAAACTTTTATTCTTTTGGTGGGTGGCGAAGCGACAGATTCAAGAGATTGAAGCTCTTCAACTGCTTTGCCAAGTGATGATTTAACTCGTTCTAATGTACTAGGTGAAAATAACTTAGCTTTGTAACGTGGGTCTAAGTAGGTTGCAAGAGAGTAACTTCATACAAGAACAGCCTCTCATCTTGTCGCTTGCATCACTTTTGCGCACAATGAACTAGTTCTATTAATATAGTTGAATTTGATAATTTCCGCTTATTAATGACGTTTTATCTCAACGGTCCACATCCGCACAACATCCGCAGTCCAAAGTGCGGATGCGGATGCGAGAAAATGTGCGGATGTTTCGCGGATGCGGATGCGGATGCGGATGTGACCTACATCACTAATATATATATATATATATATATATATATATATACCTTTAGGCACTTTCGAAGATTCTCTTCTGTTTTCACAAGAACTTTCTTTTCTTTGATTGCCTCTATCATGCCTCAAACAAGACGCCATTACTTTTGACCAAAGACACGCCTTACCAACGAGATGACGAGGTCACAGCATCGCATCTACAGGCAAACTGTTTCCAACCTTCACTCAGTCGCTCGCTTATCAACTTGGAAAATGCAATTTTTTCTTATAAGAGGCCCTTCTCTTGGTCATATTTCGTTATTCCTCTTTCCAACCACAAACTCTCAAATTCACTTGCCTTGTTCTTATATTTCATTCAGAAGCAATTGTGCAGTTTGTCCCTCAATATAATTAACTTAAGCTCAACAAATCAAGCAATTAATTGCTAATTGAATTAAACTAATTGTAACTTTCTATTGCGACTTTTATCATTCATTTGTTTTTCGTTTCATTAAAGTAAAATCCAACGAAGCTTATCAATCACCTTCCTATAACGGTATTAATTTACTTTGGTGACCCGTCAAACAAGCAAACAATCCTTTAATTAATCAATCATTCGTTATTGGGCCTACATTTAATAGGCCACTAATATATAACACGTGATATATACAGTATATATATACAGGGTGTACATAAAGTCAGGATCTATTTTTGTGAAGCACTTGGAAATTATATGGAATTCAATCATAAAATGATAAAGTGGTAACATTTATTAAATAATTAAGAGTAGGATTCGACGTGACGCCCATCAGTATCCCTGCACAGCTCAAATCGTTCCGCAGCATTTCTAAACACATTCTGGAGCATTTGCGGGGTTATGTTATCTGCAGCAGTTCGTATACGTGTACGTAAGTTTTCAAGACTCGTAATCTTCGTGATAGACGTGCGATTTGATAAAGCCCCATGCAAAGAAATCTAAAGGGGTAAATCAGGTGATCTCGCTGGCCAAGGTCTGTTGCTTCCGCGTCCGATCCAGCGATTTGGAAAACGTCCATTTAGATAATCCTGAACAATTTTGGCATAGTGACAAGGAGCACCATCATGTTGATAGAAGACGATACTAACAATCCTATCAACATGATTCAGGCATTATCTATAAAATTGGTTGTAAACAATGTGATTCCTTTTACATAGGTCAGACGGGAAAGGATTTGCACACACGTATAAAACAGCATCAATATTCCGTTAGAACAGGACAGTTGTCCAGTGCCCTTTTTGTCCATTTGTCAGAGTTAGCCCACTGTATTGATTGGAATAATGCTTCAGTTTTATTCATTCAGCAACATTGTTAATAGAAATATTCTTGAGTCTGCCATTATCCAACTTTCAAATAACTTCAACATAAGCAAAGGTCTTTTTCAACTCGATCCTGTTATGTGAATGCCTTTAAAAAAGATTTAGATAAGAAGGGTAAAACATTAAATCTTTGGTAAACTTGTCTTCTACTTTATTAACTTTTAATTTGCATTTTATTTTTTTATATATATCGAAACCTGACCATAGGCAGCATTGTGTTAAAACCCGGACAGAGTTCCAGTATAAATTTGTATTTTTATAATCCATTTGATCTTGTGCTAAAAATCGATTAACTTTTAATTTGCATTTTATTTTTTTTATATATATCGAAACCTGACCATAGGCAGCATTGTGTTAAAACCCGGCAGAGTTCCAGTATAATTGTATCTTTATAATCCATTTGATCTTGTGCTAAAAATCGATATTTTTCCTTACAAATTTGTACGCCTCACTGGTAATCCTTTAAGGTTTTTAATTTTTAATTTTTTTTATTATTTTTACTTCTCTGTTTATTGTATATATATGTATGTATGTATGTATGTATGTATTTGTATATATAGATATGTATGTATATCTATATATATATATGTGTGTGTGTGTGTATGTATGTTATTTATTTTTTCTTTTTTTCTTTCTGTAACCTATATATAGGCTTAACCCTTTTTATGTACTTCAGTGTTCCTGAGGATGTCATTAGACGAAGCGCTTGAGCACCATTTTGTGTTTCCTTTCCTTCGTGGTTTTATTCATCATAAATATTTTTCACGTGTTACCTTCGTGAAATAATTTTCATATATATATATATATATATTATAAGAGTTTTTATGAACACTTTAGTACATATGAACTGTGCGTTATCACTGCGTACTCAATGAAATATATGTTACAAAAACACTACTATTTGTATATTTATTATTTCGCGTATAATATGTAAAATTGAATGGGTTGGGTTTCGTTAAAAAGCGTATTATTTTCACCCAATCATGGCTTTAAATCATTGATGAAGTTCTGGATGTTAATTGGTGGATAAGCTTTCGACATATACATATATATCATACATAGCCATATAAGGACATCGAGGAACTTTTCTCTGCAGCTGTACTGTACCAGCAATGGACACACTCACCTTGACAAGCCTGTAGTACTGTGATCGGCACAAACACCAATAAACCTTCAGTATACGTGCTAAATTTTACATGGTACAAACCAATAACTTTCAATATATATATATACACACACACACACACACGCCTACAAACCCATACAATCACCATATTTTTTATCTTGTGAGTTATCAGAGAAGCGAAACACGACATTGTAATGAATAAACAGAACGGCCTTGACCTTCCGTAGTGCCAGAACCAAATACAATGAAAAATAAATATCCCAAATGGAAACCTTGGGAAACTCCGTACGTTATGTTTGACATCTCAGTTAGCGCCGTATCATGATACAAATTAATTTCTATTTCACATTATAAGATTTCAGTAACTGAAAACTGGATGGAACCAAGGCATTCATACATAATATTATAAAGTTTAGTTAATAAGATTTCTCTCCTTTTAAATGAAATTAACACGTGTGTGTGTGTGTGTGTGTGTGTGTGTGTATTTTCAGTCAGAAGCATGATAAATATACTCAGAAACTGATATGACTTAAAATGAGGAATGATCAGCCAATCTTCGTATTCAGATTAGGTTTCCTCCAAGAAATAACGATGTTTGGGTGATTTATGAACAGGTCAGAATCATCATCACTCTTTAACCGGATCACCTGAAGATCAGGGCCCCCAGCCTCAATTACCAAATGATATCTTCGTTAAAACTAACAAAAATATCACGACTTAAGCTAACCTAGGGTTGCCAGATTTTTGAAATGCCCATGCGGGACAAATTTTTTTTTTTTTTTTAAGACCAAATTTTTTTTCAAATTGAAACTAGATTTCTTCAGCGGTTACAACAAACAAAATTGGACAAATTTTATTACAATAATATTTAACAATTAAACATCGTGAATAAATTGAAATTATTATACATAATATTGAAATTCGAAATCAATTCATCCCTAAAAAATTTGCTTAAAAAATATTTTTTGCGAGACATTTTGAACGCGGGATTTTGACGCGAGATTTTGACGCGGGATTTTTGGACCAAATGCGGAACTGTCCCGTAAAATACGGGACGTCTGGCAACCCTAAGTCCTAACCAATCGTCAAGGGCGTACAGTTGACCTAATCGGGCATTCAATTTAACTTATTATTATACAGTGCGTTCGAAAAGTCTCTCCGCAGTGCTATGTTAAACGCATAGGAAATTGAAAAACTACAATGTTTTCATTCAACCACGATTTAGTAATTTTATTACATAACCTTTCGATTTTACAGCATGTGTTTGAAAGTGTTTTCCACCATTTTGCAGGCACAGAGCAACTCGTCTACACTTGTTGTCAAACACTTTTTTTAAAGTGTTGGTTGACTGTGGAGAGACTTTTCGAACGCACTGTATTTGGTACTGTAAAGCAAAAAACAAGAATACATGTGGGCCCTGATCTTCAGATGATCCTTTTAACCTAACTTAACCTAGTGTAACTAGCTGATGATAACCTAACTTAACGCATATGCAAATCTGACATAATTTAAGCTAACCTAACACACGTATGGAATGAGTACAATTTTAAGATCAACTGAAGATCAGGGCCCCCAGCCTCAATTACCAAATGATATCTTCGTTAAAACTAACGAAAATATCACGACTTAACCTAACCTAGGGTTGCCAGATTTTTCAAATGCCCATGCGGGACAAAATTTTTTCTGAGGTTTTTTTTTTTAAGACCAAATTTTTTTTCAAATTGAAACGATTTCTTCAACGGTTACTACAAATAAAATTGGAAAAATGTTATTACAATAATATTTAACAATTAAACATCGTGAATAAATTGAAATTATTATACATAATATTGAAATTCGAAATCAATTCATCCCTAAAAAATTTGCTTAAAAAATATTTTTTGCGAGACATTTTGAACGCGGGATTTTGACGCGAGATTTTGACGCGGGATTTTTGGATCAAATGCAAAACTGTCCCGTAAAATATGGGACGTCTGGCAACCCTAAGTCCTAACCAATCGTCAAGGGCGTACAGTTGACCTAATCGGGCATTCAATTTAACTCATTATTATACAGTGCGTTCGAAAAGTCTCTCCGCAGTGCTATGTTAAACGCATAGGAAATTGAAAAAACTACAATGTTTTCATTCAACCACGATTTAGTAATTTTATTACATAACCTTTTGATTTTACAGCATGTGTTTGAAAGTGTTTTCCACCATTTTGCAGGCACAGAGCAACTCGTCTACACTTGTCAAACACTTTTTTTTAAAGTGTTGGTTGACTGTGGAGAGACTTTTCGAACGCACTGTATTTGGTACTGTAAAGTAAAAAACAAGAATACATGTGGGCCCTGATCTTCAGATGATCCTTTTGACCTAACTTAACCTAGTGTAACTAGCTGATGATAACCTAACTTAACGTATATGCAAATCTGACATAATTTAAGCTAACCTAACACACGTATGGAATCAGTACAATTTAGGATCAACTGAAGATCAGGGCCCCCAGCCTTCGTTAGTTAGCCTTATAAGGCTAACTAACGAAAATATCACAACTTAACCTAACCAATCGTTAGGTCAACTGTATGCCCTTGACGATTGGTTAGGTCAAGTCGTGATATTTTCGTTAGTTAGCTTAATAAGGCTAACTAAAGAAGGCTGGGGCCCTGATCTTCAGGTGATCCCAATTTTATCCTGTTGATAATTTTGACTAGTTCTAAGATTTAGTTACATATTCTTCAGAATATCAAAAAAGATATTTGTGTACTTGAATACGTGCGTAATTTTATATCTCTATATTTTATATTTGTGTATTTTTATATTTCTACACTTATGTACTTGTATATAATTATACAGGGTGAATCAAAAATAATTATACAATAAATACTTTTAAGCAAGACTTCTGACTTACCCTGTATATTTTTCTATTTGTAAAATGTGTGTTCGCAGATTTACATATCTGCAAGCGAGTGATTTAAAAAACCGGTTTTGTTTTATCTTTCTTCTAACTTATAGACGCAGTCAAAGGAAAATAGTAGCGGTAATAATTAGGCACGATAATACGTAAACACTTCTATATTGATTTTACATAAACAAGACTGGCTTTTATTCATGGTTTTTTCCACATTCGTCTTTTATTTTGTTGAAAATTTTGTTTGAATTTAGGTAAACAAAGTAGTATGTTTAAAATTATTTGGAGCCGTTTTGTTGAAATATAATTAAATGAATACATACAAAAATATATTTACTTTGAATAGTTACGTGGTGAAGGCCAAAATAAATTCTATTTAGATTAAACGCATTACATTTAGTTGAAATTGAGCTTCACTTTATGTATGAAATTTGGTAATGATTAATCCCAAGTAAATATATAATTTTATTTTTGTTTAATCTAAACTAAGTTTATTTTTTAATTATTTTGGTTTAATATAATCTAAATTTATTTTAAAAATAATATAAGTTAATTAATTGTTAATCTAAATTCTAAACAAAATTTTTGTTAAAATAAAGAGTTTTTGGGTGCAGATTTTGCTCAACACTTACTTCTGTGAATTGACTTAATGAAACATTTTGGAGCATTATTATATAATAAAAACGGGTATGAGGGACAGTTGTTGAGGAAAAAATAAAGAAAAAATCGCTCTTATTACTAGGACAATGCGTGGGTACTTTGAAATTCAAGAGCAGGAGAGGTCTGCTATACAGATTCTGTGCCAGATGGCACAAACATTCTGTACGCTTGGAAACCGTCTGGAATGCGTTTGAGACACAAACCATATGGACCAGAAGAGGAAATCTCTCTGTTATAAGGAAAATATCTATAGAAATGAATTATTAAAATCGCCAATGGTCTTTGCTTCTTTGCGAAAGTATTTTGAGGTTTCAACAAGTTATTGGGTTTAAATGTTTAACGCAGTAAGTTAAAACGGACGACAAAATTCAGTCATTAATTAAAAAACAAAACTTTAAATTTTTTTAAATTTTTATTTTTATGTTTAAGTAAATACATTTAGATAAAAAAGTTCCCTTTTTGCATTCCATAGTGATATAGCAATTTTAATTTGTGTCTGTTGAAAGCACCATGTTACTGCTCAAAGTGCTGCCATGAAGTGCCACCCTTATCAAACACCGTTTAGGGTATAAGATACATCGACAATATTGGATACACACTAAAAAATAATGAAAAAAATAATAAACATTATTTGTACACACACCTACACACACCCACCCACCCACCCACACACACACACACACACACACACACACATACACACACACACACACAAATATATAATAATATAATATATATATATGATGAATAAAACCACGAAGGAAAGGAAACACAAAAAGGTGCTCAAGCGCTTTCGTCTAATGACATCCTCAGGAACACTGAAGTACATAAAGGGTGTAAAAAAAAAAAAAAATAAATAAATAACATACATGGGTGTAAACAATGTGATTCCTTTTACATAGGTCAGACGGGAAAGGATTTGCATACACGTATAAAACAGCATCAATATTCCGTTAGAACAGGACAGTTGTCCAGTGCTCTTTTTGTCCATTTGTCAGAGTTATCCCACTGTATTGATTGGAATAATGCTTCAGTTTTATTCCACTCTAGCAACATTGTTAATAGAAATATTCTTGAGTCTGCCATTATCCAACTTTCAAATAACTTCAACATAAGCAAAGGTCTTTTTCAACTCGATCCTGTTGTTTTGAATTCCTTCAAAGCAGATTTAGATAAAAAGGGTAGGATGCTAAATCTTTGGTAAACTTGTATGCTACTTTATTAACTTTTAATTTTCATTTTATTTTTATATATATCGAAACTTGACTATAAAAGGCAAAGTGTTAAAACCCGGGCAGATTTCCAGTATAAATTTGTATTTTTATAATTCATTTGATCTTGTGCTAAAAATCGATATTTTTCCTTACAAATCTGTATGCCTCTTTGTTAATCCTTTAGTTTTTAATTTTTATTTTTACTTCTCCGTTTATTGCATATATATATATATATATATGTGTGTGTGTGTGTGTGTAGATATGTATGTATATATGTATGTTATTTATTTATTTATTTTTTATTTTTATTTCTGTAACCTATATATAGGCCGTAACCCTTTATGTACTTCAGTGTTCCTGAGGATGTCATTAGACGAAAGCGCTTGAGCACCTTTTTGTGTTTCCTTTCCTTCGTGGTTTTATTCATCATAAATATTTTTCACGTGTTACTTTCGTGAAATAATTTTCATATATATATATATATATATATATATTATATATATATAATATATATATATATATATATATATATATATAATACTCGAGACACGTGCATGTCAATACCTTAACTGCAAGTCAGAAGTGAAAGGACCCTTTCGTCCATACACCTATTCATGGTATGATGAGCTCGCAACATTATTGGCAAGTACATAGAGGGTACAACGAGGCTTTCGTACGTGCTCATTACCACTGGAAGCAACAATGATCTCGCTTATAATCCCGTGAACTGTGTGTTCCATATTCATTTCCCCGCTCTCGCATGTAGTCAGTTTGCACTGTAGGCATTCCTGTTTGTATATTTATAAGATTGTTGTGAATTATCTTGAAATGTCTTAAAAATCTTTAACTTTTTACCTATGTGAGATAGGACAAAATGGCATCACAAAACTTTACCATCAAAGTTTTTTTCACACTTTACAGTAACCTTTTACACCTTAGCATATCTCTTACTTTGGTTGCTGCGTGATACGGTGGATTGTTGTAGTGACCTCTTTTAAAAAAATAGGGGCCATTGAACTGTGATTTTCGTAAAGAAGTCTTTCCCAATGATGTCAAAATTCATCTGGTTTTTCATTTCCCTAATCGCGTCAGTTGAGGTGGTTAACACTGGCAGTGAGGTAAAATGTCTCTTAATTCGAAAATATTAACGATATAACTGTAAGCCTCTTCCATTAGGTCTTGAACAACGCGAATTTTCTAACCAAGCTTATGCAATTTCACCTTCTAGCTTTTACGCAGAGTTGATCCTGGAATGACCATTATGATCTAGAAAGCACGGATCAGTGATTTTCTTTCTTTATTTTTTTAAATTCAAATGCATGTTAATTTCTCAAACTGACATGCAGTTTTCACAGACTCATATTGAAATGTATGTCAATTCTCAAATTGACACGCAGTTTTCACAGATTGTTGGGCTACCTAAACTTTTCTTATCATTCACTGACCCCTTCTCTTTCAATATTTCCACCCACTGTCTTGATGAATTTTTAAAATTTAATAGGAATACCTCGAAATTCGTCGTGAATTTGCATTGGTAAACAGTTGAATTGCGTCAATTTCGATCGTTTTTTTTTACATTTTTAGAAAAAACGACGAATCTGCGAATATGGACGACGGATTCCGAAACTAAAGGTGGCAAAAGATTGACGACGAATCTGCGAAACGACGAAATTCGAAAAGACGAATTTTGAGGTATTCCTGTATATATATCTTGTAATGGATTATAATATTTCGCTTTCGTGATGAAATTAATTGAAATTAGTCTGACCATAAAACAAAATTCAGTTTTATTTAAATTGTTACCAGTTTGGTCTGTATTCCATCCTAGTCCATAGTCAAGCCAAATGCAACCTAGTCTCGGAAAAACTATAATAGTTAAGCATTACAACACCTTTTACTATTTCGTTGTAACTCAAATAGGTAAAAATTAATTAAAATTTCAAACTCTTCATGGGCACACACACACACACACACACACACACACATATATATATATATATATTATATATATATATATATATATATATATATATATATATATATATATATATATCATAAATGTTCAATTTGGTCGAATATTTGTGTTTTTCGTTCGTGACCATTTTTAAGGGGGGGGAGGCGGGATTCCATAAAGAAGTTTGGAGAAAGTATCTTTTTTAACCAGATACAATGATTATTTTTTCGAATTTCACCCGCGTTAGGATTTGAATTCAAAAGACTAGAAGTCAAATAAGTCGTCCTTATTTATTTTAGGTTAGGTTAACATAACCTAACCTAAGCCAACCCTACCGTAACCTTACCCCACAAAAAATAGATCGTACAAGAAAATCTGGCTTATTTACAAAACAAAATCCGACCTAATTGATTAAAAAGGTAGCTTACTGTCGGCGTTACTTGGGGATATATATATATATATATATATATATATATCAACTTATGTTCGATTTTGATAAGAGATAATATAATGAAGTCTATGTCAGTAATTTTGCCTAATCAGCTTTGAAGGAAATTGAAATTATTCTGAGGATGAAAGAAGGGAACCGAAAGAGGATGTAATAAAAGAAAGTCAAAACAAGTGTAAGAAGCGGATGAAGAGGAAGAAGATGAAATAAACAAGAGGAGGGGGAAGGGGAAGATGAAAGGCAAAAAGAAAGAAGATAAAGAAGATAGGGAGCGAAAGGAACAAGAAGAATAAACGCGCACACAAACACGAACATAGTTTGTACTTTTTTGTAATAAGACTGTATTAGAGTATGAAAATATACAAATAAATTTACAGAAAAATTAAGTCAAACGCGTTAAATGTTAAATTAACAAAGAAATATAAGATAAATATCGCTAATTAATTAGCCTAAATATTATGTAGAAAAATAATGTAAAAATTATGCTGGAATTTATAAGGAAACATACGTACTTCAAAGCGACATTTGGCAGACTTTTATTTTTTTTACCCAAAGTCCCCTCAAATTGAAGTCCGTCCTTCACGCTCCCCTTATTTCAACTGTAAATGACATTCATGAAACGTAATTTATTGATATTACAATCAGCGCGAGGTACCATTAAACACGAATGTTTCAATTATTAATGAATATTTTATGGTACAGTTCATTGCATGTTCGGTCATATACCTTACAGTGTCTTACAGTGTCTTACAGTGTCCAGATTATTTATACACTGAGTCTTGTATAAATGATTTAGAAATCTTTTCTCTGCGAGACTGTACCAAACACGTTATCTACTGTAGTGTAATTTGCCATTCAATTTTAATAACCCGAATGGATGGCCTTACATTTAATAACAGTGAATGCCACTTTTCACGTTCCCCCTATGCCTTTCTGTAAGTGACTATCCATCTGTATAATGGAAAACTACAGAAAGCGTAGACTGATTTTAAACGAACACTGAAGTAAAATGTATAACGGGAAGGACTCGAGGACGCGAGAACGAACCCTCCTCTACGCTACAAGCTTTACTTCAATCTTTGTATATTATCCACCTATATTTGTTGACGTATGCAGTGAAAAACGGCATTAATTTTTGCATTTGTTTTAATCTAAATTGACCACACCTAACCTATTATATAACCTTAGTGTCTAACCTAACCTAACCTAACGTAGAAAAAGGGAGTTGAAAGGTCAAAAATTTTATTACTATTCATTTATTTCTTCTATTCTATGTATTTATTTACTTATTTTTAGCAAAGTAGCAAATTGAGGGGGGCGGGGGAACCATCTATCTTTTCTATAATAAAAGTTAAAGCCAATAATTTTGGTTCTAATTACTTATCATCTTTCATCAAGATCGTCGGAGGCGTTACATTTGCTAATTTAAAGTCGAAAGGAACGACCACAATTTTCGACAATGATACATTAAAGATTTCACATAAAGGATCAATATTTTGGTTAATAAAGATTAGAGGACAAGAGTTTTTACTAATTTTTAACCTATAACCTTTTAAACCTCAGTGGTGTAGTGGTTAGCATCGCTGACTACGAATCCATCTGCCCCGGGATCGAGACCAGGTGATGGCAGGCGGCGTAAAACCCAGCTGTTCATCCTTCCACACGATAAAAGAAATTGGTTGGTAGATAAATAGGTACCATGGGTTAAGACGTTGGGCTGGTGGTGGGGCGTGGTTCGGGTTCCACGTTAAACTGTCGGTCTAAGGTGGAGTGACAAATTTGACCTTCGTCAGAATGAATAATTCGGGCGGAAGCAAAAACTAAGGTTAACCAAAGTTATTAACAATTCGGGCGGAAGCAAAAACAAGGTTAACCAAAGGTTATTAACCCTTAAACTCCTAAATGGGGTATCCCATGGTATCCCAAATAGGAAGTTAGCTGTTTAAGAGTTAATACAATGCACAAAATTACATGAGCAAATCTAAAACTTTCTCGAGCGCGATTCTAGTCACTGGAATAGCTAATGTACCCTCGACACTAAATGTCTCTTTGCCAACAGGAAGGAGTGCATTTTGCAAATTTTTAGAACAGTTTCTACGACAGGAGGGACTTGTTCCTCGGAGATGGATTTCATCTTAATGACGTTGGAGCTGCGCGTCTAGGAAAACTACTTCATAATACTGTCTCCACTTTTCAGGCTGCCGTAACTTGACTGGCCCCGGCGTAATTTCCTTAAATTACAGGTAAAAAAATATGAATTTACCTTGCGCGCGCGAAGGAAATGCGGTTTTAACAAACAATGTGAAGGTTCTATCTTTAAATGCTCGTAGCCTACCAAAGAAAATAAACGAATTTTTTTTAATTGATTGCAAAGACTATGATTTAATTGCAATAAATGAATCATGGCTTAGCACTGAAACACGTGACTTTGTAGGGGAGTATCAAATTAGAGGTTATAGACTTTTTGTTAAAAACAGAATAGGTAGGCGATGAGGAGGTGTTATGTTGTATATCAAAGATAATATTGCGAACGCTACAGAATTAGAGCACAGAATTCCAGAACCGATAGACTTGACCATAACAGAATTTAAATTGAGCGAGTTCAAACTTGTTGTTGCCGTTATATACAAGCCCCCCTTAATCAAATAGCTGATACGAACGAAGCGTTATATCGTGAACTAAAGAGAATAATAGGTAGTGAACAGGCCTTAATTATGGGTGACTTTAATTGTGTTAACGTGAATTACGATACAATGCAGGGAGACGCGAAAGGTAACCGTTTAGTTAATTTTCTTGAGGATAGCTTTCTTATTCAAAAGGTTGGGGAACCTACGAAGTTGGACAGTATTTTAGATTTAGCAATAACTACTGATGATAGGCTTATCACTGATCTTCAAGTAATAGAACCGTTAAGTAGAGTTTGTCCTCTCAGTAAGTCACTCCAAACCAGCTAACTCGATTAAAATTCCCGACTTCCAGCACGCGGACTTTTGCAAATTTAGAAATGAATTGTCACGCGTCGAATGGGAAAATATAATGGGGACCTCCAACGCAAAAATAATGTGGGAATCGTTTGAAACAGTGTTTAGGACTATAAATGAAGAATGTGTACCGAATAAGATTAAGCGTGCGGAAGTAAATAACAAGCCCTTGTGGTTTACTTCTAGAGTAGGGGATATTATAAAAAGTAGAGATAGGGCTTATAAGCTACATAAGTGCAATAAAGACAATTTGTGGTTACGAAACAACTATATATCGTTAAGACGTGAAGCGAAAAGCGCAATCAAAAAGTCCAAGCGTGATTTTGAAATTTCCGTAGCTCGTGGCGGCAAAGAAAACCCCAAGCGATTTTTTCAATACGTTAACCACAGGAACCCGGTAAAGAGCGTGTTGGGACCATTGAGAAATTCTGACGGTGAGCTAGTTTCCGAGAACAAGCAAATGGCCACTCTGCTAAACGAATTTTTACGTCAGTTTTTACTATAGAAGATGTAACGAATATCCCTACCATCATAGACATAATACCTTTCGATAATGGTGATACTTTAGATAATATTGTGGTGAGTGAAAGGGAGGTACTGCACTATATTTGCAAATGAAAATGCTTAAATCACCGGGGCCGGATTCCATACATCCCATACAACTAAAAGAATTAAAAGAAGGCAGTGTTGTGCGTTAACAAAGATTTATTAATGGGTCTATTTCTGAGGGGTGCGTACCAGATAATTTCAAGTTAGCAAATGTAACGTCTATTTTTACAAAAGGCAATAAAGGTACGGCGGGAAATTATAAGCCAATCAGTTTAACGTCTGTTGTAGGTAAGCTACTGAAATCAATAATTAGGGATCGTATAGTCGAACACTTAGAATTGCATAACTTGATTAGAAATACGAAGCACGGTTTTAGACGAAACAAATCTTGCTTAACTAATCTTTTAGAATTTTTCCAAAGCGTGGTTGAAGTTTACGATAGTCATCGGGCGGTAGATGTAATGTATTTAGATTTTCAAAAAGCATTTGACATCGTACCCAACAAAAGACTCGTTGAAAAAACTACGGCTAATGGAACCTGGGGTGTAGTAATAAATTGGATAGAAGAGTGGTTGCGAGGTAGGAAACAGAAGGTGGTCGTTGATGGAGCGGAGTCTTATTGGGCTAATGTAGTGAGCGGCGTTCCTCAGGGTTCTCTATTGGGTCCCTTGCTTTTTCTTATATACAGGGTGTCCCATAAGTCCGGCATCATAGGATAAATTCATATTTTTCTATTTCTACAAACCATAATTTATGCTTGGGATGCCAATTTCCCGTCCACCATTCTGTTCAGTGACGAGGCTGTTTTTTTATGGAAATGGTGAGGTAAATCGACAGAACACCCGCTACTGGTCTCAAAACAACCCTCACTGGTATACCTCTTCAAAGGAACAAGGTGCATCTCGGGTGATGGTATGGTGTGGCATTTGGAAGGATCGCATCATAGGCCCCCTCTTTTTCGATGAACATGTCACTGGAGGCACCTACCTACGTATGCTCAAGGAAGAAGCATTTCCCAGTGTCTTGAACGAAGAAGGAAATTTCCCAACATGGTTCCAGCAAGACGGCGCTCCTGCACATTACAGCACCCAAGTAAGGGAATACCTGTACCAACAATTCCCTGGTCATTGGATAGGACGTCGAGGGCTTGTGGAATGGCCAGCTAGAAGCCCGGATCTCACGCCACTAAATTTTTATCTCTGGGGCCACTTGAAAGCGCTGGTATACGCAGAGAAAATTAGGAGTGTTGAACATTTGCGGCAGCGCATTATTGGGGCA
>JAJOZX010006796.1:0-82500 GCA_023014485.1 Bathynomus jamesi | reverse complement strand
TATGTACTTCAGTGTTCCTGAGGATGTCATTAGACGAAAGCGCTTGAGCACCATTTTGTGTTTCCTTTCCTTCGTGGTTTTATTCATCATAAATATTTTTCACGTGTTACTTTCGTGAAATAATTTTCATATATATATATATATATATATATATATATATATATATATATATAGAACTGATCAGAAACCATCTTTACAGCTGAGACAATTAATAAACGAACCGAATATATGATAGTTTTTGAGCGAAAGCCTATTTTTTTTATGATCCCTGAATGTAGTTATATCTACAGTACATTAACACTGATATGGAGTGGAACAGAGCGGTCAAGCGTCTCTTGTCTAGATTAGAATTCTCATATTTGCTACATAGGATTTATTACTCCTACTGTATTATTTTATTACTCGTATTGTATTTTTATTACTTATATGAGGCTGTATATGAGTGATGTTCACGAGAATAAGAGTTTTGAGTTTGTAAAATAATGTCAAGACTGCCGTGATGAATGAACGAATCTTTTGTGAAGTTAGGAGACCAAAACTGAAGTTTTTTGGAAGTGAAAAGTTTGGGTTTGTTACACGAAGCAGCCATGAACTGTTTCATTAGGAGTAACAACGTGAAACTCGGTGGTGGTGCTCTTATGGCATGGGAATGCTTCAGTTCAGATGGAGTGAGTAGTCTCGTAAAATTTGATGGGAAAAATGCGTACTACCACAGAATTTTAGTTCAGTGGTGTTCGTTTAAATGGGAGAGATTCATCTTGTAGCAGTTCAACGACCAAAAACACTGCAGTACTCAACAAGGCTTACTTCGAGAGACAGAAGCACATATGAAAGGTCCATGTGCTGGAGGTTCCACCGCAAACTCCAAACGAAGTATTTATAGAAAAACTAAGAGTGAGATCTCAATATTGTCTACGAGTTGTAACGGTATCATCCACTTTAGGAAGTCACACTAAATATTGAATACTGGACTGTCTTTGTAAATTGTAATTTACTTACTGTTTTTTCGTACTGCGGGTCCCGGGAGCTCACTGGACGGACTCTGGTCGATGAGGTCGGAGTTCGCTCTCGACTACTGGCGCCTGGGTTGGGTTGGACCGGTCACTCGCCTTGGTTAATGCCCAAGCTCAGTTGGCCCTTGGGTTATACTCACCCCGACTCTGGAGGGGGGAGGGGGAGTGGATTAGATCTGGATGATGCCCGCTTTTTGCCCGTGTCTCGTACTGTATAACGTAAGTTAACTACCCATTAAACTACAAATGCGTTTATCTTTGTTGACTGTTTGACTTTTAGTCCATAATGAAGTTAATATTCCTCAGAATACATTAACAATATATTGAGAATCCTTGTAAAAAATAATTAAAGAAAATGTTTCATACGCTGTGCAAATGAACATTAATAAGATAAAAGATTAATATTTAATAAGTTATCTAATCAAAATTGGCAGCTGAAAGTATTGGCAGCAAATAATTGTTTCCTTGTTTCTGTGTTTCTGTAACCATGAACTGTGCCGGTTGTGAAGTAGACTTTGAAGACTTAATTTGTCTTGTTGCCTTAGACGAAGATAAAGCTTTGGATTTTTTGGCAAATCACGGTGTGATATTAAAAACTCGTTATGTCCGAACTGTGACACTTCGCGGGTCAGATTTAGTGTTTGCGGGGGTTAGATTAGATTAGAGTAGATTAGATTACAATAAAGAAAATAAAATTATATACAAGTAAATATTTATTTGATGTGTTTTGAGGCTTTTTAACAGAATCTGTTATCCATTTTTTATGAAAATGAGTAGCTTTCGAGATATATCGTACATTTCTTCGATAAAAAATTATTTATCTCAAAACCTGCTCAATTGCACAAAAACGGATGGCAGATCCTATTAAAACACATTACAATACATCAGAAAAGTATTGGTTAATATTCGATTTACCCCTGCGAGAGGCTTCAACTATTTACGTATCATATAAATAATCAGTTTTTTATACTGATTCCAAATATAACAGCCGTTTCTTGTGCAAATTCTTAGTTTTTCAGTTATTTATTCTCAAAGGTAGCACTACTTTCAATTACGCGATGCGTTCACCGGTACTGGTGCATGTGGAAATCTCTGACGTCATCTGTGTATGCCGTGACGTTACATGTTCAGCACATGCGCAGATGACAGGAACTATTTCGCACATGCATTGATTTCAAATTTCTTCCGCGCCAACCAGTGACAAATTCGAAATGGAACCCGGTACGTGCTCTGGTTGTGAGTTATCGTATTTTGACGTAATTCGCCGGGTGCATACTAATTAAATTAGGTTAGGTTAGGTTTTGGTTAGGTTGGTTATATTATGAGAATAGGTTTTTCAGGTGTATTTTGGTTCAAAATTCGCTCATTTGCACAAGAAATTAAGGTCAGATTTGAATAAAACACATCAAAATATACCAGAAAAGCCTATTCTCATATCAAAATCGACCTGCAGGGGTAAAACGAATAATTACCAAATTATTATCTGGTATGTAAATTCGGGTGTTGGGTGGTGTGTTCTGCGGAATTTTGACGGACCTTTTCCAGTTTGTGTACCGTTTTTCATATAATTTATGTTTGATTGGTCATACAACCGCCGTCGATTATAACAACTTTTTAAGAGAGGTAAGTTCTTGATAACCTAACGTAACCTAACCTAACCTTCTGTTTTACTCTATGCTGTGCCTAACAGAAGCAAAGAAACACTAGAAAGTTGCATAAAAGCCAACATTCTGCCTGGATCTACTATTATTAGTTATATGTGGAAATCTTACTATCAAATTGATAAAATCCCACATTATAACTTTCGTCACTACACTATAAATCACAGTGAAAATGGTCCTTGAATAAATAATTTCAATCTAAAAATGTTTACTATGCTGTATGTAATGTACTGTAGAAAACGGTACATAAACTGGAAAACGTCCATTTTTACCCATAATGGAAACTCAGAGTTACTTACGATCGTCGTTGCATATGTTCCTTACAACCTTACCTCATCTCCTGCTTGTTTAGAGTTTTAAAACAAAAGTACAGGCAGTTCCCGCTTAGCGCTCTTAAATGGTTCTAGAAAAACCTAGCGTTAAGCGAAACAGCGTCAAGCGGGGACTATTTTCTCACAAGAAATTATGTAAATAGGTTTAATTCGTTACCACGGTCCCATCTTTGTGCTATAAAGTGACATTAAATAACAAAAATTGGTTACACTGGGCATTGTTTATTGCTAATATGTTGCCAAACAATAATGTACACTACATAAATAATTAAAACTGGTTACATTGATGAAGTTGAAGGATTTAACTTCAGAGCAGATAAAAGAGTTGCAATCTTTCCACATTATTTTATTTCTCTGCACTTTTAAGAATTGTCTTTACCGTTGATCTATCTACAGACAGCGTTAAGCTTTTGCGCTGTTTTTTCTCAACGTTAACAGTATTAGAGTTTGTTACACCTTTCTGACTCATGATGCTTGATTTCAAGGGGTAAAATCAATTGCAAAAAAAAAGAGCACAGATATTTTTCAGGAACCAATATGGCGACAAAAACAAACTGGCGCTAAATTCAGAGCTTACACACCAACGAAAAATATTACCCTAGATGGAAAGCTCAATTACCCTAAATTACCTTAAACCTAATTAGCAAAGATATAAAAGCAATAATTTTCCCTGTACCTTCTTTGAATAGCGAAAATTATAAATACACATACTGCCAGTGAATAAAAGAAAAATTAGAAAGTAGGGATCTTTTCGTTTTGACGGCCGGCGAAACCCCACTCCACCCCAAAAACCCAGTTTTTTATTTAGTTAATGTTTATTACATTTCAGAATAGTACATTTTAGTTTCGAGAAATGAAAAATAGTATCAAGATAATAGAGTTGAAAGTGTAAAAAAAACAAAAAAATGAAACATTATTAAAATGAGAATTTGGAAATATTTAATATTTTTTCTGAAAAGGTTTTTATCTTTGTTACATCTTCGCCACGTAAATTCACAAAGATAAGAAGAGTTAATTATTTGCCGATGAGTTCCACAGGTTTTGGAGCCCCGTGCCAAGTTATAGCTGCGAGACTGTCAAACTCTACGCTCTACCAACTGGTTAGGTTAATTGAATGGCCGGTTAGGTTAATTGAATGCCCGGTTAGGTCAATTGTACGCTCTTGACGATTGGTTAGGTTAAGTTGTAATATTTTCGTTATTTTTAACGAAAATATCACGACTTAACCAGCCAATCGTCAAGGGCGTACAGTTGACCTAACCGGGCATTCAATTAACCCTATTAAAACTTTCAGGGATTTTGCAATCTTAAAGCGTATATGATATTCTCTAAACTAAAATGGGATCAAGTAAAGATAAGCACCCCGAGCCTTCTTTAATTAGCCTTATAAGGCTAACTAACGAAAATATCACGACCTAACCTAACCAATCGTTAAGTCAACTGTACGCCCTTGACGATTGGTTAGGTTAGGTCGTGATATTTTCGTTAGTTAGCCTTATAAGGCTAATTAAAGAAGGCTGGGGGTGCTTATCTTTACTTGATCCCTAAAATGTAATAAAAATTAACTAAATAAAAAAGTTGGTTATTTTATTGTTGTTTATTCTGCCGGCTGTCAAACTGAAAAGATCCGAAGTATTAGTGAGCATTTTTCCAAATTAAATGCATTTATTTAAAACCAAGCATATAATGAATTAGTTACCCTAAAACATGAGTATTTAGAAATTACCCTAAACTCTAGCCAAACCCTTTACCCTGATTGGATTGATTACCCTTTAGATTGATTACCCTAAAATAGGTAATTACCCTGAAAGTGGAAGCACTGGCTGAATCACACAGCGTGGTTGCGCGGCGCCGATGCGCTGTGGCAATCGCGTATAGATAACGCTGCCAAACGTACGACACCGAGAGCGTTATAGCGAACAGCGCTGAGTGCTAAGTGAATTTGGGTATTAATATAAAAATATCGCTAAAGTTAAACAGCGCAAAGCTGCTTGTAACTTATTATTTACCTTCAAGAAAGATACGTAAAACCCAAAATTCAAACTAAGATCCTTAAAGTTCTTTCGAAAATTGAGAAATGCATTTTCTTCGTGTCCAGAATAAATGATGGGTAACTAAACAAAACTTGTCTGAAAGCGCCGTAGTAAATCCTATGCATTTTATTATAAAAGCTAAAATAAATAAATGTCGCTTAAATTAATGTAATGAAAACAGAGGAATACGCAAAGCAAAAGAGTGTATAATAATAATAATAATAATAATAATAATAATAATAATACATGAATTCTGAGGATGTTTGCGAGCAAATATGAGAAGATAAAATATTTACAGAATTACAGGGAAAGTAATACGACAATTAAAATCTGAGGTACACAAACCCTTATTAAATGTATGTAACAGGACATTGAATCCCGTGTTAAGAAATAGAGGAACAAAGTAGTAACAGTTTATTTATATATATATATATATAGAGAATATTGACAAAATAAATAGACACTACGACTGTCCTCCAAGAACAAATGGCAAAGCTCATCAATAGAATGCCAGAACGTATGTCGGCTTTACATAATGAAAAAGGAGACATCAACACTATTCTAAATATATTAATTCAATAAATTTATTATTATTTATTGACTTTTATTATCAAATCAAAAACTATTGAAACCCCCCCCCAAAGAACGAGTTGACAAAAAATCAGGAAAATGATGTGATATTAAGAATTAAAGAGGTACCCGTTAACAAAGCTGAAAGGAATAAAACCGACCAAACCTTAATTGAATTTTGACGGTCTTTCATCTCAACTTTCTTCTTCCATTTGTGCACTCATTGTTTTTAATGCATGGTTGGATGTTCAAATGATGTTCCGCATTAAAATCGGTGAAAAGTTGGAAAGAGAATCTGGTTAAATGAGATGGAAGTTTATATAGTCTGTGGTGAATGTGTAAACATTGAGAACTTTAGTTACGAAGACCCCTCCTTGAGGAAGATCGTTATTGTCGTTTATTCATATCGTCTTATACTCGTATAGAAATGTATGTAAAATTTATCCACGAAATAGAAGCAAATATAGATAGATGTCTTGTCCATAAGCCGAAGGGAGATACTGAAGTCGGGGGTTCGAACTGCTATGGTGTTGGTATTAATAAAAGGTGAGTTAGAACATTGGACCGCATTAGTTGGTCTGAGTGGTGTGCCAGTTCTGGTCCTCCTTATTGATAATAATTCACTGCACGACAAAATTACAAACTTTTTCTGTCCTTTAAACGAAACAAAATTATTTTTGTAAATTTGGATACGCTGAGTTCAAATTTGATGTCAAAATACCTCTATCACCCACCGTTTTGAAGGGACGTGTAATAAGTGTTATATACAGATTAGAATATATTGAACACGTCAACATAATTATTACAAGATCAGAACAACAATTAAAATCTTTTTGCTGATGTTTTTCGTTTGTACATACTCTCGGGAGTTTCCCTAATGAGAAACCAGCAATATTCAGCTAACATACTGGAATTAAACCTTTCCTGAAACCGCGTTTGATGTAATTTGGATAATTTTTGTGGAACATTAACGTAGTTTTCTAGAAAAATGGTGGGTGTTAGGAAAAAAATAATGACATACTCGTAATCAGCGCATCAAAATACACATAAATCAGCAGAATTTGTACAAAGGACAGAAATTGTGTTGTGCAGTGTACAATTAGAGCTACAGTACGTCGTAGCCAATGTCGTAACGCCGCTTCCCGTGGATCAGCGAAGTTAAGCGACATCGGGTCGGATAGTGGTTAGATGAGAGACCGTGCGCTTCGTCCAGACTATGTAACGACCCGTAGTTCGGATCCCACGTAAAACTGTAGGTCCTCTCCATCATATGACCTTAGATGTTGCGAAGGAAGTTAAACAACCTCCATCATTACATTTTTACTGATTATTGCAGGCAAATGAGAGTGAAATGCTCTTTTTAAAAGTATCTTTTTAGTAATGGTAGTAACTGACAGCCTGATATTTATAATATATCACTATACAGGGTGTCTCAGAAATCGCGCACCATATTTATAGGTCATCCGCACCTATAAATATGGTTCGCGACTTCTGAGACACCCTGTAGTTACGAAATTTGATGATCGTAGTATGAGGCCTGAAAAATATATGCAGGAAATTAAACTTTACACACCCAAGTCGTGCTCATATTTCAGTTTATTTACAAATCCAAACAACCAAAACTTCATTTCCTCGACCAAACATTCTACCGACAAATTAGGTTAAGTTAGACCCGGTTAGGTAACGCTGTTAATGAATTGTTCCACCGGTAAAAATTAGTAGAAAAAGAAAGGAGAAAGAATTTCAGTGGGAAACCGGGAACCACTGGAAATCGAATTCGTGTTGGATACCATACTGAACCCCAAGAAAGATGCATTCGAAGGTCCAGGATAGTCGGTAAGAGCGTCGATTCTGAAACTACGTGAAGCGGGTTCGAATCTCACTGGTTCCAAGTTTCCCATGCAAATGCCTTCTCTTTTTATCTTACGTAGTGTGAATGCCAGTGTTAGTAACTCAGTGGGTAACACCATTTCCCCACAAGGCAGCGTTTCCAAGGCTGGATTGGAGGGGTGGGCGAAGGTTTTGGTGAGAGGTCGGAATGTGTAAAAGTTTGGGAAGCACTGCTATAAGTGAAGTGTAGACACTAAGATCGGGTGTTCGAATCCCGATGATGCTTATAATAATACAGTAATACAATAAAGCAATAACCCTCATTAGTTGGCCTGAGCGCTATGCTAGTTTCTGACCCTTACGGCTGATTGTTATTACGATAGTGAGGGTATTGCACTCATACCATTTAAAATAGGAATAATACAGTATAGGGATCGGAAACCAATGATAACTATGATACCCTTACCAGTAAAAGTTTAAAAAAAATAATATTTTTCCCCTCAAATAGAGGGAAATAGTTTCCCCTCAAATAGTTCGTACGCGGGAAACAAAAATATTTCAATTTCTTCAATCTCGAATTGTGATAGTTTGAACCCCCCCCCCCCTTTTTTAATCCCCAGTATTTCCAAAGGAATTTATATTGAACACTAAAATTCTTTTTCTTTTGAAATGAGTGTTCATTTCGAAACCTTCAAATCTATCGGTAAAGCAAGTTTTGCGAACTTAATAAATGAACAAAAAATGGAGAAAAATGCAGCAATCAATTACGATACTGTTAGTTGGAGGGGGGGGGATTCTTCCTTCCTCCCCTTATTCGGTTTTATAATTTTTCAGCTACTGGAACTAAAAAAAAAAACAAAAAAAAAACAAAAAAAAACAGGAACAAAGAAAAATTCATATTTTAATTAGGAATTCATACAAGTATTCCGCTAGTTTCGAAAACTTATTTTGCAATTTTCAAAATTCAATATAAAAATATATTTTATTCGCCTCCATTTTAATTAAGTCCAACATTTTTTATGACGTTCCGCGCGAACTAAGAGAGAGAAAGAAAGAGAGAGAGAGAGAGAGAGAGAGAGAGAGAGAGAGAGAGAGAGAGAGAGAGAGAGAGAGAGAATGTATTCAGGCTGGTGTTTTGATATCGAAAAACAAAAGAAAGCATTTTATTTCGTAAAATATTTTGAATATTATTTTCACAAAAGATTATTTAATTAAATGTGATTTTTTATCAATATTTTGGGTACGTGTTTACTATTTACTTAAAGGTCAAGACCTTATCATTATTATTATTTCTGTTATCATTATTATCATTATCATTTTGTATAGTTTAGTGTATAATGGTTTCAATTATTTATTAGTAATTTTTCATTAAAAAAAGTAATGCGGAGCCATTAGAACGCCTCAATTATCGTCTTACTGCATTAAAGGCAGCGTAAGTAGCTTGGTGGATAACACCGTTAATAAGGGAAGTGAAGATACTGAAGTCGGGGTTCGAATCCCGATGATGCTAGTAATAATAATTGAGGAGTTAGAGCACTGGACTGCATTAGTTGGCCTGAGCGCTCTGCTAGGTTCTGGCCCTCCTGAATTATTATTAATAATATTATTATTATTATTATTATTATTATTATTATGACGAATGTAAAGAAACAATAAAGATTATTTTAGTAACAAAAGACTAGTAAATAAATAAGTACGGTTAATGTATTTTTATTCCTGATATAAAAATGTTCAATTGATTACCGAATCACAGCTTCAGTATTCAATTGTACATATTACAAATGACTTTGAAAGTTACAGTTTATTAACACTTTATTAACCTTTTAGCGCCTACCGACCCCTTTCTGACCTTTTTCCGATTAATGCCAGACGATTTTGTTCAGTGTCAATAAAGATCCCTGAGCGTTGAAGAATTAAACGAACGCATATTTACACTTTCATCTGCCGGCGGCACTTCACTGATCTTGTTACAGCTAATGCCAGAAGATTTTATTCAGCTCAGAGAAGATTCTTGGTTTTTAAGTAGGTAGAAGTAAATCTGATGATTACAAGATTGTCTTCTGTCCTTGTTTTAATTTCAACACTTTGATTTTTAGTGTTTTAAATATTTACTCTTTTTTTTATCAATTTTCATATATTTTATCTTAATATTAATTGGAGAATCTTTCATTTATAAAATTATTATCAACGAAATATTTTGGTTAAATTACATTTTGGTTAAATTAACATTTTCAGATTTTATTACTTTATTTGACTTTTCCAGTGAAAAAATGTAATTATGTGGTTTAACCTCCGTCTTAACATCTACTAAGGGCATGTGATAGAGGGAACTTACAGCTTTACGTGGGAACCGAATCACGGGTCCCTAAAAATCTGGACGCAGAGGACGGTCTTCTATCCAAATACTCTCCAGACCCAATGTCACGACGTCTCTTATCGACGGGAAGCGGTGTTGCGACATTGTTATGACGTAGCGTCGTCTTTTCTAGTGACGATGGAAATTTTATCCGACACATCTTTATGCTTAAACTGGAAATAATCTTAATCCTCCTTTATACTCGTAATTCTTCCTAAAACCATAGTGAAGACCACTACGATATGATAGTAGGAAACGCTTGAAATATCTCGAGTAGTAGCTCCATGTATGCTGTGAAGTTTAACTGAGCCACAATTGATTCATCAGAGAATGCCTTTTCTAGTGACGATGGAAACTTTATCCGACACATCTTTATGCTTAAACTGGAAATAATCTTAATCCTCCTTTATACTCGTAATTCTTCCTAAAACCATAGTGGAGACCACTACGATATGATAGTAGGAAACGCTTGAGATATATCGAGTAGTAGCTGCATGTATCACTGTGAAGTTTAACTGAGCCACAATTGATTCATCAGAGAATCAATATTAACTATAATATACGAGTATAATACGGTCTAAATATCAGATTCACGACAATGAATTTTTTTTTAGTTCAAAACCCCGCCCTTAAAGTAGGGTTTTCCAAATTTCACATGACATTTGGAATAGCCAATCTCGGCCTGTTAAACTATTTTAAGTCGGATTTAGAGGCGGAGTTTTGAACTCTATCGGGTTTAGGGGCGGGATTTTGAACTTTATTGGGTTTAGGGGCGGGGTTTGAACTAAAAAAAAATTAATTATCATGAATCTTAAATTGCACCATAAAACGAAACTGAAAAGTTGCAGCAAGTAGGTTTCGTCGCCACGTCGCTGGGCAACGTCCCGAGTACAGCAATTTACCACAGACTGGTCCAGGAAACACAAACAAAATTTAAAAAATCCCTCGAAGCGTAGCTTTTGAGGGAAGCACTTTTCCTATAATACAATTTACTGAAGGATTAACTTCGGGCATTTTGTGATGAAGCCCAAGATAAACTGAGTTTCTCTGAAAAGCTACGCTTCAAAGAAATTTTTTAGGGCTTCCTGGATAGTCTGGTGGTAAAATGCTGTATTTGGGATGCTGCCCAGAGATGCGTGGGCGAAACTTTTGTGCTGCACGTTTTACTTTGGTCTCCGTATTAAATCAATGTACGGTTATTGTAATTTATATATATATATATATTTATATATATATATATATATATATATATGCAAATAACTGCAATGACCGCGCAGTATATAAATGAATAGAAACGACATAAGTATTAAGGAACGTTTCTGCACACGAGGAGGAGAGATAACGAAATAATGAAAAATGAGGCGAACCGCCTGGGAATCGAACCCAGGGCCTTCCAATTGCCGGTCGGACGCTCTACCATTATGCTACGGACCTCACTCAACCACAAATCGAAATTCTCCCAAATAGGGCAGAAACCAATGCCCTCAGAGAGCACCCTCGCAAATCGTGAATATGTCGTTTCTATTCATATATATATATATATATATATATATACTATATATATATATATATATATATATATATATATATATATATATAGGGAGAGAGAGAGAGAGCAGTTAAACTTTACAGTATAATACGAGGGCCACTCAATATATCTTGCCCCACCTTTTTTTTTTCTTTCCAAGTTTCCTTGTAAGTTCCAGAAATTTTGTACACAAGTAGTTACATACCTTTTTTACAAGTTTTTATTTTTCCACATACTCTCCATCCTTTGCTACGGCTTTCCTCCACCTCGAAACAAGCGCCTTTATTCCTTGCTGGTAAAAAGTCCGCTGGGTTCCGCTCGAGCCACCTCTTAACCTCCTCAACAACCTCATCGTCACTCTGAAACTTTCTTCCACGAATCGCATCCTTCATTGGCCGAAACAAATGGAAGTCTGAAGGTGCCAGGTCCGGGCTGTATGGAGGGTGGGGTAACACAGTCAAGCGCATTTTTGTGATGGCCTCTCTCGTTTGCAAACTGTTGTGTGGTCTTGCGTTATCGTGCAAAAAAGGACGTCTTCCAGTTTTCTCTCTGGTCGAACTCGCTTTATACGTCTCTGGAGTCTCTGTAGGGTGGCAATATATGCTTGAGTTGATTGTTTGTCCTTTCTTCATGTCCACCAGAATCAACCCTTTCATGTCCCAGAAGATGGTGGCCATAACTTTTCCTGCAGAGGGAGCCATTTTGAACTTTTTCTTGCGTGGGGCGTCCGCGTGATGCCGCTCCATGGATTGGTGTTTTGTTTCAGGTTTAAAGTGGTGTACCCAAGTCTCATCCCCAGTCACAATTCGTGAAAGGAAGTCATCCCCTTCTGCCTCGTATCGAACCAACGACTCGGAAGCAATTTCTTTTCTTTGGGCTTTGTGATCTTCAGTGAGTTCGCGAGGAACAAACCGTGAACACACTTTTGAGTATCCCAGTTGCTGAATTATCGTATTCACACTTCCTTCACTAATTCCTAGCGCCAGTGATAGCTCCTTGTATGTGACGCGCCGATTTGATCGAATGATGCTGTTAGCACGTTGCACAGTGTGAGATATCACAGCCGATGCCGGGCGACCGCTGCGTGGCTCATCATCGAAACTGGCTCTCCTCTCTCCGATGATCTCGCACGTTTAGACCAGCGTCCAACTGTACTTTAATCAACAACAGCATCTCCGTAAACGTTTTGTAGACGTTTGTGAATATTTCCAACTGTTTCTTTCTCTGCGGTTAAGATCTCGATAACAGCTCTCTGTTTACGACGCACATCACTGTCAGACGCCTTTTTCGAAACTGCGTTAACCATCGGTTTTATACAAGGGCGTTTAAAAGCGGTTTTATACAAGGAGGGGAGGTTCAAACTGGAAAAATCCGGTTATGTCAAGCGCAGAAAGTTCAAACTTACGGCCCAAAAGACATTTCAGCCCCATGGCCTATTATTTAGCTAATAAAAAAGAGTGAGGCAAAATATATTGAGTGTCCCTAGTATATAAAAAAATATTCAGAACTTTTCAGGTATCTAACAGGTGTACCTATTTTTGGTAGAAGTACCAACCTAACTGAACACCCCCCACCCTTAAAATATGAGAGAATTCCAAGTCCCTGAATCATGGGGAAAAATTTACGTGAGATCGATCACCGGTTTAGTTATGGAAAGAGTGAATCCACGAATCAAAGATGAATATTACCCATAAAACGTTAACAGTTTATACAGGGTGATTCACTCGCCAGTAGTCCCAACGGATATATTAGCGATACTCTGGAACTACCAGCGATTGAATCACCCTGTACAATAGTGAAAGAATTAATAAAAGAAAAAAATTCGGAAAAAATATAATTTTATCGTAACAATCAGTCGGGAAGACCACTAACTGGTATAGCGCTCAGGCCAACAAATGAAACCCGTTGTTGCTCTAACTCCCATACTACTAGTACCAGCATCATCAGGATTTTAACTACCGAACTCGGTGTCTTCACTTATAGAGAAACAGTTTTACCCACTGAGCCTCCACGGAAGCTGGATTTTGTTATGCTTAAATCAATTGTTTAATTTTTAGATATAAATCGCGGAAAATGTAAATTTGAACAATCGTAATACGGAAAATGTTCAGAATAAAAATGAGAGAAAAGAGAGATATTCGGATTAAGTTTATGAAACATTTCTTTTGCAAAGTTAACAAAGGAGATTAGGCGGGGGGTCGGGTGGGGTGGGGAACTTTGTCAGTAATAGATATTCAGGAAATCAAGGCACATTCTCTTAGATTGAAGCAAGTTTTTATATATATATATATATATATATATATATATATATAATTTATATATATATATATATATATATATCACGAAATTTCCGGTCGTCAGGACGCGAATGGCGGCCGAGGATTGACGCTTGTCGAGTGAAAATAATTTGTCGACAATGTTCGTCCGCTGTCTGGGCAGTGATTATTTTTTTTAATACAGTTGGACGTAAAATTTAACGGCCTGATTTATATATATATATATATATATATATATATATATATGTGTGTGTGTGTGTGTTGTGTATATACACCAGTATATATTTTCAATCACCCTCTTCCACATACGACTAATGGCTACCACAGAAAACAAAAAAATGCATGTATGTATGAACGTGTGTGTGTGTGTGTGTGTGTGTGTGTGTATATTTACATATACATTCTAAAATATATCTAAAAAGTATTTTTCATTTCACTTATTAACTGAGACGTATTTTTAACTCAATTCTGTGTCGAGGTTCTGAATACATTACCAAACTAGATAATCGTTTGTGTATTAATTAATCCTTTAAAGCCGGTTTTTTTTTTAGTGTTAAGTTACTAATGCGTGTATTTGAAACGCTACCAATTTGTACCAGTCGCCTTTAAAGGGTTAAATGATCTTAAAATTTAGATGTACATTTCCAAAGCTAGTTATAAGCAAGTTATTTCTTTAGTTCGGATGAACAAAAGGAGAAAAAGTACAAAAGATTCCTTCTATATCCTAATTCAAAAGCACTAAATTTTTAAGATTATAATATCTATTTCGTACAGTGGTACTCATTGGGCGGCTCGCGAGTCAAATATATATATATATAGCGCATTTGGCTCGCGAGCCGCGCAATGAGTACACTGGTAGAGTGTATATCAAGAAGCGTAGGTCTAAGGCAGTGGTACTCATTGCGCGGCTCGTGAGCCAAATGCGCTATATATATATATTTGGCTCGCGAGCCGCCCAATGAGTACCACTGATTTAGTATATGGATTGTAAATAGAAATAAAAAATTAGTTCCTACTTGGTGTTGTTATTTTTATTGGCGGTCCGAAGATGAGAATGATCGAAGTTGGGATTCCAGCTTTGGGGGAAAGTGTTTTCTGATTTCGAAAACGGTAAAGAGAGATCCTGACTCAATTGCGATCCCGAGGTGTATTTTCTATAAAAAAATTAACTTAAAGTGACATTACAGTGCGAATTGGAATGGATCTATTTGGGAATTGCCTCCTTTAGGATTTCCCGTTCTTAAACGAAGAATGAAATGAGAATTTCCGAGATTAGTAAGATACCCCTCCTCCCCAAAATAGCAGAATCAGGGTAAGCGGCCGGTTCAACCCCACCCAATGCCAGCGTCTAGGAACCAACCAGAGCCTCACCACTCAGAGTCCTCTACTGTAAGGACTGATCTACCGGGCACCCAACCGTAAAAAAGTACTTGAATAAGTAACCAAATTATTATGATGACAACCAATATCATTAATTCAACCACAATCTTCTATTTGTTTCCTGTCCTATCGCTCCAGTTCACCCTTTGGATCTTCCCATAAGGGGGCTCTTTTGGCATTTCGGCGCCGCCGATTGGGACGCCCTCAAGCAGTACTTCTTTCATTTTCCATGGAGGGATTACTGCTTCCGTGGCTGGGGTTCCTTCGAGTGCGCTGAGCGCATCATGGAGATGATTTTCTCGGGCACGGAGACGTACATTCCATATTCTATTCCTACTACTAATGCTCAAAAACCTCGATTTAACTTTACTTGTTTTAATGCTATCCGCAACAGAGACGAGGTTTTCAGAATGTACCGTCGCCATCCAACTCCTGACTCTCTGCTGATATTTCTGGCTAGAATTGTGCAAAATCTCTTCTCGCCAAAAGCTTCTTCATCCGACAAAATTGCGAAAACCTATTTAATTCTAATTCTTCTCGCTCTTTGTGACACCTAGCCAAAAACCTCTCCAACAACTTTACTTCTTCTTTCCCTCCTCTTTTCCATTCTGACGGCCAGGAGCGGATTAAGGTTTAGTGGGGCCCTAGACCCGGGTAATATTTGGGGCCTCCCTCATACTCCACAAAATCATGAAATTCATAAACAAAATTACATCATTTTTATCGTCATATATCCGCAAAGATACTTGATCCATCACAGAAAATAATAATATATGATGGTACAATATAGTATATTAACTGTTAAAATGTCCAAAAGAAACTTAAAATTAATTCTCATAACTCATTAATATCTATACTGCATATCTTCTACGGTTCATAAAAAAATAGACCTCAAATAATTTTGTTTATTTGAAAGATTTTTCTGCATTTTATAGTGGCAAAATTATCAATTTTATACCTTCAATGTCAAGTTGGTTCATAGCTTCACTTTCTATTGCTAACAGACTTTATGAAAAAAAAGGAAAAAAAAGATAAAAATGAAAACATTTTTTACTTGGGTGGCGGCAGGACCCTGCATGGTCAGAGTTCTAGGCTCCAGCCTAGGTGGCCGATGCGTTAATTCGGTACTGCTTCACGGCTCGGCTACCGTCTCTTCTCTAAAAAAGCTAAACTCTTCGCTCAAACTTTCGCCTCCAACTCAACCCTTGACGATTCTGGTGCTGTTGTTCCTCCACCTCTAAACCTTCTGACTTAATTATGTCTAAAATTAGAATCTCTTCTAAATGTGATTTTTCTGCCTATCTGTGCTCAACTTTAGGAAGACGTACAGTCCTGATGGGGTCCCTCCTGTTGTTCTGAAGAACTGTGCTTCTTTGTTGACACCCTGCCTAAGCATATTCTTTCGTCTTTGTATCATCTAGTACTTCCTACTCGAAGTTCCCTCCCATTCAGCCTGTCCCAAAGAAGGGTGACCGCTCTCAACCTTCCAACTATCGTCCAATTGCTTTGATTTCTTGCCTTTCCAAACTTTTTGAATCTATCCTTAATTTCAAAGATTCTCAAGCACCTCTCTTCTCACAAACTTCTTTCAGATCGTCAGTATAGGTTCCGCAAGGGACACTCTACTGGCGATCTTCTTGCATATCCCTCTGACTCTTGGTTATCCTCCTTTCGGAATTTCGGTGAAACCTTTGCTATTGGGTTAGACATATCAAAAGCTTTTTACAGAGTGTGGCACAAATCTTTACTTTCCAAACTTCCCCCTTCTCTCCTGCTGTCTATGCCTTCAGCTCTGATTTCCTTTCTGACGGATCTATATTTGCGATTGTAGATAGCCACTGTTCTTCTCCTGAATCTATAAATAGTGGTGTTCTTCAGGGCTCTGTCCTGTCACTCACTCTCTTTCTTTTGTTTATCAATGATCTTTCACGTCACACTTACTGTCCACTCCTATGCCAATGGTTCCATCATTCACTTCTCCACCCGCTTCACAAAGCTTCCCCCTCAACAGACACTCCATGCTTCGCGTGAGAGGGTGGAATCAAATGTTTTTCGTCTCATCAATTCCCCGCCTCTTACTGACTGTCTTCAATCTCTCTCTCTCTCTCTCTCTTCGCCGCAATGTTGTCTCACTCTCTCTTTACTGTCGCTATTATAACGGACACTGCTCTTCTAAACTCTCTAACTGCATGCCTCCTCCTTTAAAGAGAGCTAGCAGTACCAGAGTTTTGACACATTCTCATCCCTTTTCTTTCCATTTTTCTAACGCAAAGGTTAAGTGGTATTCACAGTTTTTCATCTATTCAGCCGGTCAAGTCTGGAACACCCTTCTTCAATCCATCTTTCCCCCCTGTGTATGACCTCCAATCTTTCAAACGCAGTATGGCCAAGCACCTCAAAAACTCTGGACCTCGATTTTATCTCTTTCCTTCTCCTTTTATTGGGTGCGAGTGCATTTTTGAGGGTGTTCGTCCCTGGCCCCTCCTTCATATATATATATATATATATATAATATATATGGGATGGATTTCACAATTAAACACGTGAAATGAATGAATGATGCAAACCCACAAGGAAAAAGAAAAAACGATTCCAAGGTCTTTCGTGTATTCAGAGCTACACCTCGTGTAGCTCTGAATACACGAAAGCCTTGGAATCGTTTTTTTTTCCTTGTGGGTTTGCATCATATATATATATATATATATATATATATATATATATATATATATATATATATATATATATATATATATAAACAGCCATTGCCCAACTATATCGATTGGTCGTCAATGAAACACGAACATTTTGGCTGTTTTAGCCATGTGCATATTTTTGTGTAACACAGGAAAACACACACACACACACACACAAATTATTAAAAAAAAAATCACTATCATAGGCCTGTTTAATTAGCTTCTCACATTTTTTGATGCTAAAATTTAAATATCTTTGCAGTGGTATGCATACAATGTCCGTGAAGAATTTTAATTAATGAACTTATAAAATAACGTTCAAATAGGAGCAAAAATTAGCGTACTTTTTTTGTTAAATGTCAATTAGTCGCTACACTTTAAGATAGATACTAAAAATTGTTACAGTTATCCGAGTAACTGTCGATTTATCTACCTATCTACTGTATGGATCGACTAAAATCGTTGCAGTTACAGATCTAACTGTCGATTTATCTACCCCTCTATTTACTGTATGGATCGACTAAAATTGTTACAGTTACCCATCTAACTGTTGATTTATCTACTTGTCTATCTACTGTATGAATCGACTAAAATCGTTACAGTTATCCGAGTAACTGTCGATTTATCTACCTGGCTATCTACTGTATGTATTGACTAAAATCGTTACAGTTATCCGAGTAACTGTCGATTTATCTACCTGGCTATCTACTGTATGTATCGACTAAAATCGTTACAGTTACCCACCTAACTGTCGATTTATCTACCTGTCTATCTACTGTATGTATCTACTGTTTCTACAGAAGAATGCAGTTTAAAAACTATTATTGTATCTTCGTTATATATATATATATACATATATATATATATATATATACTGTATACTGTGTATGTGTGTGTGTGTGTGTGTGTGTGTGTGTGTGCGCGCGCGCGCGCGCGCGTGTGTGGAGAGAGAAAGAGAGTTTTGTAAGCATGAAATAACGTTAGTTGCTCACTCCAAAATGGCGTACCCTTAATGAAAGCGATCCTCTCCAAAAATCTTATTCACTCTGCCGGGCCTCAAATATAAATTCTTACACCCCAAAATGGCTGATTTCCTGTTTGCTTCTTTGAAGATTCAACTCGTGTGTTTGCACAGAATCCCATGCAAACAACTGCCCTTTTTTGCAGCTTTTCCTCACTTCCTTAATATACGTATATAATATATATATATTATATATATACTGTGTGTATATATGGGCCAGAACTGAACTCAGAATGGTTCCCTGGTGTATCATATATATATATATATATATATATATATATATATATATATATATATATATATATATATATATATATATATACTGTATATGTGTGTGTGTGTGTGTATATATATATAATATTGTTTTACGCCACTTCTATTTACTTGTATTTTAGTTCTGGGTCGACCCCTCTTCAGCATTTCTACCTCATTTGGGGATTTGATGAAGGAGAGAGGTGGTTTCTGTTTCATCGTACTTATATATATATATATATATATATATGAGAGAGAGAGAGAGAGATAATTACAAGGAGTTACAAGGAAATGAGGGCGCTACAACAACTTTACAGCCGATTCTAGGTGGCACCCGTGGGTTTCGTTCAAACACAGACAACTCACAGAGAGAGGAGTTAATACAGAAAAGGAAGAAGACTCTCCCCTCCTTCTCATACTCCGCCCTCCCCCGGCCACGGTGGCAGGATTGGAAAACAGAACCCCCCCCCCGGCCAAGGTGGGCAAGATTGGAAAACAGAAGCCTCCCCCCACCCCCAGCAGTTTGCAGGGATAAAATGTCAACAAATTTTATAGGACATTTGGGGCTAGAAATACACACACGAACATCATTCTCACGTTCGAATGTCGATCTACTCGAGGAGATCGTCTAAAAGTAGATGAAGATTGTTTTTGAACACAGTGACGACGGAAGAGCTGCAAACGACTTCAGGAGGAAACCTATTCTAATGATTGACAATCTTGTACGTGAAGAAGTTATTGCAAATATTTGTATTGAACCGTTTGGGTTCAAGTTTGTAACGGTTGTTACTTCGAGTCGGGTTCGTGTTTAGTGTAAAAAGTTTAGAGTAGTCGACGGTGTCGATCCTGTTCAGAAGTTTAAAAATCTGGGTGAGTTCGCCCCTGAGCCGACAATTTTATAACGAATACAAATTAAGATCAGAGAGCCTTCGATCGTATGATTTACGACGAACGGCCGGAATAAGTTTTGTCGCTCCGGCTTGAACATTGTCGAACCTGTATATATTATTTCTTCAGGATGGAAACCAGAATTGCATAGCGTATTCGAACTGGGGCCTAATCAATGCGTTATAGAGAAGGGGAATAACTTCTCTGCTGTGGTACACAAACTGCCTCTTAAAGTAATCTAGTATTTTATGACATTTCTTTTGAATTTCAACGCAGTGTTTGGAAAACTTCAGATAACTGCTTATAAACACCCCTAAATCCTTTTCTAACTTGGCCATTGCAAGTTCTTGCCATGCAGTGAATAGTTTGCACATTGGTTTCGGGATCCAATGTACAGTACTTTACATTTGTCCACGTTGAAAGGCATTTGCCAAGTGGCCGACCAATCCCCGAGCCGATCTAGATCGTTTTGAATTTTCAAGACACCTTCCGCGCTGCCCACACAGGAACCTAACTTGGTGTCGTCAGCATATTTCGATATGGTGCTTAATACACCAATGTCTATATCGTTTATATAAATAATGAATAACAGCGGTCCCAGTACCAACCTTTGTGGAACGCTGCTTGTTACTGATCCCCACCCAAAGGTCTCACCGTTTTTACCACTCGCTGCTGCCTATCGTTGAGCCAGTGTTCAACCTACGCAGCCATGACACCAGTTATACCAAGGGTCCTTACCTTAGTCATAAGATGCTTATGTGGCACTTTATCGAAAGTTTTTTTAAATCCAAATATACTACGTCTACTGCTCTGGAGTGATTGTATTCAGAAAACATGTTGTGGAAGAATTCTAGCAGGTTGGTCAGGCAGGACCTGCAGATAGAAACCATGCTGAGAATCAGTTAAAAGGTTGTGCAGTTTCAAATAATCTACGATTCTCGCATCAATTACTGATTCCAAAGCTTGCCACAATAGCTATTAAGCTAATGGGCTAATGGGGTCACATTGGCCAGCTTCCAGTCTCTTGGGACCCTGCAGAGTGCAGAGATTTTGTTAAAATATGGACAAGAAAGTCAACAATGACTCCTTTACCTCTTTAAGACTTGAGGCGCAAATTTGTCCGAACCAGGGGGATTTAAAGGAGCTCATTTTACTCAGGCTAACAATATTTCATCCCGAAAACAAAATATACTGTCTAAATTTGAATCATCTCGAATGAGAATTTTAGTTGGCAGGGATATTCGAGGTAGTGTCTCTAGTAAAAACTGATACGAAAAACAGTTTCAGCACGGTTGCTATGTCAGTGTTGCTATATTTAGTTTCCCCATCTCACCTTTGATAGGGCCTATGCTGTTTTTAAGAACAGGCTTAGGCCTATAGGCTTTCTACTGTTTACAGGCCTGAAAAATTCTTTAGGATTCGATTTACAAACAGAAACAACGCTTAGCTCTTCTGCACGTTTTCACTTTTCTAATTTGCGTCTTAACTGGCCGCGAAAGTCCATAAAGTTTCGCTTATGTCTATAATCAGGTTCCTTTCCTCTATTTGTACGCTTTATTTCTCTTCTTATAGCGGAGCTAATATTGTTGTTGAACCACTCCGGGTCACAAGGGAAGGTATTTGGCCGAGTTTTGAAGGAACAAACGTGCTTTGTATTTCCATGACGCGTCCTTAAATTCCCACCAACTGTTTGCCTAAGTATTCGCAGACAGCCAGATCGAATATCAGGTCTTCTTTTGTAGTTGATGTCACATCTAATATGTTCTCCCTTGTGGATTCCTTCACCGACTGGGTCAAAAGTGTGTTCGTTTACGAAGCTAAGGAACTTGTTACCTCGACATCAGCAGATTTAGATCCCTAGTCTATCCTAGCCATAATTAAGTCCCCATAATTAAAGCTAGTTTTTCTTTCTATGATTTGACCGAGAATATTATAGAGCTCGTGATCCAACTCGGCAGACTGTGAGGTTTTCTATATCTAGTATAATTTGCAGACATTTTTCGTAAATTGAGCTCGACCCAAATGATTTCTCAAGCAGAGTTTGAGGTGTTTTCTCACATAATCTCAGATAATCCCTAAAGCAAAGGACTACACCCCTATCCTTTCCTGTGTGTCCTGTCTTCGTGAAATATTTTGTAAACCCCCTAAACTGAAATTCTCCTTCGAAGTCATGTGTAGACGTATTTATCCAACTCTCAGTTATCGCTATGACGTCATAATTTTCAACAGTAACTGAACTTTAAACTCATCAAACTCATTTCTAATAGATCTCGCGTTAAACTGGACGAATTTTAAGGTGTTTGCGCTAGGTGAATCACTCTCGCATGGCCTCGTTTCCCGATAGTGTTACTGGGATAGCTTCGTCTTCAGAGAGTTCTGGAGAGAGAGAGAGAGAGAGAGAGAGAGAGAGAGAGAGAGAGAGAGAGAGAGAAAGGAAGAGGGAGATGAAGGGAGAAAGAAAGGGATAGGGAGAAAGGAGGGAGGGAGGGAGGGAGAGAGTATACTGGCCAAAATGAAATGAAAAATTTGTAACCAAATTTATCTTTGAAGCTCTAAAGTTTTTATGCATTAAGAAATATTGAAGTAATTACAAAGTTTAAACAGTTGAATTTAAAAGACTAAAAATATGCGGAAATATATTTCAGAGGTTTCGGACAAAGATCCAACTTCAGACGGAAGTCGCGCTCAAGGCTCTCCGTTCAGTTTGTCTTGGTGTAGGAGAAAATGCTGACTTCGTCCTACCATCTCGTGCGTGGCTACATTGTATAAACTATTTTGCAATTTTAATCCGAACTGTGAACTGGTGTCATATAATCTCCGATCCATTGAACCTTTCAAATTAATACATCACTTGGAAAGTTCTCAAAATAAAAGTATTGCCTCTTTTTTATTCCGAAAAGTACGAAGAAATATAATAATTTACTTAACCCTTTCAGCCCTGAATTTTTTGTAGGGTTAAGTTATGAATGCGTGTATTTGAAACGTTACCAATTGGCATCTTCAGTCCCTTAAAGGGTTAATATACTATTGATTTTAACTACTTTTAATGAACAATAATTTTATTTATGTTTTTTATGCAGGAAGAAAGGGCCAAGGGCAAATGCCCGGTAAAAGCGCCCCTCCCATAGAAGAAGAAGAAGAAGAGAGCCAAAATCAAGGTCCGGGGTTTTCGAGATGCCTAGACATTTTTTGTTTGAAAGATGGGAGGTCATAGACAGGAGGAAAGATGGATTGAGGGAGATTGTTCCAGAGTTCACCGGTTGAGTAGATGAAAGACTGAAAATACCGATTAACCCTCGCGTTACGGAGTTGGACAGAAAAGGAATGAGAAAGTTTAGAAAGTCTGGTACTGCGTGCTCGCCTTAAAGGAAGAGGCAGGCAGTTAGAGAGTTCAGAAGAGCAATGTCCATTATAATAGCGATAGTAAAGAGAGACTGAGGCAACATTGCAGCGAAGAGAGAGAGATTGAAGACAATCAGTAAGAAGCGGAGATATTATGAGACGAAAAGCCTTTGATTCCACGCGATCAAGTACGGCTGTGTGGGTTGAGCCACCCCACACATGAGAAGCATACTCCATACAGGGGCGAACAAGATCCCTGTACAGAGACAGCAACTGAGTGGGGTGAAGAAACCGCGGAGGCGGTACAGCACACTTAACCTCTTAGAAGCTGTTTTAGAAAGAGAGTATGTGATCTTTCCAGGAAAGATCACGAGAAAAGGAAACGTCAAGAATGTTTAGAAAAGAGAAGGATTGAGTTGTGTGTTGTTGAAGGTAAGAGGATATTGTGTAGAAGATTATGATGAGTAGACAGATGGAGAAATTGAGCTTTTGAGGCATTGAAAGCCACAAGGTTTTCTCTGCCCCAATCAGATATAGCAGAAAGGTCAGAGGTCACGTGTCCCATAGCCGTCCTACGCGAATCATGAAGTGACTGCTGTGAGGGACGCTTTGGGAAGCGGGTGGAGAAGTGAAGAGTGAAATCATCGGCATAGGAGTGAATAGGACAGGAAGTACGAATTAAAAGATCATTAATAAATAAAAGGAAAAGAGTGGGTGACAGGACAGAACCCTGAGGAACACCACTGTTAATAGCTTTAGGAGAAGAAAAGTGGCCATCTACAACTGCAGCTATAGAACGGCCAGAAAGGAAATTAGAGATGAAAGCACAGATAGAAGGATAGAAACCGAAGGAGGGCAGTTTCGAAATTAAAGATTTGTGCCAGACTCTATCAAAAGCTTTTGATATGTCTAGCGCAATAGCAACAGTTTCACCGAAATCCCGAAAGGAAGATGACCAAGAGTCGGAGAGATATGCAGGAAGATCGCCAGTAGAGCGTCCCTTGCGGAATCTATACTGACGATCTGAAAGAAGATTGTGAGAAGAAAGGTGTTTAAGAATCTTACTATTAAGGATAGATTCAAAAACTTTGGAAAGGCAAGAAATCAAAGCAATTGGACGATAGTTGGAGGGTTGAGAGTGGTCACCCTTCTTTGGGACAGGCTGAATGAAAGCAAACTTCCAGCAGGAAGGAAAAGTACCAGGTAAGAGACAAAGACGAAAGAGTTTGCCTAGTCAGGGTGGCAGCCAGTGGCGGATTATCACTGAGGCTGTTGAGGCTGAAGCCTCAGTCTCCCATGCTTGAGGGGTCCCCCAATCAACTGAGTTTCGATGATATAATTCGAGATTTCGTAAACTTTTTTGATTAAATATGACAGAGTACACAAACTGACAAATTCCCTGTTTTATTTTTTGTTTTTTAGGCCCTAAAGTAAAGTTTGTTTAATACTGTGTGGTTTTGGCAAACGGCAAAATACACTGTGTTAAGGTTCTTTTAAGTTTTTTCTCAATTAGCCTGAGCACCGTACATATAATTCGTGTAAATGTACTATGTACTGTACATGTACATGTATTGTTAATAAAAAGCTATAGAAAAGGGCCCCCATATTCTTCATTGCCCCGGGGCCCCGAGGTGTCTTAATCCGCCTCTGGTGTCAGCACAGAAGCACAGTTCTTAAGAACAACAGGAGGAACACCATCAGGACCATACGCCTTCATAGAGTTGAGCCCAGCTAGGGCAGAAAAAACATCTTTAGAAGAGTTCAGACATAATAAAGTCAGAGGGGGAGGGGATGGAGGAACAGCACCGGAATCGTCCAGGGTTGAATTGTAAGCGAAAATTTGAGTGAAGAGTTCAGCTTTGTCAGGAGAAGAGACGGCAACTGTACCGTCGGAATGAAAAAGAGGAGGGAAAGAAGAGGAAGTAAAGTTGTTGAAGAGGTTCCTAGCTAGATGCCAAAAAGAGCGAGAAGAATTAGAATTGGATAGATTTTCACATTTTTGTCGGCTGAAGGAATTTTTGGCGAGTCGAAGAACAGATTTTGCATGATTCCGGGCAAAAATATAAGCTGAGTGAGAGTCAGGAGTTGGATGGCGACGGCACCTTCTGAAAGCCTCCCCTCTGTTGCGGATAGCATTAGAACAAGTAAAGTTAAACCAAGGTTTTTTTTGCATTAGTAGTAGGAATAGAATATGGAATGTACGCCTCCATGCCTGAGAGAATCACCTCTGTGATGCGCTCAGTATACCCAGAAGGGACCCGGCCACGGAAGCAGTAATCATTCCATGGGAAATCACAGAAGTACTGCCTAAAAGCTTCCCAATCAGCGGCACCGAAAGGCCGAATTGGAGCGATAGGACAGGAAACAGATATAACTTCATATAAGATTGTGATCGAAGGAGCCCAACGGAGAAAAAAGTTTAACAGAGCAAGACGAAGGATGAGAGGTAAGAAATAAATCCAGAATGTTGGGCCTATCTCCAAGGTGATTGGGGGTACGAGTAGGGTTCTGTACAATCTGCTTAGGTCATCTAGGATAGAAAAGTTGTAAGCTAGTTCACCAGGGATGTCAGTGAAATGGGAGGAAAACCAAAGGTGTGGTCAACATTGAAATCTCCTAAAATGGAGATTTTAGCAAAGGGAGAGCGGGAAAGAATGTATTCCGCTTTGGAAGTGAGGTAGTCAAAGAATTTTGGATAGTCAGTAGAATTAGGAAAAAGGTAAACAGCGCAAATGTATTTAGTTTGAGATTGGCATGTAAGCCGTAGCCAGAGGGTATAGAATTCGAAAGATTCGAGTTCGGGAATACGAGAACAAGTTAGGTCATTTCGTACATATACTCAACATCCACCTTTGGAGTGAAATTGAGTATAGAGAAAGTAAGAGGGTACAGAAAAGGGGGTTGCTGTCAGTCGTCCCAGACACCTGAGTTTCACTGAGGAGAAAAAGATGAGGTTTAGAGGAGGAGAGGTGGTGTTCAACAGATTAAAAATTTGAGAAAAGGCCACGAATGTTGCAGGAGTTTAAAAAGTGAATCAGACAGAGTTCCAGAACAACTGGAATGGGCGGTAGCAGATCCAGCCCCGCTACCCTGGTCTACATTCCCGGTATCGGCAGGGGGACGGAGCCAGAAGTGGGGACATTTATGGTCCCCTCCCCAGGGGACTCCGAGGCTCTTGAAGTTGATGCAATTTTTTTAAATTTTGAAAAGATTATGTAGTGTGTAAGATGTATGTATATGTAGTGAGGAATAGGGAGAGAAGTGTGTGTGTGCTTGAGAGCATGCTGGACTGCTAACAGGGTAGATGAGACACGGAAAAAGATCAGCTAAGGATGACAGTGACAGTAACTACTTAATATAGCAATAATTTTAACTACTACTTAATGTAGCAATAATTTCAACTACTACTTACTGTAGCAACACTTTTAACTACTACTTAATGCAGCAATAATTTTAACTATTACTACTTAATGCAGCAATAATGTTAACTACTACTTAACGCAGCAATAATTTTAACTACTACTTAATGCAGCAATAATTTTAACTACACTACTACTTAATGCAGCAATAATTTTAACTACTACTTAATGCAGCCATAACGTTAACTACTTAATGCAGCAATAATTTTAACTATTTATTGTAGTAACTGTAACTACTTAATGAGTATGGATGGAGACAGTGGAACTGAGCAGTATTCTATTTACGGTACACTGTAAAGATTAAAGGAAAACTGTGTTAATATATTTAGGTGGCATCTCATCCGCCACCAAATTACACGCTGTAGTTATTTCTTTGATATCATATGAAAATATTGCAGTTTTAATGACGTAAATTAAAATCCATTTTTAAAGAAAAATTAAGTGTAAATAATTGTCCTCATACCCCCAACAGTTTTTTGTAATATCAGAGAAAATAAGTGCGAGATTCAAAGATATAATTATAAATAAACATCATATTTATAAATGCAAAAAAATTCACTTGTTTTCTGTATCCACCCGAAGAGGATGCCAGTGGGCATCGAAACTGTTGTGGAAATAAACTCTGTCTATTATAGTGGGTTTTTATTATCATATCATACTTATATTTAATTAATATCATACTTATATTTAATTAATATCATATTTATATTTAGTGAATATCATACTTATATTTAATGAATATCATACTTATATTTAGTGAATATCATACTTATATTTAGTGAATATACTATTTAGTGAATATCATACTTATATTAGTGAATATCATATTTATATTTAATTGATATCATACTGAATATCATACTTATATTTAACGAATATCATACTTATATTTAATGAATATCATACTTATATTTAATTAATATTATTGGAAACAGTTAGGAGTGAGTTGGACAAGTATTTACACATCAGTGAACTTCCTTTTTCTTTAAAAAATAATTTCAACTTGCTCCATTAAAACTGTAATATTTACCTATGATATTTTTTCTTTTTGTTTTTTCCCCTCTACTCCAGTTGGAGAGAGTGTCTTACTTCCGGGATTAAACCTTAACCCTAAGGAATTTTTAGGTACAGCCTACGTAGTACTAGGCGTAAGAGAGAGGTGCTGTAGCGTAGTATCTCCCCTACAATTTCTCCAGATGTTATACTTTATGGGCAGTTGGTCAAGGAACTCCACTGTACATTTCTTTACTGCCCCTATCGCTCCCACCACTATTGTGATGATCTCAGGTTCTACATTCCACATTCTCCGTATTTCATGTTTGAGTCTCTGGTATTTTAAGACCTTTTCCCTTTCATAGTTAGCCACATTCCAGTCCACTGGGACTCCTGCTGCCACCAAGAGGCATTTGTTACCCTCCTTCTCTCTCACCACAATGTCTGGCCTGCATCCTGATACTCTGATGTCAGTTGGTATCTCATGATCATATAGGAGCAGCACTTTATCATTGTCTTCTATTCCTTGCGGAATATGTTCCCAATGCTTTTCTGTTTCTAGCACTATTTCATATTTCTTACACAGCTTGAAGTGGATTAGCTTACAGACTGCATTGTGTCTGTCTGTGTAGTTTCCTCTGTGTAGGAGTATTTCGCATCCAGATAGTATGTGACTCACAGTCTCTGGGCTCTTTGAGCACAGTCTGCACATCCCAGTTTCATTTTTACCATCGATATTTCTTTTGAACCAGTTTGTCCGTAGCGCCTGGTCTTATGCTGCCACCACCAGCCGTTTATCTTCTGGTCTCAGTGACCCTCTTACCAGGAACTCCACGATTTTATCCCTCTCTATGTATGCTCTGTTTAGCACCTCCTCTTTGTATACTTTGCTGAATTTGTGCTCTTCCTAGTTCTTCTCCTTTTCTTCTGATCTTTTCCTGTTATACCTTCTTTTTATGGTGCTTATCTTTTCCATGAGAGGTTTATTTGCAATGTCTTCAAGCTGTTCAGGTCCTATGCCGGCGTCCACTAGATAATCATTTGCCTTCTTTAAAAGTGATGTTGTTCGAGGCTTTTCACGTTCATGGTCTCTTACAAATCTGACTAGCCTTCCTTCTCCTTCCTTTATGTACTGTGCAAATCCTATTGTTGTGGCTTTGTGCACTTGATCTATTAGCGCAAGCCTTAATCCACCGAACCCTCCTTGGCAGGTATAGCCTTGGTGTGCATTAGTTTTTATACATGATCTTATGCGCATGGAGCATTTTTCTGGTGATTGTATCCCGTTTGTTGATTTCTAGCTGGGTCCAATTGATTATGCCAAAACTGTATGACAGTACGGGTACTGCCAGTGAGTTTATGGATAGGATCTTATTTTTACTGTTTAGGTGAGATTTTAGAATTAGTTTCATTCTTTTTGAATATTCTTTCCTCAGTCTTTCTTTCATGAAGAAAGAAATATCTACAACGTGTAATTCGGCGTCAGATCCTGCTCCTTTTAATTTTTACAATTTTCAATTTCAACAAAATAATCTTTACTTTTGTCTCGTCTTTTAAAAGTTTTCAAAATCCGTCCTGTTATTTTTTTTTCTTTTTTTGGCTTTATAACTATTGCTATCTTGTTGCGGGCCTCGTATTTCCCATTTTGAGGTTCCAAAATCCTTTGTTTTTTGAGGCTTTCGTGTTTCCTGTCCATTTCGCGCATTTATAAGTCATAAATATTTGAAGTTTTCAAAAGTATTTGACACAATATCATTATCTTTTCAACCTGTGTCTTCACACAGAGAACAGACAGCGTCTGAATTTTTAATACTGTATTTGTCTTGGATTTTCTTGTGAGCTTTTAAAATTTCAATTGTCTTCAACATAATTGATTGCTCTTAGTATCTATGTCTGCCAGTAATATTATGAATCGGATATAGAATATAGGTTAAGACCATACGATTGTAATCTTGGAATTTACCCATTTTTTTGTTCTCTTTTCATGGAATATATATATATATATAATATATATATATATATATATAATATTATATATATATATATATATATACTGTATATATATATATATATATATATATATATATGGCACTGAAGTAACAACTTCTGTAAGAGAAAATACACGAGAAATAAAAACCCAAACAAAATCAAATATTTATTTGAAGTCTCGACGTTAGGGAAGAAATACTTCTTCCTCGCTCAAGAATCAGAAGAAAAAAAGAAGAAGAAGAAGAAGAAGAAGAAGAAGAAGAAGAAGAAGAAGAAGAGAAGAAAATGCAAATAAGAAAAATATTGAAGCGAAAATTGTATAAGGAATGTGAGTGGTGTCAAGGTCGAAGTCATTTATCAATCTCGAAATTATGTTAAAATTTGAAACAACCACCTAATTTTTCTCAGAATATTTCTTTTCTCCGCATTGAGATCGATGTTATCTGAAACAAGAGTATGAAGGACAAGGTTGTATCTATTTCAGTTGATTCAGATACATTATTTTCTTACATTTATCGGAGACTGAATATCTAAAAAAAAAACAACTCAGTTCCATTTTATAGAATGGTTGTGTTTTATCACGCATGAATGTAGGATTTTTAGTCCCACTGATTAGTTACAGTATTTATTTAAGGGCTACGTCGGTGCCACTGTCATGACACCCTTTCCAGTCGATCAGCGAAGTTAAACGATACATTAGGGTCTGGGTCTGGATACACTGGGTCTGGAAAGTAATTGAATGGGGAACAGTCCACAGCGTTCATATGACAGTGACTCGTAGTTTGGATACCAGGTAAAGTCATCTAAGGTTATATGATAGAGGGCACCTACAGCTTTACGTGGGATCCGAACCACGGCTCGTTACACCATAGGAACGCGGAGGATGATCCCCCCATCCAACTACAACCCAGATCCGATGTCGCTGAAAAGAAGAAAATGTACTTTTAGTCCTCGAAAAATACTAATACCGGGCGATCCATTTAAAACTGTACTACTGAACCGTACTACTTTTAATTTAGGTACGGTTTTAAATGGATCACCCTGTATATAAAGCAGGGTTCTCAAGGGTCCTTATTTCTAAGAACAAATTTCTTCTTATTTCTCAATTTTTCTCAATTTTTCGTTTCATTTGTCTCAGAATAAAATGTTGACGATGTACCGGGTGATCCATTTAAAACCAGACTCAAATTAAAAAGTTTTTTTTTAATTTGGGTACGGTTTTAAATGGATCACCCTGTATTATGGATATTCTTATTTTTGGGACGGAATTCTTATTTTTTGGGGTTGAGGTTCTGATTTTTTATTTTTTAGACTTAAGAATTCTTATATAAAGGATATAATTGTCCTTGAAAGACAATTGCAAAGCGGTTTTATTACTTAATTTTCGTAATGAAAGTTGAATATATCTGGAATTCGGATAAAAAACTATCTATCTTTCAGTAATACTTCACTGAACGATGGGTAAAATAGCGAGTACGTAAAACAAGTTGAATAATTGACGTTGATCCGTGCGACAGTGACGAGCCCGCCATAGTCCCTTCCCCTTACCCCTTTCCCACCAAAATCCGTTTGGATAGACGTTTCTGGTACCATAAAATTGCCTATCATAATACACGGTCTTAATATGGGGGGGGGGGGGGCTCATCTTTATCGCCTAATAATTTTTCATTGTTTTAGAGTAGGTGGTGGACCATTCGCGCGCGCGAGCTTTAAAACTTTAACGCGTGTTTCGCGAAACTTAAATTTGGCGCGCTCGTCACTGTCGTACGGAGCGCCTCAATTATCCGTTCGATTTAAAAAAACAAGAAAGGAGCACTATTATTAATACGAGGTAAAACCTATACTCCCATATATATATATATATATGATGCAAACCCACAAGGAAAAAGAAAAATGATTCCAAGGCCTTCCGTGTATTCAAAAATACACCGCGTCATTCCCTGACGAGGTGTACTTCTGAATACACGAAAGACCTTGGAATTATTTTTCGTTTTCCTTGTGGATTGCATCATTCATTCATTTCACGTGTTTAATTGTGAAATTCATCCCATATATATATATATATATATATAATCATGCGGGTTGCTTCTACAGAGCTTCAATTTAATATTTAGGAGAAATCCAATGACAAGGAGAAATGTAAATGCCATGAAAAGTCTTCTTTAATGCGCAACGTTTCGAGCAATACGCTCATCTTCAGGCTGTATAATAACAATGTGAAATTAAAATCAATAATTGAATGAAAAACAAGACAAAGAAAATTTCTATAACCTATTCATAAAGGCAAATTTTAAAAGACTGAAAAAAGAGGGTTAAATTCTAAGTTATACAGATTTACATATAAAATTAAGAAGCTATTTTTAAATACATATAGTAAATGTGAAATTAGTACACTGGAAAAATTAACAATAGTACACTGGAATAATGAAACTAACTAACCTTTCACTGCAATTTCCGAGGCTAGACTGATTTAAGCAGAGGCAAAACGAGAAAACATAAGATGGTGAGGGCGATTGGGGAAGGGGGGATTATAAGGAATTGGGGAAGGAGGAGGGATTATAAGAAGTTTAAAGGGACAGCTGATGAGTCAACATTTAGGGTAGGGGTCAATGTTTTAATGTAAAGCGATTCCAAAATTCTAAGTGAGTTGGGACAAGTATTACAACCAAGAATTTTAAAATTGTCTAAAGTGACATCAGTTTTACATTTTATACTGTGTTCCCGAATACTAGAAACTTCTTTAGTTTTTAAAATTTTACCTGTTCGGCCACTTATTCCCATATGCGAAAAATCTAGCCCTGAGAGAGCGAACAGTGCTGCCAATGTAATTCCCAAGGAGCGGTGTTGTATATTTATTTACCTGCCCTAGGTGTCTCCTTACTATTGTTAATTTTTCCAGTGTACTAATTTCACATTTACTATATGTATTTAAAAATAGCTTCTTAATTTTATATGTAAATCTGTATAACTTAGAATTAACCCTCTTTTTTCAGTCTTTTAAAATTGCCTTTATGAATAGGTTATAGAAATTTTCTTTGTCTTGTTTTTCATTCAATATTGATTTTAATTCACATTGTTATTATACAGCCTGAAGATGAGCGTATTGCTCGAAACGTTGCGCATTAAAGAAGACTTTTCATGGCATTTACATTTCTCCTTGTCATTGGATTTCTCCTAAATATTATATATATATATATATATATATATATATAATATATATATATATATATATGGTTGTAAATTGTCTTAAAAATTATTGTTTATAAATATCAAAATTGTCATTTCATGATTAGCGAGACAATGTGGGTTGAGAACATATTCAAAGTTCAGAAGCTAACCAGCAACTTCCCAGGAGCATATATATATATATATATATATATATTATATATATGCTCCTGGGAAGTTGCTGGTTAGCTTCTGAACTTTGAATATTTGTTCTCAACCCACATTGTCTCGCTAATCATGAAATGACAATTTTGATATTTATAAACAATAATTTTTAAGACAATTTACAACCATCTTTTTTGCGTGTTTTCGAAACGTATTTTGTATATCGTTCTCAGCATCTCTCGGATTAATACAACCCCCAAAATTTGACGTCCAAGACAGTTGTAATCTTCATCTCTTGTTTAGGTTGGTCTTAAACAAAAAGGTTCTCTCTAAAACTTCCGTGTTCGTGATATCTCTCCGTGTGAGGACTGAATACCTCTGATTAATGTCTCTGCCATCTTTTCCATAATTCTGACACGAGATCGTGTATGCAAATTTGACACAAAAATGACTTGGCATTACTTACGCCATTACTCTTGCTGTAAATGAGTACTGAATCTGGAACAAATCTTTTAAGATTGTTAAATTTTCTGTTTTTACGCTCCTTTTAGTATATGTGATGTGTTTATTTCTCTTTCAGAGTTGTTTTTTCAAAGTTATGGCTCGTTTATATATATATATATATATATATATATATTTTTTTTTTTTTTTTTTCTTTCAGGATGTCCATAAATTAGCTTTTCAAATTCAATTGAAAATTCAATGTAAAGATAACACTGGGTAACAAAATTTGAAAAATATTTTCTGTTTATTGTGATTTTTCTGTCGTTTTTTTAATGATTTCGGGGCGCTGATTCCAAAAATGATATTGGTTTTTGCTCTATCACCAACCGTTTCAAAAATATAGGTTATCACACTTTTCATATGGCAAAGTATATAAAGAAGGTTAACATAAATATTTTCTGAAAATAAAAACACTTGGAAATTAATGTTTATTGAGCCAAAATTGCTTGACAAACCCAAAATGGTGCAAAGGATCTAATATATATCATGAGGAGAACCGATAAGAGAATAACAAAACTCGTTATGCAGTGTGCGTTCCTTAAAAATGCACTGAAGCACGCGACTTCCGCGTATGAACATTCTTATCCTTTCTGATCAGCGACCATACGTAGTCTCTCATCATGGAAGCATCCCAATGGCCCCCCTGGTACCTTTTCTCCATCGTTTGAATATCTTGATGAAATCTTTCGCCATGTTCTTCGCTCACATCGCCCAGGTTATCACGAAAAAAGTCTAGATGTGAATGCAGATAGTGTAATTTTAAAGACATACGGCACCCCATTTTGCCATAGCACTTAATCAAGTTTGACACTAACTCCTTATAGTTTGGTGCTTTATGGTTGCCTAAAAACCCACGAACCACATCACGGAAAGCATACCAAGCCTCTTTTTCGATCGGAGTCATCTTGGCTTCAAGGTTCTTTGAATTCAACAGCGCCTTGACTTGTGGTCCTACAAAGATGCCAGCCTTGACTTTGGCCTCAGAGAGTTTAGGGAACATGACTCGAATCTGTTGGAAAACTTCCCCTCCAAAATCTAACGCAGTTACAAACTGCTTAATTAGACCCAACTTAATATGGAGAGGTGGTAGCAGAACTATGTCAGGCTTCACAAGAGGTTCCCTGAGTACATTGTACTTTCCTGGTTGCAGTCCTTCACGTGGAGGCCACTGAACTGTTTTATAGTGCTCAGTTGAAGCCCTGCCATCCCACAGGCAAAGAAAACATGAATATTAGTAAACCCTCCCTGTAAACCTAACAGGAAACCAATCATTTTGAAATCACCACACACGTCCCAGTTATATTGTTCATACCTGATTTGAGTGAGCAGTTGTTTGACATTTTCATAGTCCTCTTTCATTTGAACAGAATGTGCAACTGGTATAGATGGATATTTGTTCCCATTGTGGAGTAGAACAGCTTTTAAACTCCGAGTTGAACTGTCAATAAACAGGCGCCACTCTGAGGGTATATGTGTTAACCCAATAGCTGTGAATAGACCATTAACCTCGCTGCAATAACAGAGAGAGCCATTGACATCGTATAACCTTGCAAACTCTTCATGCCGCTTTCGGTATACAGTGCTCTTGCAGTCTTCTCCAAGCAAATTCCACTCTTTGAGTCTGGAGGTCAGAAGCTCAGACCCTGATTTCGTCAGACCCAAATCTCTAATTAAGTCGTCCAATTCTCTCTGATTTGGAAAGTGAGGGTTTGTACTGAAAGTTACTGTATATTCTTCATCATGACTGTTCTCACCAGCCGACATCTCAGATGAGCTAGCTGCATCCTCATTTTCAACCTGCAAAGCAAAGAAACAAAATATAGGCATAGCTATATATGTAGAAGAGCATCAGCACTAAGAAAAATCGACACATAATGACCCACAGTCTGTAAATACAGAAGGTAAAGTAATAGATAGATACCTGTTCTGGTGGACGTGGTATTGGAAGACCTTCGCCATGTGGTACAGGAGCTATGGACGACGCTATGCTTGGATACTGAAGAGTCTGCCTTCCTTTAACTTTCCTGTACTTAGAAACATCTACCATGCAGTAGTAGCAATCGTCGTGATGGCTCTTTGGTTCTCTCCATATTCTGGGTACCGCAAAGGGCATTGCCTTGAGTACTCCCCGCAGCCACCCTTCAAGTGTGGAGCGGCAGCTTCCACAGATCACATGGGGTGCCCAGGGCTTATCTTGGTCACCCATAAGCATACCAAAATAGAGCCGATACGCGATCCAGAACTTGGTGCCTTTCACAATCTTGTGCGATACTTGCTTGGGGCCTATGTAATACCCACAAACGTAGCAGAATATATCCGGCGAGTGTTTACAAGCTCTAGTTGCCATTCTCTTTACCAAACTGTACTACATTAATCATAACCTGCAGATATAGAGAGAAGAGTTATTAAATCTGCAACAGATTACAGATTCCAGAAAAAAGATGTATTCACAACACTGAATAATGTTCGCAATAAAAAGGATCGATAACACTCAAATCGTCAGCACAGAGAAGCCAGAAACACAGTACCTCAGGCTCAGTGCTGGTAACCATCAGACAACAACCTGCTTTCTTTGTGTGCTCACACTTACTGACTTCTCAGACTCTGCGCTCTTCTTATATAGCACAGTGGAATTTTCGGGCAATTTCTAGAGCAAGAAACTGTCAACGAACATCCGGATTGTTCTCAACAATTCCTGATTATTCTGATATTGCTGCGCCCATAATACACATTATACTGGTAAAACATGAAAATGGATTATCTCTGAAACCATTGAATATACACACAAACCAAGGCCAGATTTGGACTCAGCGCCCACAAATGCATATAAAAAATAAAAATTCTATATAAACAGAATCATGTTACACAGTGTAATTTATGGACCCTCTGTGTGTGTATATACAGTATAATATATATATATATATATATATATATATATATATATATATATATATATATATATATATATAATACATATATATATACTTTAGGTTTACTTTAGGTGAGTTTGAATGACGGTTCAGGGTCGACCTACGGTCGATCCCTCTGCAGCATCCCGCCTTATTTGCAGGATTTGGCGAAGGAGGGAATTAGTGTCTGATCTCCTCCTACCCTCGTAGCCAGCCACGCATTGCTGGTCAGGCCGGGACTTCGCACAGGAATCTGTCCAGCTGGTTCTTGAAATTATTCAGGTCGGTGTGCTGGAGATTCCTCACTTCTTTTGGTAGACATTGAAAAGCTTTGGGCCTCGTATTCTGAGGTATTTTCCATCCTCGTTTTCATGGCCCCTTGTCCCACGCAGCTGGGACCATACAAAATCTGCCTCTTTTCTCATTCCAGTTTGTTTCTATTTCATTTCTAAGGCTAGGGGCAGAGCCCTCAAGTATTTTCCATATGTATATTATTGTGTACCGCTCGCGCCTTCTTTCAAGAGAGTAGAGTTCCAGGTATTGTAGTCGAGACCAGTAGTCTTCACCTTCCGTTTCCTCTATCTTAGACGTAAAAGTCATTTGTGCAGCTTCAATGTTCGCAATGTCTCGTTTTCTGTATGGGTTTGTGAGTACTGAGCAATACTCAATTATTGGTAGGACTAGACTCTTCCATAATTTGAGCAGGATGTTTGCTTTTCTGCTGCGGAATTTCTCCCAAATGATTCCCATTATTTGTCTAGCCGTTGTAATTTTGATGTTATAGTGGTCTCTGAATTCTGCATCTGACGACATTATTACTCCAAGATCCCTGATTTGTGGATTTGGTGGTATCTGTTTGGCTTGCATAGTTTTGTACCCTTTTTTCTGTAGCTCCTTGTTATTTCCATATCCTAGAAGTTGGAATTTTTCTTCGTTGAACTTCATATTGTTGTCTTCTGCCCACTGGAACAATGTTTCAATGTCATTTTGTAATTTTCTTATGTCACCTTCGTTCAATATTTCCTTACATATCTTTGTGTCATCTGCGAAGCATGATACAATACTGTCCTTAATATCTGCATCATTATTATGAACAGCATATATATATATATATACAGTATATATATATTTGGCCGAAATTTTGCGCCAAAAAGATTAGGTGGCTCTTTAAATAGATTATTACAGCAATTTCATTTATTACCTATGGTAACCTTTGTTTGCTTCCGCCCGAATTGTTTATTCTGACAAAGGTCAAGCTTTTCATTCCACTTTAGACCTACAGTTTAATTTAGAATCCGAACCACGCCCCACCACCAGCCCAACGTCTTAATCACTAGGCTACCAAGGGTAGCCTAGTATCTACCAACCACTTCTTTATTATGTGGAAGGATGAACAGCTGGTTTTGCTGCACGCCGCCTGCCGTCACCGTGTCTCGATCCCGGGGCCGATGGATTTGTAGTCAGCGACGCTAACCACTACACCACCGAGGCGCATTTTTACTATTACAAATCACAAACTAAAAACTTTGATTACAACACCATACAAGATAGTAAACTATTGACAACAATTTATATGGTTAAAGCAACTACACGATGATAGTACAGACAATTTAGCTTTATTATAAATTATAAATGGTGATCCAAGAGAGGTGTGTCCAGAGAGGTGTTCTCGGAAATAAGTTGTTACAATAAATATTTTTGAGAACACTTTTTTTTTGGGATGACCCTGTTTTATTATTATTACCTAAAAAATAAGCATTATTATCATAGCAAAATTACTCCAGCGTTATGTTAGTAATTTTTTTTTTATGAAATATTAATACGTTCTACCTCTTCAGTAAAAGATATTTCTCTTCCTCTATAGTAGTGGTTCCCAACCTCCTGTCGCGACTCAAATCAGAGTCGCGTGGATTCTCAAGTACGGTCGCGAAGGGTCACTATCTTCACTCTCTCTTAATTCAGTTTATATTTATATACATATTTAAATTTTATCATAAGCCTGAGGGTCGGGAGGTCCTGTTGGTGGCTAAGTTAAGGTCGCAGCGAAAAAAGGTTGGGAACCACTGCAGTGAGGCTGAGTCTAAACTCTAGACTCTAGAGTCTAGAATGTGGGCGAGAGGTTCCCGCACTACAGAAAACTTCTAATGGCTACGTAAGTCATAAAATATTTCACCCATATAACTTCAACCCATTATCAATAATGGGTTGTCTGCTTAAGTATAAAATATTTACTTTAAAATTTAATTAATAGCTAATTGAATTATTTTATCTTTTAAATGACTGGCGTCTAACTAACATATTTTGTAATCATTTTATTGCCAATCGTCAACCTGTGATTAGTCTGAAGGTTCACTACTCACCCGTACGGTAAGGCATGGCTTATGGCTTTACTGTTGCAATATAAGGTAAAATGTCATACTCACCACTAGTATATTGTGTGATAATTTGTAATTCTTAATACGTCATCGATGGTAAAAATTGCATATTTGCCAACTCTAGCGATTTGAAGGTTATTCTAGTGAACAGCATGCAAATAATATCACACCTTTTATGCCCAAAATACAGTACAGTGCATCATTTAAGATTAGATTTTCAAAAAATTCCCGGGGGTGGGGGCATGCTCCCGAACCCTCCGCATTGATTACAAAGCCTACCGATTTTGCTTTTCAAAATGTTGGCAAGTGTGCAGTTGTTTTTACAAGGTAGTGCAACAAAGTCGATCTGTACAATGTCGACATGCATAATGTCGATACTAAAAAGTTAGTTTACTGTAAGTTAGGTTCAGTTGGATTAGACTAGGTTACATTATGTTCAGTTAGGCTACGCTAGGTTAAGTTAGGTCTGGTAAGGTTAGGTCATTCATTTTCATTAAAAATCTGAAATTAGTTTCAAATCTGAAATCCATATACAGTACTTGCATATGGTCGAAATCGACCTTATCAAATTTGATTTTGTTTATGCAACTCATTACAACTTTGTAAACTAATTTAAAAATATTGTACGACTATATATATATAATTTAGTGGTAGACCGGATATCCGCATCATTTTTAACATCTGCATCCGCACTTCTGATTGCGGATATTACCTCTAATAAATTATGTAATTTACAATTAAATTAGCGTATAAAGTATCTTATAAGGCCGAGTCATGCACATTTCATGTAAAGTATTAATTATTATTAATGAACAAACAAATATATAAACCTCAAAATATAAATAGGTGGTAACACAGAAAATTGAATGAAACTTGTTTCATTGAATTTTCTGTGGCTGAAACTCTTGAGAAAGTTATTATTTTTATCATAATGAAAACATTAATATTAATTTTAATTCTTATGCATTGCCTGCCATAATAGTAATATCATGAAATTTGAAAAATTATGTCATATATTCATAATTCTATATTATATGATAGATTAACTAAATATCTGCATCCGCATCCGCAGATGTTGAAAAACTAACATCCGGTCCACACTATATATATATATATATATATATATATATATATATATTATTATATATATATATATATATATATATATATATATATATATATATAATAATGTTATAATGTTATAATGTTTCAGACCAACAAAGACCCTAGGATCCACTCATGGCTGGTCTACCTAACTGTATGTCCTCCGTGGTGGCGGAGGGGACCTACAATTTTACGTGGGTTCCGAACCACAAGAACATAAGAAACTTATTTAAAAACTGCGGGTAAATTGGCAACGACCAATTTTTACGAAACTAAATAATTATCAATTTAAAAATAATTAATTATCGGTTTAAAACTAAAGATAGAATCTCTCGGTCCAGAGGAGCAAGTCATAATAGACTACTATCCACAAATATGTTACATTCTATATCTATTTATAACGGACATGCAAATATATCAGATCCAAAGAATCCGGTCAATTTCATTACGGTATCCATCAAGTCACGGTCCATATCGATTGCGGACCAAGTCAAAATTTACAACCATATACATTATCAATTTAAAAATAATTAATTATCGATTTAAAACTAAAGATAGAATCTCTCGATCCGAGGATCAAGTCATAATAGACTACTGTCTACAAATATGTTACCTCTATATCTATTATATAACGGACATGCAAATATATCAGATCCAAAGAATCCAGTCAATTTCATTATGGTATACATTAAGTCACGGTTCATATCGATTGCGGACCAAGTCAATTTACAACCATATACATTACAATATATACACTTACGAGGAAAAGTGTAGGTGTGGCTGTAAAGACTGTACAGTAATGTAGAAATGTGTGTGCACCCATTATGGGTCTCCCATTTAAAGGTGTTTGTGGGGCAAGTGAAGATCATGAGTTTTTCAATACCTCACAGTACTATGGGGGGCACCGCTCGGCAGAGGAATCTCTTTAAATGGGGTGTGTTAGGACAGAGAGTATCCCCTAACCCAAGACGCTGCCTCCCTATATCCCACAACACTTGTGTTGAGCTGTGGGATCTATCCCCACAAAGCCTTAATTTTACTACCTTAAACTATACCCTTTCTCTCAACATGCGCGTCCAATCGATTCTTAAACATGTTTATAGACGTGCTACTAATTACTTCTACCGGCAAACTATTCCAGCTATTTACTATTCTATGCGTAAAAAAGTTTTTCGCAACTGCTGTCTCGAACCTTCTACTTGTCAACTTACACCCGTTATTTCTAGTCCTATTATATTGAGATATTTCGAAAAAGCTATCTCTATCTACGTTATCAAACCCATTCATAATTTTGAAAACCTGGATTAGATCACCCCTTAACCTCCTAGTCTCGAGTGTAGTCAATTTTTGACCTAAGAGACGGAATCATCTTAGTTGCTCGTCTTTGAACTCTTTCGATTTTGTCTATATCTTTGCGCATATGCGGATTCCAAAATTGGACCGCGTACTCCAAATGAGGTCTAACTAATGATTTATAAAGAGGAACTATAATATCGCGCGATTTGTACTCAAAATTTCGAGCTATAAAACCTAACACTTTGTTCGCCTTATTTACCGCCGCTGTACTTTGTTTCGCTACTTTTAAATCACCAGTGACTATAACTCCTAAATCTTTTCCTGCTCTACGCTTGTTAATCTTTCCCTGACATACTATACGCAAAATTACCGTTACGCGAACCTATATGCATAATTTTGCACTTATCCACGTTAAATCTCATTTGCCATGTGACTGACCAATCAACGATTTTATTCAGATCTTCCTGAATTTTACCTCTATCTTCGTCATTAATCGCCCTACCACCCAGCTTCGTGTCATCCGCAAACTTTGAAACTGTACTGACTAGGCCGACATCTAAATCGTTAATATATATAGAAAAAGCAAGGGGCCCAATACAGAACCCTGAGGAACGCCACTCGCTACATTAGCCCAACACGACTCCGCTCCATCAACGACCACCCTCTGTTTCCTACCTCGCAACCATTCTTCTAGCCAATTTATTACTACACCCTGATTCCATGAGCCTTAGTTTTTTCAATGAGTCTTTTGTGCGCACGGTGTCAAACGCTTTTTGAAAATCTAAATACACTACATCAACCGCCCGATGTCTATCGTAAACGTTAACCACGCTTTGGAAAAATTCTAAAAGATTAGTTAAGCAAGATTTGTTTCGCCTAAAACCGTGCTGCGTATTTCGGACCAGATTATGCACTTCTAAGTGTTCGACTATACGATCCCTAATTACTGATTCCAGTAGCTTACCTACAACAGACGTTAAACTGATAGGCCTATAATTTCCCGCCGCACCTTTATCGCCTTTCTTAAAGATAGGTGTTACGTTTGCTAACTTGAAATTATCTGATATATATATATATATATATATATATATATATATATATATATATATATATATATATATATATATATATATATATATATAGCCGAAATTTTGCGCCAAAAGATTAGGTGGCTCTTTAAATAGTTTATTACAGCAATTTCATTTATTACCTATGGTAACCTTTGTTTGCTTCCGCCCGAATTGTTTATTCTGACAAAGGTCAAGCTTTTCATTCCACTTTAGACCTACAGTTTAATTTAGAATCCGAACCACGCCCCACCACCAGCCCAACGTCTTAATCACTAGGCTACCAAGGGTAGCCTAGTATCTACCAACCACTTTCTTTATTATGTGGAAGGATGAACAGCTGGGTTTTGCTGCACGCCGCCTGCCGTCACCGGGTCTCGATCCCGGGGCCGATGGATTTGTAGTCAGCGACGCTAACCACTACACCACCGAGGCGCATTTTTACTATTACAAATCACAAACTAAAAACTTTGATTACAACACCATACAAGATAGTAAACTATTGACAACAATTTATATGGTTAAAGCAACTACACGATGATAGTACAGACAATTTAGCTTTATTATAAATTATAAATGGTGATCCAAGAGAGGTGTGTCCAAGAGAGGTGTTCTCGGAAATAAGTTGTTACATAAAATTTTTGAGAACACTTTTTTTTTGGGATGACCTTGTTTTATTATTATTACCTAAAAATAAGCATTATTATCATAGCAAAATTACTCCAGCGTTATGTTAGTAATTTTTTTTTTATGAAATATTAATACGTTCTACCTCTTCAGTAAAAGATATTTCTCTTCCTCTATAGTAGTGGTTCCCAACCTCCTGTCGCGACTCAAATCAGAGTCGCGTGGGTTCTCAAGTACGGTCGCGAAGGGTCACTATCTTCACTATCTCTTAATTCAGTTTATATTTATATACATATTTAAATTTATCATAAGCCTGAGGGTCGGGAGGTCCTGTTGGTGGCTAAGTTAAGGTCGCAGCGAAAAAAGGTTGGGAACCACTGCCTGAGTGAGGCTGAGTCTAAACTCTAGACTCTAGAGCAGGGGTTCCCAAGCATTTTCCAGTGCGACCCCTTCTAGTGCTGTTGCCTATCCAGTGCGACCCCAAGTCATTACGAAGAACAAGTATAATAATATATATTATATATATATATATATATATATATATATTTATCTAGTGAGGAAGAATCTTAAAATAAATAGAGACATATTTTTATACGTATTTATTTAACTGTAAAAACAAATAAGGAAATGTATTACATAACTCAAGAGTGTAAAAGTAAACATTGTCAGAAACTATTTACAACTCTCTCATGTTTAATATGTAATATAAAACAACATATCAATCAATATTCTAAGTTCCTACTCTATCATATGTCTGATATGCTATAACAGTGGCATATTTCATATCTGACATGTGTACATTATGATTTGATTAATTTTTTGTACCTGGGGGTATATGAGGTTAAGGAACATAGCATACAATTTTCTAAGTTGATGTTTGAAATACGGTTACGGTACTCATTTTTCATAAATACCATTGACGAGAAAGCTGCCTCACAGATATAGGTGGTTCCAAATTGTACCAGAACTTTGATAGCTCGATTTTTAACAGTCGAATGTCTCTCTGTAAAGTAATCCAGAACTTTTCTACGTCATCATAGATATCAAAATTCACCCTTGCCTCATTGTCAGCCTGTAATTCTGCTATTTCTAGTGCAAAAGAGCCACACTGTTTTGCATCTGTCTTCAACGGAAACTGAACAAAATCATACGACTCAGTAAGCAACTCAGGGAATCTATCATGGAAATTTGCTGCCAGTTTCTGCAAATATTCCAGTAAATCCTGTTTCTCCTCAGTGAGGTCCAGTGTTTCATCAAAGTCCAAATCCATCGTAGCTGTAAATTCCAAGTAGTGAGGGAAAAGACAGAAACTGTCAGCTTCAGCTTGTTCTCTAAGTATCTGCAACTTGCTGACAAAAGCCTTTATAGCAGACTGGAGATCAAACACCCATTTACCTTTCCCCTGAAGTTCAGTATTAAGTTTATTAACATGCTCAAATATGTCTGTAAGAAGTGCAAGACGAGCAAGGAAGTGGGGGTCATGGAAATAATGAGCATTCTTATGACCCTGATCTTGTAGGAACGATGCCAGTTCACTGCGAAGAAGGAAAACTCTTTTCAGGGTTTTCCCCCGAGAAAGCCATCTGACAGCAGTATGCATTAGCAGTGTCTGATGTTCACTATTTTCAGCAATGCACAACTGCTTGAACATGCGGGAATTCAGATCTCTCGCCTTGACGTGGTTGACAGTTGTAATGACTACTTGCATCACGTCAGAGAAGCTCAGAGACATGTCTTTTGATGACAAGCTCTGTCGATGGATGATGCAGTGATTTATTTTGATGTGAGGATGCATTCTTGATAGTATTCCACGCAATCCTATATTCTTTCCCATCATTGATGGGGCACCATCCATGCTACATTCGCATACTTTACTCCAGTTCAAGTTGTTTTCTGTGAAGAACTTGTTTATAGCATTAAAAATATCTTCGCCTCTTGTGGTGGTTTCAAGTGAAATGCACGCAAGCAGCTCTTCAGCTACCACGAATTCCTTGAGAAACCTACCGAAGGCCAGAAGCTGGGCTGTGATGTGATATCCGTTGACTCATCCACTGCCAATGCTGTCCATGGGGAATTTCTGAAGTCTTCTAAAATTTGCTCCTTCAGGTCCACTGCAATACACTGGATGCGTCGTGTCATTGTGTTATTGCTCAAAGTAACATCATCAGCAGCTTGACTAATTTTCTTGGCAAATGGTTCTCCTTCAAATATTTCACTAAAAATTCTTAACGACGGTTTTATAACCGTTTCACCCTCCACGAATGGACGTTTTTCCCGAGCAATGAGGAAAGCCGTCTTGTATGAGAAGATTTCCATCTTCTCTTTCTGAGTAAGAGCTTTGGTAAGAACAGACTGAGATTTTGTCAAATGGTTGTAACGCTGTTGAAAAATTCGTCTTCGAGCCTCTTCTGGCAGTAAAGCAATGTTGGCATGAGTATCCAAGTGTCTCTGCAGCTTATTTGGTTTCAAGGATTCGGCAGCGATTTCCTTCGAACACACAACACAAATCCCTCTACCAGCGACGTCAGCTATTCCATATTTGTCCAGAAATGATGAATTGACTGAGCGTTTTCTCTTCTTGTTGGGCGGCTCTGATGACTTTTGCAAAAACTTGTCCATTACGCCTGTAATATAAAGATACATATTAAACACAGAATTACTAAACAATTATCCACATGCTTTAAGAAAACTCAAAATTATAAGACTGTTCACGACAATAAAACAAATAACAAAACATTGATTTTCAGTGTACTGAGAGAGAGAAAAAAATTACAAATCAGTAATAAAATCGTAAAGCATCAGTTATAAATACATTGTAAGATCACTGAATTATAAAACAGTCACAAAACATCAGTTATAAATATGTTGTAAAGAACACAGAATTATTAAACATAGTCAGAAAACATCAGTTATAATGTTATATCAAGTTGTAAGCACACAGAATTATTAAACATAGTCACAATTTCACAAAACATCAGTTATCAACATGTTGTAAACACACAGAATTATTAAACATAGTCAGAAAACATCAGTTATCAAGATGTTGTAAGCACACAAAATTATTAAACATAGTCAGAAAACATCAGTTATCAACATGTTGTAAGCACACAGAATTATTAAACATAGTCACAAAACATCAGTTATCAATAAAACAAAATCACAAAACATTAATAATCCAAACACATACAGAATTACAATTGCATACCAATAAAATTATTAAACAAAACCACCAACCATTAATTATTATAAGTGCGTTCTAAGAGCACACAAAATTCTAATCCAATGATTAAATTGCACGATAATATAATAATTAGAATCACAAACCAATAATTAACATTTAGTAGTGCATGATAAAACACAAGATCATAATATGTGGCACAATTTCACAAAACATCAGTTATCAACATGTTGTAAACACAGAATTATTAAACATAGTCAGAAAACATCAGTTATCAAGATGTTGTAAGCACACAAAATTATTAAACATAGTCAGAAAACATCAGTTATCAACATGTTGTAAGCACACAGAATTATTAAACATAGTCACAAAACATCAGTTATCAATAAAACAAAATCACAAAACATTAATAATCCAAACACATACAGAATTACAATTGCATACCAATAAAATTATTAAACAAAACCACCAACCATTAATTATTATAAGTGCGTTCTAAGAGCACACAAAATTCCAATCCAATGATTAAATTGCACGATAATATAATAATTAGAATCACAAACCAATAATTAACATTTAGTAGTGCATGATAAAACACAAGATCATAATATGTGGTAGCACAGATTGCAATTGAAAGCAGTAATTATGAATTTGAAATAATGATAATTTTAATAAAAATAGTTGGAAGCAGATATCATTATCGAATTATAAAACACAAAATTCGAATGCCGTAATTATAATTGTATGGCAATAAATCTAACACTCAGAATGCAATTGTAATTGTGTGCAAATAAAACCCACATACGTAGCACCAATTACTACTGGATAGCGTTGGAAATATAAATACCTGATATTGTCGTCAGTATCGATGACAACTGGACGTCCTCTTTGGTCGATGATCAGGAGTAAAATGAGTTGATCAGTGCAGCTGAACCTTCAGTGTGGGACTGTGGGTTGTCAGTGACGTGTGGCTGAGTCTTGGGTCAGAAAAGGCTTAACACTAGGTACCTGCTGTTAATCCGGTGACCTAACCCGACCTCACATGCCTCTCCCACTTTACTGACCGCAGAAAAAATGACCGCGCTAGTCCCCTGACCTGACCGGATATATAATGCCAGACAGATGTTTTCTCATGACACCTGGCCTATTTACAATGGCTGTGACCCTTGCAAAGACACTTGCGACCCCATCGACCACATTGGCTCCCTGCGACCCTTTGTCATGAGGCTTGCGACCCCATTTGGGGTCGCGACCCCGGGTTTGGGAACCACTGCTCTAGAGTCTAGAATGTGGGCGAGAGGTTCCCGCACTACAGAAAACTTCTAATGGCTACGTAAGTCATAAAATATTTCACCCATATAACTTCAACCCATTATCAATAATGGGTTGTCTGCTTAAGTAAAAATATTTTACTTTAAAATTTAATTAATAGCTAATTGAATTATTTTATCTTTTAAATGACTGGCGTCTAACTAACATATTTTGTAATCATTTTATTGCCAATCGTCAACCTGTGATTAGTCTGAAGGTTCACTACTCACCCGTACGGTAAGGCTTGGCTTATGGCTTTACTGTTGCAATATAAGGTAAAATGTCATACTCACCACTAGTATATTGTGTGATAATTTGAATTCTTAATACGTCATCGATGGTAAAAATTGCATATTTGCCAACTCTAGCGATTTGAAGGTTATTCTAGTGAACAGCATGCAAATAATATCACACCTTTTATGCCCAAAATACAGTACAGTGCATCATTTAAGATTAGATTTTCAAAAAATTCCCAGGGGGGTGGGGGCATGCTCCCGAACCCTCCGGCATTGATTACAAAGCCTACCGATTTTGCTTTTCAAAATGTTGGCAAGTGTGCAGTGTTGTTTTTACAAGGTAGTGCAACAAAGTCGATCTGTACAATGTCGACATGCATAATGTCGATACTAAAAGTTAGTTTTACTGTAAGTTAGGTTCAGTTGGATTAGACTAGGTTACATTATGTTCAGTTAGGCTACGCTAGGTTAAGTTAGGTCTGGTAAGGTTAGGTCATTCATTTTCATTAAAAATCTGAAATTAGTTTCAAATCTGAAATCCATATACAGTACTTGCATAAGGTCGAAAATCGACCTTATCAAATTTGATTTTGTTTATGCAACTCATTACAACTTTGTAAACTAATTTAAAAATATTGTACGACTATATATATATATAATTTAGTGGTAGACCGGATATCCGCATCATTTTTAACATCTGCATCCGCACTTCTGATTGCGGATATTACCTCTAATAAATTATGTAATTTACAATTAAATTAGCGTATAAAGTATCTTATAAGGCCGAGTCATGCACATTTCATGTAAAGTATTAATTATTATTAATGAACAAACAAATATATAAACCTCAAAATATAAATAGGTGGTAACCAGAAAATTGAATGAAACTTGTTTCATTGAATTTTCTGTGGCTGAAACTCTTGAGAAAGTTATTATTTTTATCATAATGAAAACATTAATATTAATTTTAATTCTTATGCATTGCCTGCCATAACAGTAATATCATGAAATTTGAAAAATTATGTCATATATTCATAATTCTATATTATATTGATAGATTAACTAAATATCTGCATCCGCATCCGCAGATGTTGAAAAACTAACATCCGGTCCACCACTAACCATATGTATAGATGTAACCATAGCATCAAGTGGGATAGTTCTAAAGCGCTTGTTAAAAACAGAAATATAATAGAACGAAATATTCTAGAATGTGCATTTATTCATTTTAAAAACAATTTCAATAACAGCTCGGGACTTATAAAATTGACGATATCATGTTAAAATTTCTTTTGCCTCTCATTAACCCTTGTTAAGTATGTGCTAATTGTTTTGTTTTTCCTGTACGTTGTATATATATATGGGCTTCTCGCCTTTTAACTTCATTCCCTGACGAGGTGTAGCTTTGAATACACGAAAGGCCTTGGAATCGTTTTTCTTTTTCCTTGTGGGTTTGCAGCATTCATTCATTTCACGTGTTTTATTGTGAAATTCATCCCATATATATTATATATATATATATATATATATATATATATATATATATATATATATAGGGAATGAACTCAGAATGGTCCCCTGAGTTTTTTATGATACACACAGACAGTGCATGGAACAAGGAACTCTTCTGGGATAATTAAATCCACTATAGTCCGAATAAGTAATGGTAAATGACAAATACCATAGTTTTTCTTTTTCATGATGCTAGCCCGACGTGGGCACGGGTCACTCGCAAAGAGGTCCCATAAATATAGCTTCCCTCACCAGCTATCTGCAAAGCAGACAGGTCCAGCTTTGGGACATGGATCTAGGGTTTAAAGCAGCCTAGCCCTGTACATTTAGAACTTCAATATAAGCAAAAGACTCGCTGCCTTCACGTCAGATTGAATACATCAAAGAAAAAACTATGGTATTTGTCATTTACCATTACTTATTCGGACTATAGTGGATTTAATTATCCCAGAAGAGTTCCTTGTTCCATGCACTGTCTGTGTGTATCATATATATATATATATATATATATATACAAATAATCACTCGTGTATTTTGGGGTTGTTTAACTTCCTTCATAACGGCAAAAGCAATATAACGGAGGGGACCTACAGCTTTACGTGGAATCCGAACCATCTAAGGGTTACTATGTCATCTGAAAGGAGAGGACGACACCCATCCAGCTACTGCGCGGACGTAACGTCGTCTAACCTCTGATCTAATGGGAAGTGGTGTGGCAAACTGGCCACAGCATAGCCTTTATTTTGTGGTGTGTGTGTGTGTGTGTGTGTGTGTGTGTGTGTGTGTGTGTGTGATTTAATTCAAAAGCAATTCCCGAAAGAACTTGCGTCACTTGTATTTTATATTAATAACTATTTCCTATAAAAATTAAAAATCCAAAATTCGCCAAATTATATTTTAGTCCTTGTTCCCTTCATAAAATTATATAATTTCTACATTAATTTTATACCAAATTTATATATATATATATATATATACATTTTAACTGCAAACAACACAGTATAATTAATGTAAAGAACGACGCTTGTATAGAAGAACGTTCCGCACAAGATGAGGAGGGAGACCGAACAAATGAAAAATGAGGTAACCACCCGGGAATCGAACCCGGGATCTTCCGATTGCCGGTCAGATATGCTATCCACTACACCATGGGCCTCGATTAATCAGAAGTCGTAATTCTCCTACATACGAGCAGAAACCAATGCCCTGAGGGGGCACCTCCCGCATGCCGTACATATATTATACATTTTAAGTGCAAACAACACAGTATAATTAATGTAAAGAACGACGCTTGTATAGAAGAACGTTCCGCACAAGATGAGGAGGGAGAACGAACAAATGAAAAATGAGGTTTTTGCTCGTATGTAGGAGAATTACGACTTCTGATTAATCGAGGCCCATGGTGTAGTGGATAGCATATCTGACCGGCAATCGGAAGATCCCGGGTTCGATTCCCGGGTGGTTACCTCATTTTTCATTTGTTCGTTCTCCCTCCTCATCTGTGCGGAACGTTCTTCTATAAAAGCGCGTCGTTCTTTACATATATATATATATATATAGTCTATCAAAAAATTTGCAACTATTATGAGTCTATTGAAGAAATTCACACAATACTTACTACATCACGACAATATTATAATGATATTTTTTAATTAATTTTCGCTTCGAACGCCGTGGAATAAAAAGAAGTTCAAAAAGGTAATTAATTTTTGTCGACTATTCTTAGTCGACAAAAAAAATATATATAAATTGTAAATTTTAAAATGCAATTTGATAGCGTAAACAATTCCTTTCTGAGCTAAAAAAAAATTGTTTAAAAATGCGAATAAGAAAGGTTTCTTTTGCAATTAGTAACAATTTTTACATTCTTATTTGATGTCACGAACGTATCAAACGCTTTTGTATTATTTCAATTTTACTTTATAAATAATAATAATAATAATAATAATAATAATAATAATAATAATTAGCTCGCCATATTTTTCGTTCCATACATTTTTCTTGAAACAAAAGAGTAACGAACTCAGCTTGGCTTTACAGCTTCACTAAAGCTTCTCTAAATTCAAAACACTCTCTCTCTCTCTCTCTCAAAGATATTACGAACGAAGGGTCACTTGATATCCTTGTAATTGAACTTCATAATTCCATGTTTCTTATCTGTTATCCTCTTTCTCTGATAACAAGATTACGCTTAACTTTTATTAATATAGATTAAAAGCCAATTTCTTTCGTATTTACTTCTTCGCATACGCATATACAGTATTTATTTTACGGCAGGAGACTCTGAGCGGCGAGGCTGTGGTTCGCCCCCGCCTGTTGGATCCTGGGTTGGGTTCAGTTAGCCGTTAACCCTCGTTAATGCTCGGGGGTTCAAGGTGTACGTACTTATTACTTACTATTTTACTTATATATTACATTTCATTTATTTCTTTCTCCCTCATTTATTATCATTAATATTATTATTATTTCTAATTATTTTTAATATATTTTAATACTTCCTTTTACAGTTTTAATTAGTTTACAGTCACTTTACAGTACAGTCACAAATGTCGCTGTAAACAGCTCATTTAATTAATTGAACTGTCCCGCGGTTATCATTTCGTTTTAGTGAATGTATTGATTGGGTTGCTTAATCTCCTTCGCAAAATCTTCTAAAATCACATGACAGAGAGGACTTACAGCTTTTCCTGGCATTTGAACCACGGATCGCTTCGAACCACGGGTCACTACATCATCTGGACACGTTTAGTTATTTGCAACAGCAGTTTCAATCACTTTTATTAATGGTGATTTGGTACTAAAAGTGGATAAATAATAACGTATTTATTGAATCAATATACTTAGAATCGTGCTGCTTTCCATTTTGTATTATGTAAAGGTGACACACGGTCTTGGCATTCCATTAATGAGCTTCGCCATTTGTTCTTGGAGAACGATTATCGTGGTGTCTATTTATTTTTGTCAACCTTCTGTACTTACTACATTTTGTATTATGTAAAGGTGACACACGGTCTTATATATATATATATATATATCTGTATATAGTAATTCATTGTCTGCCTATAGCTACTCCTTTATTTTAAAAGGAGGACGAAGAGGTCATATATTAAATCGTAGCTCGTGGCCACAGACGCATAAATTCAAAGGGAGCAGGTTCGAGTCCGGCTCGAAGTAATTTAGGCAAGTGACTGTAATACTCAAGGGTTCCTTTATAGCTCTTCTCGATATTACTCTTACAGGCAACACCGATGTCCTGCACAGGTTGCAAGTATTAAAATTTTAGTGCCAACACGCATTTCTGAATCATCATCGAAGCGGGACTTGGGCGGGGCACATACCCTTATACGGTGATTCCTTTAAGGGCATTGGGTAAAAATGGGTAAAATATTTTCTGTCCTGGAGCGAGAAAATAAAGATATAGTTCCATTTTTTATTTGGTTTCTTTGCAAGAGATATTTTGCAGAGGAATTCAATCACTTTGCAACAAAAAATTCTTAAGTGCCAAGTCCAATATACTCGTGCGTGTGTGTGTATATATATATATATGGAGTTAGCTTCGGCCCGAATTGTTCAATCTGACGAAGGTTAAGCTTTTCACGCCACATTAGACCTACAGTTTAACGTGGAACCCGAACCACGCCCTACCAGCAGCCCAGCGTCTTAACCACTAGGCTACCCAAGGTACCAATTTATCTACCAACCAATTTATTTTTTATTGTATGGAAGGATGAACAGCTGGGTTTTGCTGCGCGCCGCTTGCCGTCACCGGGTCTCGATCCCGGGGCCGATGGATTCGGAGTCAGCAACGCTAACCGCCACACCACTGAAGTATATATATATATATATATATATATATATATATATATATAGATATACACTCCTAATGACGTCAATCATCTAAAAATAAAAATCTGAGCAATAGGAAAGGAAACTTTCTCGAGCTGCGTCATACAAATGAGGAAATATTACAACGCCGAAGGAACACCGTATAAACTTTTAAAGAACAAGGGAATAAGAACCACGCTACCCCGGACCCTCCACCCCACCTTACATCGGAGAAAAAGGGAAGAGGAAGGGGGGGAATTAAATTTTTAAGACGATTCCTTTTCGTCCTTTGGGACGCACAGAAACAAATTTATTTTTGGTATTTTATCAAACGCCAAATTTGGCCTCGAGAAAAAACAGACCTAACCTCGTGAGGGTTGAGCCTCCACATAACTGAGCCATGATTAATTTTGCAAGGTTCTTCCTCTCTACAAACAGAATTTTATATATATATAAATATATATATATATATATATAGTCTCCATGGCGTTTGTAATAATAATTTAGGAGCTGGAGCAGCGAGTCGCATTAGTTGGATTCAGCACTGTGCCAGTTTGTGGCACTCTTCCCTGATTTTGTAACAAGAGTCCGTTACCATACATTTTTTTAAAGTTGTTATAAAGACAATAACTTTTCAAATTTCTTGCCATTCAGGTGTTGACACACGTTAATTAGCTCAGGTAAGCTACGTTACGTAGAATAAATACCCTTACTGATATTGTTACATTGTTGTTGTATGTTGTGTTTCAACTGTTGAATAGTTCGTGGTCTTGTCTAGTAAACAACCGACTTTAAATGTCTCGGGAAGAAGAAGTCAACCGTAGATAAATCGGGACTCCTGGGAGGCCATTCCACTGGACCACGGCGTCCAATCTACTTCCCATGCAATTTATCATCCACCCATGTTCGAACAGTTCGTGCGTAATGGGGTGGAACCCCCCATCTTGCTGAAACCAAAAGTTCTTTCAGGCTTACAGAGGAATTTTGTTCAGATAAGTTTGTAAGACCACTTGTAACACTGCTAAGTACGCGTCACTCTACATTTCCTTCAACTAAGTTTGGCCCCCAAAAGTACATCGCAGCCCCCACTATAATCCTTGGATTGATCTGAGCACATGTATCTTCAGTCCAATTATTATGGCTCCACTATCAGGAATTATGGCAACTGACGATGCTGTTTAGGTAAAAACATGCCCCTCCACTGAATAAAATATCGAAAAACAGCGTGGGTTGTTCTTCCACCAGTTGTGATAACCACTCACAGAATTCCAGATGATTGGTGTCACCCAAATACAGTTCTTGAACCAAACAAACTTTGCATGGGTGAAACCTACGCCGTTTCCAAATTTTGTACACAAACACGTGACTGGTTTGTGTTTCCGGTTTAATTTCCCGTAATGGTCATTGGGGGCTACTTTGATATTTAGCAAAAACAGCTACGGAACTATCTTCATCAGTAGAGGAACGAGGACGTCCACTACGAGATCTAACAAAACACTACCAGTATTATTCAATGTCTTCCTTACCTTTCCAACCATTACATGACTTGGGTTCGGTCTGTGAGGATAAAGTCTGTGTAATTCATCACACGCTTCTCGCTGACTTCTACCAAATCCATGTACTAAAATAAATTTTACTTTCTCTTGTGGAGTGTAATCAGTTATATTGTTGAGCAGTTAAATGATGGGGGGCGGGGCACTTTTGCGGGTGTTCGCCCTTGGCCACTCCTTCCTGCGTAAAAAAAAAGTTATAAACATGAAATAAAACACGAAAACATTAATTGACCCTTGATACATCTTTTATATATTATATATATATATATATATATATATATAATATATATATATATATATATATATATATATATATAGAGTATATAAAGGATTGGAAGTAACTCTCTCCTTCATCAAATCCCCATAAATGAAGAGGAATGCTGCGGAAGGGTTAGTTGCAGACTGATCCTGAATATTTATTCGCAAAGAAGAAAAGTATAATATATATATATATATATATATATATTTGATTTTATATATATATATATATAGAGAGAGAGAGAGAGAGAGAGAGAGAGATAGGGGAAAACGTAGGTAGCTAAAATGGAGAAAATTTTATAATTCATTTTATTCTAAATGGTGGTCAGTTTATTCCGTTTGCCAACGACTTTTTATAAAAAATAAAAATTTTAAAATAAAAATCCTCGTTACTGCAGGGCATAAATTCTGTCATTTCCATAAATTCAAAAAAAGAAAAAAAATAGCAAGTATGTCAAAAAGGGGAAGTATGAAAGTATGAAAAATTTAAAAAAAAAAAAATTATCTTCCACAACTGAAACACTTTAGTAAGAAAATTATGAACACCCTGTAATGTATATGATATGCATAAGAGCTGTGTGTATGTATGGATGTAAAAATCTTTATTTATAGTATGGTCTAAGATATTGTGTACAGTGATTAGTCAGTGGTTATTCAGTTGTTAAAGACACTAAAACCTCCGCGTTTGATCGCATCTTTACTACTTCTTTAATCTTTAAAGAATAAAAAATATTCTTTGAAACTTTAGTGATTCTTCAGAAAATAAAGTTGGATAGACGAATGTACTGTTACTACCTAATTTTCAGCATTTTCTCAATTTTGTATCAATACATTTTTAACTTGTGTAAACTATAGATCTTGCTTCAGTCAATAAATTTCACTTAATAACTTCGTGGGACAACATGTTTGATCCCCGTGAGGTGAGGAATCATCGTATGGAACACCTGTAAGGTTGTAAGGTTATATATATATATATGGGAAATTTAAAAGATTTATTTAAGGGTTTCTTTGTATTAAAGATATACTTCCTCATATGTTTATATGCTCATCTGTTCGGATCTTAAATTGGTGGACAGAACTACCAATATCGTTTGCCTTACAACAAGCACAGTTAAATGAATACACAGTGAAATACAAGTAATCAGGCGATTTATTCTTATGATTGAAAAAGGAATTAATGCTATTCTGATTCGTAAAACAAGGGGAAAAGTTATTTGTGGAAATAGTGGTTTCAACTTGATAATTCTCTGACTAAGATTGTCATAGAGGAAAATATCTTGCAATGTGTATTTTTATTAACACTTTAGCTTATGGATGACGCACATTACATCATTCAGAAAACTTACGCTCGCGGATAGATGAAGCATATTTCGTCATCCGATGCAAAAATTGGTTAAAAATCATTAAACATTTGTACGTAGTCTTAATACTTTAGCGCACTGATGACGCATATAGCGTTTTTCAGAAAACTTAAGCTCGCGTCCCGTGCACATGGCGTGTAGGGGGTCCCGTACGATAAAGTGTTAACTGTAGGAAATTTCAGCTTCGGTAAATAACTTTATGGCAAGAATTGAAAATAAAACATTTTAACAAAATCCTTCTTGATGAAGCGCCAGATAAGTGAACGAAATATAGAGTACAGGTTAAGTGCTATCGTATACTCATTTAACTGTATTTGCTGTAAAGCAAACTATGTTGGCTCTCCGCCAGTTCAAGATCCAAATAGATGAGCGTAGATGCATACACACCCGCACTAACAAACCCTTAAATAAATCATCTAAATCTCCGATACGGGAACATTACCAAAGGAATAATCATCCATTACGAGTTATAACCAACCAGTTTAAAATAATTGGCGGACCTAATACCTAACTAATAGATCTACGAATTTTGCAATCTTTATTTATACACCCGTACACCGTCACTAAACGATTCTCGTACTTTTACAAATTTTTCATCCTTCAACAAATCTTCCGATATTAAACGTGTAATAATTTGAACGTTAATTTTTCTCTGTAATAAGCCGGGCCTTCGGCTCCCTACCCTACGGGTAGGGCTTGTGATCACTTCGTGATCTTTAACGCCGCTCATCTTAATAGATCCGACCTAACGGGCGACTGAGCGAGAGACATTAGCTCCACCCACGTTACGCGAGTAGGAAGTAGAAAGTGGTATGAAATTCAATGCATCAACGACACATCATTACTCAGAAGTAGCATTCAGATTTCATTAGACTTTATCAGCAAACTTAGAAAGTTCTAGTGTGATGCAACTCTTTTGGTCAGTTTAGTTTTCCTGTGCTTTCTTTTATAGATATAAATTTAATGTTTTTTAAAACTCTCTGATAGTGACGTGAGTCAAGGCACCAAAAAATATCTGTACGGTTATAGATACAACTCTTTTGGCTAAGTAATTTCTGTAAATATCGCTCTCATTTTAAAAGAGTTTAAGGTGCTTTAACTATATATATATATATATATATATATATATATATATATATCAGTGGCGTGCATATTGGGTAAGCTGGGCATGCGCCGCCTACCCACTTAAAAGTCAAATTACAAAAAGTCAGTATATTACTACAGTAATCAAAACTAATATAGCGTTATGATGTTTGTGTATATATAGAGTCCTCGTTGGCACTATAATAATAATAATAATGATGATAATGGTTACGATTGATTGTTAATGATTGATGCTAATGATTGATAAGGCTGAGGTCACCATGATCTTTTCAGATCAAATAATGTTATTAATTAGGTTGATTGATAGAAGGCGTTTCTTCCTTTATTAAACAAAATAAATAATTTATGAATGAGACAAAATAAAAGTTGATTGTTTACATTTGAAATTATTGTGGGCATTTGAATAATGACGTCAATATTAATAACGCGCAAGGTAATGATTAATCTTTATATAAAGTTAGGTGAATGACACCAGGCCAAAATGGGGCCTGCACAATGATGTTTACATGCTGGTAGTTCTCGTATCACTGGTTTTTCGGAGAGAGGGGTCGAGGTGCGTCGAGAAGTCCTTGTAACGAGGTTGAGGTGTGAGGCAAGGCATAAGGACATGCGTTGAGTGAATCCTCGAGATGTGACGTCATCTTAGTCACGAAAGTATTTGCAAACGTCTCTGCCACTACATATATATAATATATATTTCTTTTTGCAGCTACAGCATACCCTGTGGACATACCCACCTCACGCCACTGATATATATATATATATATATATATATATATATATATATATATATATATATATATATATATGGATTGAACTCAGAATGGTCCCCTGAGGCTCTTTCATGATACATAGACCGTGCATGGAACAAGGAACTCTTCTGGGAAAATTAAATTCACTAAAGTCCGAATAAGTAATGGTAAATGACAAACACTATAGTTTTTTTCTTTTTCATGATGTTAGCCCGACGTGGGCAATGGATCACTCGCAAAGAGGCCCAAAAAATATAGCTTCCCTCACCAGCTATCTGCAAAGCAGATAGGATCCAGCTTTGGGACAGGATCTCGGGATTACAGCTACACCTAGCTTACTATATCCAAAACCTCAATATAAGCAAAAGACTCGCTACATTCGCGTCGGATTAAATACATCAAAGAAAAAGGGGTAACTATTGTATTTTTCGCCAAAAACCAAAACTTAAACCTCAACTGGCAAAATTGAGCGTCCACTTTTCAAGGCACATAACATGTCCATTTCATGATGGGATAGAAGAGTTCCTTGTTCCATGCACGGTCTGTGTGTATCATATATGTATATATATATATTCAAATGCAGTTATGTACGTATATATATGTTACCGGCAAACTCCGACGAGATGGTAAACCGCAGATTGCCTAGGCATTCCGCGGATTCCCTGTCGATATTTGGCAAAGACCGAAATATTGTTTTATTTCGCACTTTGTCTAAATCTTAACGGGCAATCTGAGGAATGCCTGCATAGGATTAGTCAAGATCCAAAGTAAAGTGTTATTTCGGACTTTGCCTGGCATTCAGGCAATCTGCGAAGTGCCTAATAAACAGGTTTCAACGATATCTAATCTACAGTTTCCAGAAATCAAAATCGGGACTTCCGTAACAATTCCGATTCCTAACATTGATAGGAGTAAAGGAGACCCCCCCCCATAATTTAATTGGAGTTGTTATGGACATTACAGAAGAAGGCTATTATAAAATAGGAACCAAGCGAGAAATAATCAGTTCGCTATACTCCCGTAATCAAATACAATAATGCAAAGAGGTATTCCTTAAATCAGAAGATGTTCCCGAGTCAACCATTTCCTCCCAGGATATTAAGTCAGGGGGTCTTTGTTTGGAGGACAGGGCTTTATCAGGTGCAACTGCACCAAAAAGTGCGTTGCTAATTCTTGCAATTGCAAAAGGAAGAAGGTTTTGCGCAATTCAAAATACCATAATGCTAATTCTTGCTGTAATAAATGTTTTAAAATTTTGCTTTTGCTCAAACCTTTTCTTTAAACTGTTGATTAATATTATTCTTTATGTTTCGTGTGTTTATTGTTGCTGTAAAGTTAAATAAATATAACATCTTGTTATATATAGGTAGTTCTTTGATCATCCTCAGATTGCCTGTTAAGATTTAGACGAAGTACGAAATAAAAAATTTAAACCTATTAATTAGGCACTTCGCAGATTGCCTGAATGCCAGGCAAAGTCTGAAATAACATTTTACTTTGGACCTTGACTAATCCTATGCAGGCATTCCTCAGATTGCCTCTTAAGATTTAGACAAAGTGCGAAATAAAAGAATATTTCGGTCTTTGCCAAATATGAACGGGGAATCCTCGAAATGCGTAGGCAATCTGCGGTTTACCGTCTCCTCGGAGTTTGCCAGTAACACACACACACACACACACACACACACACACACATATATATATATATATATTATATATATATATTATATATATATATATATATATATATATATGACTGCATTTGAAAGTTTTTTGTTTTGTTTCCTAAATGGAGTAGTGGTAAGAGGCGTGTTCAGGACGTGGTCCACGACGCGCGAACGAAACCTTCTCTGCGCTGCAAATTTTACCTCAGTCTCGGTATTAAAATCCAAACACGGTTATTGTAGTTCTCCATAATAATCATAATAATAATAATAATAATAATAATGACATAGACCGACGCAAGTTAACAGCATAGCAATGGGATTTCCCTGCATTGGTCTTACGCTTTCAAATTACCTTCTTTGCCACACGAAAAGAACTGAGTATGTGATTGTCTCCCTGATTTCCAACCTCGTTTATGTACGAATACAGACGTTGCGCTGGTGAGTGTTTTCTCCTATTCAAAACCAAAAGTTACGAACCCTAATTTTTAGCTTACTTTAATCAGCGTCATCATAATGTTAACGTAAAAACTGTAAACAACGTCATCATCATAATATTAAGTTTACAAATGGAAGCCGAAAAAGACGATAATAAGTTAACATTTTCATATGTTTTTGTTTGGGAAAAAGAGGTTGATATTCTACAGGGTGTCCCATAAGTCCGGCACCATAGGAGAAATTCATATTTTTCTATTTCTACAAACCATAATTCATATTTTTTCTCTTTCTACAGGCCATGATGTCTGTGAGCAAGGAAGAACGAATCCAGATAATTTTACTCATAGGAAATCGGAGTCAAAGAGAGGCCGCTGCTGAATTTAACAGACTGCATCCAGACCGCGAGCCAATAACACAGAGTTGTGTTAGCAGACTTATTGCAAAGTTTAAGGAAACAGGATCCATAGAAGATAAACCACGCAGTGGACCTTCAAGGAGGTCCACTGACGATGATACAGCGACTGTTATCCTGGCTCATTTTAACAGAAGTCCCAATGAGTCTCTTCGGCGATTGTCCGCCGAGACAGGAGTGTCGAAAAGTAGCATCCATCGCATTCTTCAGGCTCACAAATGGCATCCATATAAACTTCAGATCCTACAGAAATTAAGCGAAGATGATCCCGACCGGCGGATGGAATTTTGTGAATGGGTTACGGAACAATATGCTCGGGATGCCAATTTCCCGTCCATTCTGTTCAGTGACGAGGCTGTTTTTTATGGAAATGGTGAGGTAAATCGACAGAACACCCGCTACTGGTCTCAAAACAACCCTCACTGGTATACCTCATCAAAGTAACAAGGTGCATCTCGGGTGATGGTATGGTGTGGCATTTGGAAGGATCGCATCATAGGCCCCCTCTTTTTCGATAAACATGTCACTGGAGGCACCTACCTACGTATGCTCAAGGAAGAAGCATTTCCCAGTGTCTTGAACGAAGGAAATTTCCAAACATGGTTCCAGCAAGACGGCGCTCCTGCACATTACAGCACCCAAGTAAGGGAATACCTGTACCAACAATTCCACGGTCATTGGATAGGACGTCGAGGACCTGTGGAATGGCCAGCTAGAAGCCCGGATCTCACGCCAATAGATTTTTATCTCTAGGGCCACTTGAAAGCGCTGGTATACGCAGAGAAAATTAGGAGTGTTGAACATTTGCGGCAGCGCATTATTGGGGCATGTAACACCATTACTCCTGACATCATTCACCGTGTGCTTGCTGACTGGGTATCACGTCTGAATTTGTGTATTGAAAACAATGGTGGACATATTGAGCATGTTCTGTAAATAAAAGCTTTTGTTTTGCCTTTTTTTATTATTTTTCCTATGATGCCGGACTTATGGGACACCCTGTATTTTGGTGTTTATGGAAAAGTATTACTTCGTCGGGTAAAACCTATTCCACTTAAGAATCTGTTTTTCTCTCAACTCGTTTCCTCGTTATGTAATTGTCAACGTTTTTCTAAAAAATGTATTTCAGCCAACATTAATTGTTCCACCTGCGTTCCAAATTTACTTGAAACTTCCGTACCTGAGGTCATTAAAAAGAAATTGTCACTTCACTTAAATCCTTTCTTATTAACGTTTATCCACGGTACAATTTCAAACAGAGTGGCATAAATTTACAAATAGTACAAAGATTCTTCCATCACACAGAACATTTACCTATTGAAGTCCTTTGGCTACGTTGGTCAAACCATCCTACAGTTAAAAAGAGTTAGTATAAGCCTCAGAGTGTTTCTCATACAAGGGGATTCCCTCTAACAGAATTTGAATAATCAGAAATCCGTAACCATTCAGAATAACACGACACCCAATCACGCATAATAACTTTGAAATTCTTTTGAACACATATTCTTTTATAAAAATTAAAACTCTTCAATCCCATTTTCTACATACATCAATTTAAACCAATTTCAAAGAACAGAACACTTCTACTCACCAAAGTTTATTATGACAACCAACCAACCGCTTACTTCTTCGCTCTAACCAACTAGTTTTTTTCCTTCCACTGGCACAATTTTGGCGCAATTTGGCACAGTGTGGCACAATTTTGGTAAAATCTCCAATCATTAGGCATGTTCCAATTTATTTACGTTACCTGGCACCAGATCTGTGAAGAAAAAAAAGAGTAATGTTGGAGGTTGTTTAACCTCCTTCGCAATATCTAAGGTCATATGAAGGAGAGGACCTACAGCTTTACGTGGGATGCGAACCACTGGTCGCTACATAATCTTGGCGCAGAGAACGTCTCCCATCCAACTACTACCCACATCTAATGCAGCTTACCTTCGCTGTTCGAAAGCAAGAGGTGTTACGAAATCGGCCATGAGGTATCCCACCAGAATCTATATCTTCTTGGGTAACATCGTTTCCCTATAAGCGAAATAAAGGCACTGAAATCGGGGTTTGACTTCCGATAGATAATACAGGCGTTACCGCAATGGATCCCATTAATCCAGCCTAAGCCTTGTACTAGTTACTGGCCCTCCCCCTGACTAATTATAACGTTGCTCGGTACACTTTTTGTAATTCTGCATCTGTGATTTTTAGTGTTCTGATCAGTTAATAGATCTCGTAGTTTTAAGCTTTGTATATATTTAATATTAACTGTGATTCTTTTTTATTTTGGGCCACTGAAGATGCAAAATGCCATTCCCGAAAGGTTTGGGCGACCTTTGAAAAAAATGTGTATTTGAAAGACAGAAGTGAAAGTCTGCTACATGCCAGTTCAGGTACATGGCATGTAGCAAACTTTCCATTTTTGACCTTAATTTGTACCCTGATCTTTTTGATAATGCGATATGAGAACAACACAGCAAAAAATTAATATATATCTTACAACTTTACAAAGGTTCCGCGCGATGATTCCTCATTTCGCGAAGGTCAAGCTTGTCGCCCCCTTCTCTCATCGTACATATATATATATATAAGACAAATGTTTTGGACCAAGACTCGTAAAACGCAATATTTTTTAAGCTAACCGGGCAAAATTAAAGCCAAGCGTCAAGTAACCGCAGGCAGAAGCGAAACGAGAGTTTGAGACTGAGTGAGTGACGTGTAGAGGGGGTTCTCATCCAGTCAAAGGTAGAATTTACATATTTATTTATGTGTTTATTTATTATTAAATGCTGTTTGCAGGTGAATAAAGTGCAGTGCATAATTGCCCTAATATTTTCGGTAAAAGTCACATTGTTCTGGGAACTTGGGAACCTAACCTATTTTTCGCGTAAGACTTTTAACCCCGGGTTACCAGCGTATTCTGATATATATATATATATATATATGGACTTTTACGTCTAAGATAGAGGAAACGGAAGGTGAAGACTACTGGTCTCGACTACAATCCCTGGAACTCTACTCTCTCGAAAGAAGGCGCGAGCGGTACACATTAATATACATATGGAAGATACTTGAGGGCTCTGTCCCTAACCTTAGAAATGAAACAGAAACAAACTGGAATGAGAGAAGAGGCAGATTTTGTACGGTTCCAGCTGCGGTGGGACAAGGGGCCATGAAAACGAGGATGGAAAATACCCTCAGAATAAGAGGCCCAAAGCTTTTCAATGTCCTACCAAAAGAAGTGAGGACTCTCCAGCACACCGACCTGAATAACTTCAAGAACCAGCTGGATAGATTCCTGTGCAAAGTCCCTGACCAGCCATGCGTGGCTGGCTACGAAGGCAGGAGGAGATCAGACGGCAATTCCCTCCTTCACTAAATCTCGCAAATGAGGCGGGATGCTGCAGGGGTCGACCGCAGGTCGATCCTGAACCGTCGCGTCGTTCAAACTCACCTAAAGTAACCTAAAGTGTATATATATATATATATATATATATATATATATATATATAATATATACAACACTGCCCCCACCAGGATTTGAACACTGAACTTCCTGAGTAACTATTGCTAAAAGTTAATAGAACCTGTCGTATATTTAAACAACCTAGGAAACAATGCGTTCGCATCCAGAGGTGTTTTACTGTGTTAACCCTCTGGCACTTGAGTTAATGGGAGGTAAAACCACGCGTGCTCAGGCATGTTATTACAGAAATATTAACAGTGGCGGCTCGTGACTAAAAATTCTAGGGGTGCTGTCTCTAAGAATGGGTTGAAATAATTACTGAAATAAAAGGATGAGCATTGAGCAATGAATAAAAGTTTCAAAAGTTATTGAAAAGTTATTCAGTGAGCTCATCCTTATATTGTTCTTGATTATTTCAATTGTAAATAAAAAATTTAGGGGTACTGCAGTTCCGCAATGCCTACCGACGAGCCGCCACTGGAAATCTATATATATATAATTTAATATAACTATTTCAGTATAACCTATAATATGAAATGTTTTAGTGCGTTATTAATATAAGCTTCACCGAGTCTGACAAAGTAAATTACAACAGACCAATCTCTACACTATGAAAAAAGGTTACTAGATATCAGCTGCAACCTAATTTAAATATTTGATAATGTTTCCACAAAACTGAACGGTGCTCATGTACATCAGTTATTCATAAATGAAGAAAGTAAATTAATAAATACCTAAATTTAAAGGCCTGGTGCTCTTATCGCATGAAGCTTTTCATTATCAGTTATTGCCTCTGGCGTTACGTGTTGGAGTGTTGAAATCCATGCAGAGAATTGGCAGCTATTGCGAACAGATATTAAATGTTTTATCTGCTTTTGCTCTGAAATTCATTTTTTATTTTTTATTTTACCTTACTTTTAAAATTAACAAATTATCTGATTAGTTTCAGATAATAGTAACGCAATATTTTTTAATAGTTTCACTGTCGGAATTATGATTTCGTAAAAGTCTCAAAAAAGCAGTCGATTCAGAAATATATTCAATGTTAAAACTGAGAGCAGTTGTCCCCACTACATGTTTGTTTTTCGGACGGGATGAAAAACAGACCATTCTTTCCTAAATAAATATCTTTTCGTTTCTCACGCATTTTACTGCTTTTAAAACCTAAGAAATCAATAAGGTAAGTTTTATCGAAAGATTTTGAAATTTTATTTTTAGTTCTTTTGTATATTTTTCAAATAATTTTAATAAGAAACTTTACAAAGGATCAAGGATGAGTTTAGAAGAATACTGAATAGAAAATCGTCTTCAGCAAAGATTTTCTTTATAAAGGACACCTTTCAACTTGTTTCCATACAGGTCAACTATCATGGAGCGAGGAGTAATCGATGTTGCACCCAACTGTTCGAATTTTCCAAAACCAACAAACTTGGTGGTCGAACGTCACTCAACTAACCTAACCTATCTTAACTCTAGTCTAATCTTAACTTAACTTTACGTGCAAACATATTTTAACTGGAGAGCCATTCGATCGCTCAGCTTGTCGGTTCTACAAAATTTGATTAGCAGGTTGAATCATCCTGTGTAATACACTTCTGGGTCTCAGTTTCTCAAACCCTCCTCTTGTTTTATCTCTGATAAGTAGAAAACTGGTAAATTCCGGGCTAATGACATCCGATCGACTTAACATAAAATCGAAAACATTCAATTTGATTAGGTAGAAAAATGCACTATAGGTCATTTTCATCTTCACGTAATTTAGGAAACAGCTTCAACGTTTGTAGGCGTAGGAGTGTAAAGGAATCTTTAAAAATTAACGCGTCATCGCATTCACGGAGTTCAGTAAACACTACGTACAATTACACGTCTACTACTAAAAAAAAAAATTAAATTTACCATTCTCATTAATTATGCAAGTATTATTATATTGTCTCTGCGTGACACTCTTCCTATACATTCACATTTCACATTTCAGGGTTGGGAATCAAAAAACTTCTTTTGAACAAATTTTTGTCGACATATGAAAGGTTATACAATTAACATTTGTATGAATATAAACAACCATGACACTCGTTAGATATATGCCTTTAACCTTTCAAATATTCCTCATTTCACGAAGGTCAAGCTTCTTTATAAATCTATCGTGAATATAACACGATAGATTTATAAACAATACAGATGAGGAGGTTAAATATTTTGGTAAATGCAGACAAACTAGATTCTTTTAATAATGTTATTCGCACCTTAAAGTAATAAACTATTATGCGCAGATATAAAAAACGACAACAAAAAGTAAACAAATTCCAAACATATAAAGTTTATATTTTTATATTTTCATAAAAACTACTTAAAAAATCTTACAATTGAAAATCAAAATTTCATCAGATTGATTCGTTCTCTGGAAAACTCCATCATCTCGATTTTAATCTCGGCTGAAACCTTTTCAGTGATTTCAATGTTTAGCCAGTGTCCAGAAAAAGCATTGAAGGCCTGAAAAGTTTTATAAAAAGGTCTCTAACTGCATGATGAAGCCTTGAAGCCTTCCCCTGTTTCATATCAAATTCGGTTTGAAAGCTCAAATGAACTTTATAATAGGTGTGAGAATGAAAACGGGAAATCGCAAAAATATCTCGCAGGATTTCCAAATCTCGGAGCCAGTAGGTAGCAGAAAGTGTTTGCGTCCACACACACACACCACACACACACACACACACACACTTATATGAACATAGCTGTAGTTAAAAAAGTTGATCCAAATATGTGAAATTTGCTTCTCATTTTATGTAGCAAATAACTTTTATTCAATTTCATAAACATTGATTATATATATATATATATATATATTATATACAGAGTGTCCCAAAAATGAATATACCAAAAGCATCTCTTAATTATATTAGTTCAGGTAGATACAAACAAAATCCATTGTATTGTGAAGGGTTCTAAGTTTAATTTAATTCAGTTAATAAACTTATACATGTCTTCCATCATTGGCTGTAATTAATCTTATCCTTCGCTCAAATTCCGAAAACATATTTGCCAACACAGCTTCAGGGATGGATTCGACAGCATCATGGATACGATGTTTTAGCTTCTAAAGATCCTTTGGTTAGTTCCGGTAGACTTTTGTTTTCAAAACGCCCCAAATATAGGAGCGGTTAGGAGGAGCGTGTAGGCCATTTTTGTAGGTTCTCTCTTACCAGTTCAACGCTCTGGAAATGTTTTCGTTCAAAAATATTAGAAAGTGGTGGTATTCCATCTTGCTGAAACAAGTAGAGGGGGGGGGGGGGGTCCTCGCAAATGTGGAGTAAGAAACTCCTTCAGGTAAGAACCGATAGTTATACAGTAGATCGTTCGTAAAATAAAAAAAAAGAAGGTCCATAGATGCGAGAACGTGACAAAGCTTACTAGACATTTACTTTAGTGGAATGCCTCTGGTGGGTGTTCATAGATTTCATGTGGGTTATGTTCACTTCAGATCTTACAGTTATGGCGGTTTACTTTGCTTAAAGTACCTCCTCACTAAAATAAGATGTAATGTAAATGTAATCAACTGTTAATTCAAAACCTCCTTTTAATCACATGGTTTTTGTGGGGGGGGGGGCTGTCCGATACCTGTAAAAATAAAACAGCAAATAATATTTTTTTTGTTAGATTCATTTTGGGACACCTGATATATATATATATATATATATATATATATATATATATATATATTATATATACACACCTTGGTTACCTCGATTTTGCTTCCGCCCAAATTGTTCATTCTGACGAAGGTGAAGCTTGTTGCTCCACCTTGAACTGATGGACCCACAGCTTAACGTGGAATCCGAACCACGACCCACAACCGGTGGTCAGAAATTACAAAGTCCCTCGCCCGGACTCGATCTCACGATCTTCCGATCAGCAGCCCAGCGTCTTAACTATTAGGATACCCAGGGTACCCATTTATCTACCAACGAATTTTACTCTATGGAAGGATAAACAGCTGCCTTTGCTGCGCGCCCTTTGCCGTCAGTGGAGATAATTGAACCCGGTGCCGATAGATTTGTAGTTAGTGATACTAACCACTACACCACTGGTTGTATATATATACTATATATGAAATTGCCCCTCCATGATTCGAACCCACCACCCCTTGAGTAGAAGATGAGGTCGCTAGCCAGTAAGTCACGGCTCGAATCCTTGTGGTTCAATTTTACATTTAACATTATGAAAAGTCGTACGTGTTCATGCATGGTATTCTCTCTCTATCTCTCTCTATCTCTCTCTCTCTCTCTCTCTCTCTCTCTCTCTCTCTCTCTCTCTGTGTGTGTGTGTGTGTGTATATATATTATATATATATATATATATATATATATATATATATATATATTAATATATATATATATATAATTCTGAAATTAAGCACTAATCCTTTAAATAACGTTGACAGTTTATCCAAAAGAAATTACACTAAAAAGTACATTTTATTTCCAAGTTTCATTCACTCATACAAAACTTATATTTCAGTGTGATAACTGATAACAAATCATACTGAATTAAAGTTCTATCACCTTTCCACAAGACTTACTTTAAACGTAAGTTAAATCAAAGGATTTTGATTTAAATAAACCTTATCACACATTTCAAAATTTATTATCTGCAAAATATTTCAATTTTGTCCATAAACTTACATCACTTGTCTAAACCCATAAAGAAGGACGGAGTCTGATTCTACTTTATCAGTGAATTTTTTACTTTATGCAGGAAGGAGTTGGGTGGGTAAGGGAGGCGCCGGCAAAAACGTTGGGTGGGTAAGGGAGCGCGCAGGCAAAAATGCCCAAACAACCCCATAAACAGAGAAGGAGAAAGCCAAAATAAAGATCCCAGAGTTTTCGTCCAGATGCCTCGACGTCGCTACTTTATGGGTTTGAAAGAAAACATGTTTACTCTTAAAATATCGAGATTGGGCTAAAGATTTCTGTATCAGTCATTGCTAAAAAATGGGCGAAAAAGTAGTCAACAGTTTTCGTAATTTAAAATTTTGGATCGAAAGCCAAACATTTTTATTTTTGTCAAACTCTGCACAGAAGGTCGAAATACTTGGGAGGTATTCAATTAAAAGAAAAGTTAATAATGAAATTAGAAGATATGGGGTATTTTCACTTGTTTAACCAACCATATACAAAATTTTAAATTTGGGGGGGGTCGTAAAAAAATATTACTAATTCTCTTCAAATTTGGTACAAATGTTAGAAATACTCGGGAGGTCTTCAATGTACGATATTTACAAGCTATTGAAATTAGTTTAGGTGAATGAGACATTTTATAATATGATAATAAAAACCCACTCTAATAGACAGAGTTTATTTCGTTTTTCTGTATCTACCCGAAGAGGATGCCAGTGGGCATCGAAACTGTTGTGGAAATAAACTCTGTCTATTGGGTTTTTATTAATATATTTTGACCTTCACGTAGAAAAGTGAAGTTTTTGCATACATTTTATAATGTTTATCCAACCAGATATAAAATGTAAACTCAGTAGAGGGAATGACTCTTAATTTACATCACTATAAATAAGGAGCTTACATTTCACTTATAATTAATTATTACATATTTATTATTTATTAATCATTAAATAGTCATCATAAAGGACCTCCGAAGTAATCCCAACAACTGTACAAAATTTTAAGAAAATCAATACTTTTCGACCCAAAATTGAAAATTTCAAAGATTTTCGACTTGGCATTTTTCCCACTTCGGGTAAAAAATCGATTCAACAAAAACTTTCCCAAAATCACTAAAATTAAAGGTAATAAAAGAAATATAAGCTCCTTCTTTGATATCTATAATAAATAAGAGGATATTCAGTGTAATGAGATATAATTTTATATAAATATGAGAAAATGTCCCATATCTTTTATAAAGCAAATTTAAAAGAATTATTAAATATATTATTTGGAGCACGTTCCAAGTAATTCCAAGATCTGAAAAAATGAAGAGACTCAATAATTAATGTATGGTTTTCGATCCAAAATTTAAAATTTTGAAGGCTCGTTGTTTTTTTCAACTTTTGGACAAAAAATTTGATTCGGTTCGAATTTTCCCAAAATCATTAAAATGGAGAGGAATAAAAGAAGTAAAGGTATTTGATATATGGTTGGGTAAACAAGGGAAAATGCCCCAAATTTAAACTAATTAAATACTTATTAAATACAGTATTTTATATTTAGCACCTTTCTAGTTGTTGTTGTTTAGCCGACCAGCCCCACCCTGATCGAGCAAGCCGGCGGCACGCAGGTAACCGATCGCCCTCTCCGGAGTGGACCAGAGGTTCAGCGCACTAGTGATGTTGTGTTGTGTTCGTTGTTCTGCTAGAGCGGTACAGTCTACAGTACCTTTCTAGTAGTACCAATATCTGACCAAAATTTTTTTGAAGACAATCCAAAGTATTTGGTATTCGACCAAAACCTGAAAATTTCGAAAAGTTTTGATTTAGCATTTTCCCATTTTTCGACGAAAATTCGATTTGGTTCAAACTCTCCCAGAATCATCACCATGAAATGAAGTAAATAACGGGTGTTCCACTTAAAACCGGCCCGGTGGAGTACTCCAGCGGGCCGGTTTTAAATGGAACACCCGGTATAAGCTCTTTTTTTATATTGATTTTAAATACGGATATATTTGATGTGTCGTAGGGTAGACACGCAAAATGTCCCGTATCTCCTAAACTAATTTGAATAATTGTTAATATTTTATATTTAGCACCTTCCTAGTAATCCCAAAGATCTTTGTAAAATTTGAAAATTTCGAAGCGTTTTCACATGGCGTTTACGCATTTGTCAACAAATATTCGATTAGGTTTAAACTTATTGAAAGAATATTGAAAGAAATATAAGCTCTTTCTTTGATATCGATTTTAAATAAGGAGATGTTTGATATATGGTTGGGTAAACATGGGATACTGTCCCATTAAGGTAGGTTGATTTTCCGCATTTGTTTAGATATCGACTTTGGACTAGTCGAGATAGTCAGGGCTTAATATGATAAAACTGACAAAACATTTCAGATCCTTAGCTTTAACCGTTTTTTGAGGAAACCGTTTCAAATATCGTCAAAAAATCGTACGAAAAATACCACATTTTTGCAATTTTCGGTGGAAAAAACATGCTATTTTCATAAAAAAATCCTGAAAAAAGCTACAATTTTATTGAAAAAAAGTAAAAAATCATGTACAGAGCCAAATAAACACATTTAGATCCCAAGATCATCATAATTTTCACTGTAAGAGCCCTTAGAAGCAAAGGAAGGCCTCATCTGGCGGCTTAGGGCTTTGGCCAGAATGTGTTTGTGCCTTGATTCGAGTCCATAAACAGTATGGGAAGCTTCAGATGTCAGCTTCACGGCCCTTTCAACACTCTGAGAATGTGAAGGCAGATCAGGTAGCTCCAGCTTGGTGCCATTCAGCAATGCTTCGAAAAGTCTTCTGTGAGAGCAGGTTCGCAGATGCCACTTTGAGAAAGGTTGATTACTTCTGACCAGTGGGTAGCTTCAATGTTGATGGCTGTGATCTTCTTCAGCCTCTTCTTGGCTGGCTTCCCACATCTGAAAGAATAATAATTTATTTATTTTTTATTCCAGTTTAAGATTTAATCCCTATTAGTATTAGTCTCAGAATTGCTGATTTAAATTAAACTTAAATTAAAAAAAAAACCCGAGTTCTATAAATCCCCATAATCGAATTTTTTTTCAGAAAGAAGGTAAGATTATTTCCATTATCAGAGGGGAAGGGGGGAATTGGGATAAGAAAATGTGAAAAAAAATTCGATTATGGGGATTTATAGAACTCGGGCCTTTTTTTTATTAAATAAATCCCCATAATCAAATTTTTTTTCACATTTTTTAAAATTAATAAATGCTTACCTGATGGACAGAATTTTATTGAGAGCAGCTTCTCTCACTTCCAAGTCATCAGACTTCATCATGGAGTACAGCACATTCTCGGGCAGCAAGGCAAAAGCATTGTACTTCAGGTTCTTGAAAGCAACACCCTGGATTTCTTCAGACTGCTGCTTGATCCTCTGGATCATGTTGAAGATGTACAGCTGCTGATTGTGGAACTTGCTGTCCCTTTTGATCTCAAACCAACTGACTGCATACACTTCCACAATGAACTTGATGGCCTGGTAAAGCTTATCCTGTAGTTCTGGAGGGTAAGCACCTCTGGTCCACAGACACATCAATCTAATTGCCAAAGTCAACCATCTTGCATGGTTTAATGGTCCAATTTTCCAGGCAGCAAATCTTGGGTTGACTTTGCCCCTGGAAATTCCAAGCACATACTCCAAAATAAGCCTCTGGTCGCTACTGAGATCATTCAGTGTCTCCTCAGCAAATTCATGTCATCCAGGGGGCCACTGAGTTTGGTGAATTCCACTTGTGGCAGATCTTGGTAGTCAATTTCACAGAGTTTTCCCAGCGGACCAGTGAAAGCAGTGGGACTTTTGGTACTGCCATAAAGATGCTTGAAAACAGCTCTGAAAGGAAGCTCATTCTGATGGAGTGAACAGCCAATGGTGCAATTTCCGCTCAATTTTATTTTCCAGAGCTGTTACAAGGCCTCCCTCCCAGCCAGTGTTTGTATTTGTGTTGTAAGGAGGACAGCTTTCAGGGTATGAACACTGTTAAACTCCTCCAAGACACTAGCAATTTCTTCACCAAGAAGAACTCCAGTCGCACCTTTAATTGGGATGACTCTGTGAGTAAGATATGTTCCACTTTCAGTTCCCGGCTCCTTTGTGAAAGTCAAATGGTGCTCTTGTCCCTTTCCTTTCTTCAGCTTAGTCTCCCCATTTTCATCCTTAACTTCTCTGTACAGCAAAGTGTCCTTGTCAACTTTCCCATCAATCCCAATACAGACTAACTTTTCCAGACCCTCATTGTGCTTTTCATCACTTTTCACTTCATTCTAGCTTTTTCCCTGTCCATTTTCGATTTATCAACTATTATCTGTTTCACATCAAGGCCAGGCTTAAGCAGGTCCATAGCTTGTAAGTCCAGGAGGAAGGCATTAGCAAGACTTGCCCCAGGATTGGAAGAAACATCACCCCTGATCAGTTCCATGGCATATCTGGGGGTTTTCAAAAAGCTGTAACCTACACTTGGGTGCCTCCTTGGCTTGAACTCCTCAGCTTCACCACCAGATGGCTGAAATGAAAATAATCTTCCTCATACATAATATTCCTCATACAGGGGCAGCCGCGGGTTCACTGCCTGCCAGATCTCAATCACATCCTTTGCTATCATTTTAGCAATGTCATAGTCTTTCAAGTCCGGGTGGCTGATTTGGAGGAAATAACTGTACTGAATAACTTGGCGGAGGGTAGGAGGTTCTGTTTTATCCAAAGGGGAAGGCTGGCCACTGAATTTTTTGGCACTATCACTTCGAGTTAACACTGCAGACCTCCGTTTTTTACCCATTTTTATGAAATATCTGAAAATAAACACAATTAATGAACGCATCATAAAATAACTTAATTTAATACACATTTTATAGGTAAATATCATTAAAAAATACAAAATAATACACTAATAAACATCTATAATGCATTTACAATAAGTTTCAAGCATCGTTTTGTTAAAAAAGCCGAATTTTAATTGATTATTTTGATGAAATAAGGTCCGATATTTTGTTTGTTTACATTGCGCGAATGCCGCGCGCGCGATTTTACGCGTAAAATTCGGCAAGTTTACAACTTAAAAATAACTAACAATCCTCAAACAATACAATCATTTTCACAAATATGAGTTGGTGCACCGTTTTTTATACATTAATACCTTTCTATCTAGACTAGTCCAAGATCACAGTTCCAAAATCAACCTACCCTACTGTCCCATATATCCAAAACTAGCTTCAGTAATTATTAAATATTTAACATTTAGCACCTTTCCAGTAATTCCAACATCTGTCCAAAATTTGAAGACAATTATGCAAACTAAAAATCCTAAGGCCTATAGGCTTTTTTCCCCCCCCATTTATTGACAAAAAGTTATTCCTCTCAAACTTTCCTAAACTCATTACATTGAAAAGTAATGAAAGAAAATTTTGCCAGTCATTCAGACCTTTTCCGTTCTATGGCCGTCACTCATATTTAATATGCGTCCGCATATTCATCAACTGAGTACCTTTGAGTACAATTCAGTAGGTTTTAAGTTGGAGAAAATCATTTTTATTATGAAACTCAAACATTTTTGGCTATTAAGTCAGTTTCATTTTTCAAAAAAAAAATTTTTTTGGGAAAGTGAAAATGTCGTGTAATAAATATTCCATTGAATAAGGGAGCAAATGTAGTTTACGTCCCCCTTACGCAAAAGGGGACACAAACTATACTAGGATCTTTAGGAAACATTTTTTAAATGAATCCATCAAATAAAACGTTAAAACTAACGAAAATATTACGACTTAACCTAACCAATCGTCAATTTTTAATTTGTTCGTTCTCCCTCCTCATCTTGCGCAGAATATTCTTCTATACAAGCGTCGTTCTTTACGATATATATATATATATATATATATATATATATATTGTGTATATATATAAATTGACGATTGGGTAGGTTAAGTCGTAATACTTTCGTTAGTTTTAACATTTTATTTGATTAGGTATACGCGGACAAAGTTGGGGAACGCAAACTACACAAGGATAATGTAGGGGAACGTAAACTACACTAGGCACCACAGGGAGACGTAAACTATGATACATTTGCTCCGAATAAGTGTTTTCCTTTGTATCTTTGCCTCCACATTGGTTAGGTTAGGGTAATTAGGGTTAGATTAGTTAGGGTTAGGTTGGTTAACGTTAGGTTGGGTTAGGTTAGTTGATAATGTATTGTCAACTAACGTCTCTCAAGTAACAATTAATAGAAGAAATTGAAGTCTATAATTACCAGTACTACGCAGTAAACCATAGCGATAATTTTGTGTGCACCCTATTACAGGTGCCCATACCCAACAAATGGGGAGCACATGGGACTTGATTAAAAGGCAAAAAAAAATAAGCGACACTGTGGAACTCATCAGCAAATGATTGACGCTTCTTATCTTTGTGAATTTGTTTGATGAAGAAGAAACAAAGAGAAAAACCTTTTAAAAAAATGTTAAATGATATTTCCAAATTTTCATTTTAATGTTTCATTTTTTGTTTTTGTTTTTTTCCACTTTCAACGCTATTTTCTTGATACTGTTTTTCATTTCTCGAAACTAGAATGTATTATTTTGAAATGTAATAAATATAAAATAAATTTTTTAACTAAATGAAAAACTTTGTTGAGGGGCGGGGGGTGTCCGCCGGTCGTCAAACCGAAAAGATCCAATTATTTTACCCATACAGTTATTTCAGAGTACGAGCAGCTCTCAGTAGCATTGTCAAGCAAAATGGGAGTAAACGTACTGACAAGGTTTTCGTACGTAGTTCAACACCAATGAAATGCTCCGTTTTATCCAAGTTCAAAGACTATCGAAATTCGTTTTCCAGCAATTTTCTTTAGTTTGTATTGCAGATACTTCCAGTTATTACCAGTTCACGTGCATGATTCGTTAGGAACAAGATGCACCGTAAGTTTGTATTTCCTCTCCAACGCGGCACAAATTTACTCGTATCACTCAATCACATTTGTACTACCTCAGGCTTACTCTACACTCAGTCTACAGTCTACACATACTGGACCAAACACCAGAAGTATTTTTAATATCAAACCTTCCTTATAGAGGACTGTACATTTCCCTATCCATATTCTGTTTATTTTATCATCATCATCATCAATCTTTTAACTCCCTATTTTCTTCTTTTAAACCCCTACTCTCTTCTTTCTCTCGGGCTAACCTTAGAGTGGACCTTAGGGTTTTTGTTAGCCTTAACTTCTGTAGATCTGTAGATAATCATCATAAGCGTTAACTCGTTTTCTCCTTCACTGAATGTTGCCATTCAGAGATTCTATTTTTCTCATCTAAATTGTTGCCATTTAGTTCAAACTCAATTAATCTAGTTTATCCTCATTTGAGGTAATAATTACGTTTTTGTATATATTGACTCGAAACGGAAGGAGTCTTTACATAAAAGCTTAATAAAACGTATTAAATGTAAAGAAGAAGAATTATTTGAGAATAATAGTGTGTGTGTGTGTGTTGTGTGTGTGTGTGTGTGTATCTCTCTCTCTCGTATTAAATGTAGGGAAGAATAATTATTTGAGAATAATATTTGTGTGTGTGTGTGCGTGTGTGTGTGTATATTTCTCTCTCTCTGTCTCTCTCTCTCTCTCTCTCTCTCTCTTCTATATAATTGCACCAATTTTAAATCTTTCTGAAATGCGGTTGAGCCCTTTTTGCAAGCACTGAGTTCCGGCGTGATAATAATCTTGAAAATTTATACTTTCACGAACCATTTCCTTTATATATAATATATATATGTGTGTGTGTGTGTTTTGCGCTTTTCATATTGGCGAGCCCCCCAAAAATCTACACCATTTTTGTTATATATATATATATATATATATGAGCATAATACAGCTTACTTACATTTTTTTACTTTTGATTTCTTTGAACGACAACTCAGTATCGATTGCTGTCAAACCCTCTGCAGCATCCCGACTCATTTGGGGGGCTTTGATGGATGAGAGAGTTGCTCTCAACTTTCATTCTGCCTTCGTAGCGAACTACACATGGCTGGTCAGGGACTTTGCACAAGAACCTGTCCAGTTGGTTCTCGAAATTATTCAGGTTGGTGTGCTGGGGGTTCCTCAATTTTTTCGGCACCATTTTAAAAAGTTTTGGGTTACATATTCTGAGTGTATTTTTCATTCTCGTTTTATGACCCGCTGTCCTAGAGCAGCTGGAACAATACAATATATATACCGCGTGTTCCACTTAAAACCGGCCCGCTGGAGTACGCCAGCGTACTCCAGCGGGCCGGTTTTAAGTGGAACACCCGGTATAATCATTGTGTATATACTGTACACTATATATATATATATATATATATATATATATATATATATATACTACGTTTCAAATTATTAAGGAGATTGCATTTTCTCCAATGTTTTCAAAAGTTTTTCACCGATTTCAATGAAATTTATAGCAAATAATTACTATATACAGAAGCACTGATGGTATTCATTTCGATAAAATACTTTGATAATTAAAAAAATTATCTCATTTTATTGAAAAATATGTAAAATATGATGTTCCGAGTTATTAAGCAAGGGTTGCTTTTCATTCATCGGTGAACAATACAGTATTAAAATCTGTTTTCACGTACTGACGCGCCCATTCAACACGCTGCTTCTTGTACCTGGGTGTTAATGGTGACTGAATCGTAGGTTTACGCGTCTTGCCAATTGTTTGGAGGATTCCACATCGAGATGTTCTTGGTACATTATGTATGCTAGCCTGCTCAAAAACCTCTTTACTCGAGGACAATGGATGCTTTGCAACTTTGCGCTTGATTACAGATATCTGCCGCCTTGTCACTTTTCTTATAGCTCCTTTATCACTTCGCTGCCTCAGTTTGATACCTTCCGCTACAAACTTGTTTACAGTTCGATAAGCCTTCCAAACTGCTTCGCAATTTCAATAGATTTTATATTTTCAGCGAGTAACTTGACTATTTTTCTTTTCTTAGTTGGTATTAAATCCTTCTTCTTACCCATTTTCACCATTTAGATCCGTAAATAGAATACTTGCTTAATAATTCGGAACACAATATTTTACATATTTTTCAATAAAAAGAGATAATTATTTTAATTATTAAAATATTTTATCGAAATGAATACCATCAGTGCTTATATATATAGTAATTATTTGCTATAAATTTCATTGAAATCGGTGAAAAACTTTTGAAAACATTGGAGAAAATGCAATCTGCTTAATAATTTGGAACGTAGTGTGTATATACACACACACACACACACACAACTTTTTAACATGAATTTTTAACTGGTGTTGTTAACGCCCCAAGTAAATTTGAACTTGTTTCTGTGAAGATTGAGAATTTTCTCCTGAAACTTCTTTTTTGCGCTTTTTAGATTTCCATTGTTTTTAGCTATCATTCTCCCAAGAGTTATTTTTCAGCGGAAAAATTAATTCCGTTTTCCGCGGTATAATAGCCCATTTTATAAATCATTAATAGGCCTATATTGTAAAAGAATCAATGACGTCATATCGTACAATTAACATTGATTTTACGCCGATTATTCTCCGGCCATACAGATCTAAACCAAGATTTTTGGCTACTTTCGTTTTCTTGAAGTATTACGGTTCGTCGTCAAAGAAAATGGAGGCCTAAGAAAGACTTTCGTTGCAAACCTTCTCGTCTCCAGAGAAACCTATATTCCCCTTTCCCCCCTCTCCCTGCCTATAACCTCAAATCCCCCCACCCCACCCCACCCCCGAACCAAAAACCTGTTGAATGTTGTCGCTAATTTGCATCTTGAGAAGAAGGTTTCGCCAATTAAAGCTTCGAAACCCATTCAAACAGAGTTCATTGTTTAGGTAGAAAGCCCCTTCCAAGGCGGTTACAGTGCTAAAGAGCTTACTTACTAAATCACACACACGCTCACACAGGTATATGTATGCAATACATAGAAATAAGATGTATAGATGCGTTTGTTAAGGTGCTTATGTAAGTGTACATATCAAAGAAACACTGAACGTTATACAGCAAGAGAGAGAGAGAGAGAATTACTTTTGTAAAAACAAAACAATATTCTCCATATATATATATATGGGAATGAACTCAGAATGGTCCCCTGAGGTTTTTTCATGATACACACAGACCGTGCATGGAATAAGGAACTCTTCTGGGAAAATTAAATCCACTATAGTCCGAATAAGTAATAGTAAATGACAAACACTATAGTTTTTCTTTTTCATGATGTTAGCCCAACGTGGGCAACGGGTCACTCGCAAAGAGGCCTCTTTGGGGGCCCTTTTGGGGGCCCCTTTGGGGTCTCTTTGCGAGTGACCCGTTGCCTACGTCGGGCTAACATCATGAAAAAGAAAAAACTATAGTGTTTGTCGTTTACCATTACTTATTCGGACTATAGTGGATTTAATTTTCCTAGAAGAGTTCCTTGTTCCATGCACGGTCTGTGTGTATCTATATATATATATATATATATATATATATATATATATATATACACCTTACCTTATGAACCTTATGTTGTTTCGTGCGTTGGTCTCTTTTCACACGGAGGTCAAGCTGGTGGCCCCGCCTCTAGGTCTGGCTTGGTGGAGGAACGAGTTGCTTTCTTGCGCTCTCCACCGCACATAGCCAGGCACGCCCGGCTCATCTGGTACCGTCCTGAGCCAGGCGTCCAGTCTTCTCTTGAAGACTTCAACTTTGATCCCCGTTACGTTTCTGAGGTCCTTTGGAAGCTGGTTGAAAAGTCTTGGCCCACTGACAACCAAACTATTTTCCTTCAGAGTTGAGAAGGTCCCTTGTCGGGCCTTTAATTTGGGAACACTACACATTCTGCCTTTCGTATTTTCCAGTGTTGTTTAAATGGTAATTGGGTTTAGTTTTAGGTTTGGTACCAGTTTCTCGATCATTTTCCATATGTAGATTATGGTGTACCTCTCTCTTCTTCTTTCCAGGGAGTACAGATTTAGTTTACGTAGTTTTTCCCAGTAGTTGAGTTCTTTGCAGCCATCAATCTTGGCTGTGAAATGCCTTTGCGTTTCTTCTAGTTTATTAGTTTCTTCCTTTTTATATGGGGACGTCAAAACTGAGCAGTATTCAAGTTTTGGTATAATCAGTGTTTTTAGCAGGGGAATCATTACTGTCCTGTCCCTTCTCTTGAACGTTCTTAGTACCTGTCCGGCGACTCTTTTTGCTTTATTTATCGCTATCTGATTTTGTGTTTCGAATTTCGCATCATCTGTCATTATTATCCAAGATCAATCGCTTTCGTGCTTCTCTGAATTTCCTGTCTATCTTCTTTTCTACCATATCTCAGGAGCTGAAATTTCTTGGTGTTAAATAACATGTTGTTGTCTTCTGACCATTTGTATATTTTGTTCGTGTCCCTCTGCAAGGCCTCCACGTCATGTACATCGCTGATTTTTCTGCTGATCTTTGTATCGTCTGCAAAGGATGTTACTATACTGTTGCTGTTTACTCCGCTGTCTATGTCTGTTAGCATGATAATGAACAGGAGTGGGGCCAGTACTGTCCCTTGTGGTACTGAACTGCGTACTTCCGATTCTGATGATGATATACCTTGAATTTTGACGACCTGCAGACGTTCTCTGAGGAAGTTGTAGATCCATTTTCCCACTTTGCCTGTTATTCCCATATATTTCATTTTATGTGCTATTATACCATGGTCACATTTTCGAAAGCTTTAGCAAAATCTGTGTATATAACATCGTAGTTGTCATTGCCTTCCAATGCATCTAGGATATTGTTGTAGTGTTCTATTAGTTGTGATAGGCATGATCTACCTGATCGGAATCCATGCTGATTTTCGTTGAATCTTTCCCGTGTCTCCAGGAAGTCATAAATTTTCTCTCTAACTATTCTTTCAAATACTTTGGTGAGGTGGGACGTCAATGACACTGGTCTATAGTTCTTTGCTTGAGATCTATCCCCTCCTTTATATATAGGGACAATGTTTGCTCTTTCAAGATGCTCGGTATTTCCCCAGTGTCTAGGGATCTTCTCCATATCCAGTATAAAGGTGTAGCTATTTCATTTTTACAGTTTTTAATCAATAATGCGTTCCAATTGTCCGGACCTGCAGCTGAATGTGGTTTCATTTGCCCTATAGCTCTCGCTACATCTTCTGGTGTAAAATCAAAGTCTGTTATGTACTCTCCTTGCAATTCCTCTTCAAAGAATGCGTTTATGTCAGGTATCGCTTTGTCACTTTTTGGGTACTGAAAACTGATTCATATTGAGCAATCAATGTATCAGATATTTCTTTTGGATCGTCGGTTAGTTCTTTATTTCTCGTCCTTAAGGGTCCAATAGCGGCGCGCGTTTTTGTTTCCTTTTTGCATAGCTATAGAAGTATTTTGGATTTTCCTTTATTGCTTCTACTGCCTTTCCTCTTCCCTCTCTGTATGGTCCTTAATCAGGGCTTGTATTTCCCTATCGATACCCTCCAGTTTTTTCTTTTATTGCTTTCCTGTCATTATCTCCGCAGTTGCCTAACTTCGCCTCCACTCTCTTTCTTTTGCGGAAAAGTCTTCTCTTTTGCCTCTCTAGCCAGCTCCTCTTTCCTTTTGGCTATGATTTCGGAGCATATTTTTCTGAAATTCTCAGCGTTTTTCTTCCAAGGTTGTTAGCATTTCATCAGTTGTTTTATTCTCGAAAATTGTTCTCCATTCTATTTGGGCCATGTGCGATCTGATTGCTTCCCAACTTATAGTCTTCGAGTTTAAGTTAAAGGCCCCGAATTTACTTCTTTCCACAATATGTGTATTGTCTTTTAATGCTGTCGTCATATTTGTTGATATCTCGATTAAGTTGTGGTCTGAGATAATGGTTGAGGTTATTTTTATATCAGCAATCAAGTTCGTGTTATTCGTGAATACCAGATCCAGGTAGTTATTTTTTCTGGTATTTTCTGTTATCTCCTGTGTCAGCATAAATTCATTTGTGAGAGCCATCAACATTTTTGCTTGCTCCTGGTCTTCTCTTGTGCCCCCCTTGTCCTGGTGAATATATATATTCCTATCCACCTTTTTGTATTTTATAAATAGGAAGTTAAAGTCTCCGCAGATCATTATATTGGGGGATGGAGGGTTTATGGCCTTTATTAGCTTTCTGATGTCATCAATGGCCTCCGAGAATTTTTCGGTTGGGGTGCTTGGAGGTCTATAGTCTATTACTATCACGTTTAGTTTTTCTATTTTCACTGCTAGGAGTTCCACATAGCTGTTTGATTTACTTATTATCGCAAGCGTATATATATATAATATATATACTCGTATAGTCGGTATTTTATATGTAAATTAATCATTGCATACATTCTGAGAAGTTTATAGATCTATACCTACTATATACTTAGCAATATTAACATAATTATTATAAATAATGTTTATAATTATTATATTTATCAAAGTATTCCTCTGTAACGATGATAAAAGAGTATCGCAGAAAACAGTAAAGGAATACGTATGCATTTAACAAACTTATTTTTATTACAAAACTGAATTGTACCACATTCCAAATGGCTTTCACGAAAAGCAAATTAAAACGATCTGAAAGACAAAAATTGAAGCTATTTCCATTTGCACGAGGTACGATAATTCACTTCAACCAACAAATCTTCAATTTCGTTGACGAGACGAGTTTCGGTCGGAAACTTCTCCGGAGAGTATAGCCTCCCTGGCTGCTACCCAAAGACTCCAACCCATTCCAATTTCGCTGATTTATGCGGTACAACAATTGTGCAGTATAAGAAAAAATTACAAAAACACCGAGTATTTAAAATTTATTGAAGGTGTTCAGCAGGCAGACGTAAGACGACCAAATGATCTGCCATATAATAGTGAAACAGTGAAACGGAAGGACATCAGTGTTGTCAATTTGGGCTACTTTTCGCAGATTGGGCTACTTTTAGAGTCCCCCGCTAAATAATAAAATTTTCTGCTATCTG